>MU223230.1:1118498-1134722 GCA_018584345.1 Thuja plicata | reverse complement strand
TGCTTGTACATTTTATTGATTACGTTTCAGGTTATTCATTTTAGTAGTTATTGTGTACTTGATTTATATCATTTGTAAAACCTTTGCTACTAACCCTTGCCTTTGGAAAGCTTGGGAACCACGGATCATGAAAGAGGAGGCATACATTTTGGTGAACCCGACATGAATCAAACAACCTCAATATCTCTTGTAGATGACAAACAGGATTGATCAACCATGGCCGTACGATCGCAAATATAAAAAGCTCTTTTTTGATATCTGTGTTATTTCACAATTGCTGGTATTTTGCCGCAATCGATGAAACTGTGCCACAATTGACTGGTTTAGTACCGCAATTGATTGCAGGATTTTGCAGTATTATTCTATCATCTTCTGTCTTCTTCCTTCTAGTTCTTTGCCCTAATCGTAATTATTTTGCCGCAATTGCCTGATTCGTGCCGTAATCGACAATGCTTCTCCGCAGTTGCCAGTGCTTTGCCACAATCACCAGATCTTTGCCGCAATCGCAAGTACTTTGCCACAATCGCAAAAAATATTGCATATCAAATCCAAATATTTTGTTCATTTATTTCTAAACTGACATTTTCTAGTTTTCTATGCTGGACCGGGCAAATCACCGAGAATAAAGAAGGGTAAGTTATTATGAGTATCAATCATTCATTGTTTTAAAGTTGCATATAATCTCATTTTGCAAGAATCCTTTTGATACTAACCTATCTAAACAAAGCGAACTAAAAGGAATTCACTTGTCAATTTGGGTTTAAAAAGAACAGTGCTTGCCAAACATATCACATCTCACATTTCGGATTTGGGCTTAAAATTGACGTGGGGACTAAAATTTAACAAAGGCAAAAAATATCTCAAATTGGTGCATTAAAATTGAACAAGCAATCAACACCTACTTTTTGGGCTTAAAATTGAACACTGGTGCTTGTATGGTGGTGTAGCTTAGTTCACATTTCAAACTTTGGAGCTTAATTGATTTACCTTGTGTCTTGAGTTTTGGGTGCACTTGCATATACTGTTAGATTACAAACCTTTATACTTTTTTAGAAAGGCCTATCTAGGGAATGTGCTTCTTCCTCAGAGAATGACCTTAAACTGGTAATCCTTCTGATCAGTATATAAACAAGGTGCAAACCAAAGTTTCATCTTATCTAGCCAAGCTCAGGCGAGGCATGTTGGTGATAGTCTGGATCGCGTGAATATCCATAAGGAGCTAGCGTGATCAACTATGCTCTTAAGTGAGTCACGCACATACAAACCAATTGGAGAGACACTACAGACCCTTACTACAACCTTGATTAATTAGAGGGCAACCCATTTTACCTCTGAACAGGTACCTTATTATAGTGCAAGGGGTTGCAGAATTTCCCCCCTAAGATTCCCAACATATGTGTCCCACGGTATTTATGTAGTGAAAGAGATCTTCACTCCACGGAAACAATACCTGGAAATGGAAAAAACATGGGCACCTACGTCATGGACCTTCATGTCCTAGTAGCATGACAATTGTTGTGTGAGCTAATGGACATTCAAGCATTAGGCCTATAACATTGTATTCTGAAGCCATTGACCTAGATTAATCTGACTATTCATTGTTGAGACCTCGTGATAACCTTGCAACTTGAAAAAGTTGTAGAACATACACATTTTCGGTCTTCATTCTTCAAAACATAGTGTCTGTTGTGCTTGTTCCTTTGATCAGTTTTTGAAAATGTAAAATAAAACATCCAAACTGTCAAAATGAGTCAAATGTGTTAAAGTATAGGATTGTCAACGTCAACTGTCTTGCAAATCAGAAGCATTGTTCCAAAAAAAATTCCAAAATTGTCAAGCAGTGATACTTATCCTCTAGTCTTTTTTAGACCATTCCTCATTTACCACAATTGCCCGCATTATGTAGCAATTGAAGGAAGTCTGCCACAATTAACTTTTTTATTGCCACAATCATATTGTTTATTACCGCAATCGGTGATAAACTACCGCATTCGACCATTTACTTTACTGCAATCGATGAAGTTGTACTGCAATTGACCAGAGATACATTATTCCTATTTTGACCTAAAACCTTGAAAGAATTCTTCATTTGGTATCCAAAAATAGTGTCTATCCCAGGAAAACACGAAGAACATTGTGTGAATCTCTAAACATTAAAGATTATCCCTTCTCTATAAAAGCACGATTATTGTCAAAAACATTGTTAGTTCGAAAGCTCAGACTCAAAATACCTCGATGTCATCATATCAAACATCATCATATTTATCAAAGTGACTTTGTCCAAGGCAAAGGTCAGCAAATCCTATCTTTTTATCATCACCACTTTGAGATCAAGTTATATCAAAATATGTCCTTAGAATTACCCTTGTCCAAAACATAACTCGGACTTCCTCATAAAGGATTTTCTTCCTTGTTTTCTTTATATCACTTGTTTTAGTTACAAAACCTGGACCACACTATGTCTCAAACACCTCATGGAGGTCCTTACACAAGGTCTAAGTCTAGAACTCAACCTGATGAGTCATATATCAATTTATTCCCTGCTTGGGAAATAGAGCAAGAGAACGATCCTTTTGTGAATACCAGTTCTGCTCTATTCATTGAACAACCCTATGGGGCAGCCTTTTTCCAAGATATCATAGAAGCAGAGCTTGAAGATGTGGATCAAGATTCTTACTCCATGAAATTAGTTAATTCTATTGTAGAGAGGAACCCTGAATGTTACTTAGCCATGCTAATAAAGAAGGGAGTCAAACTCCCCGCTGAATTCAGTGTGTCGACTATATGGCCCAAAAACCCTCTCATAGGTCAAAATACTACTTAGCCTCCTCAGATACTACCTATTGTGTCTCAGATCTTTCCACAATGGTCTTACCTACATCGACACAGACTATACCCAGTCAAACCAATGACCCAACCTAGGCCAGCACATCTTCCACTCAAAGCATGACTAGCTCACAACTAAGTGCACCCATGGTCACTAGTATGCCTCCACCTTTGGTCTCATGGAAAGGACAATCAAGCTCTCATGCTATGCCTTCCATCCCAAAAAACACCAAATGTTCTGAAATAATGTCGCTACTGCAGTCAATTCACACTAGTCTTGGGATCAACACCTCATGCCCATAGGGATCCATCTCTGTAGGAATGAATCATAGTTAATGCCCACCCAAGGCTACATCTTTGCCCATTCTGGCATCAATCCAACCTCTGCAATAGCAACCCTAGATTCATTTTCCTCAAACCCAACCCCTGCAATAGAAACCCCAGCTTCAGTTTCCTCAAACCCAACTGCCGCAACAGCAACCCCAACTTCAATTGCCTCAATTCCAACCCCTGCAACAACAACCCCAACTCCAGTTGCCTCAATTACAACCTCCGCAACAAAAACCCCAGCTGCAGTTGCCTCAATTCCAACCTCAACAATAGCAACCCCAGCTTCAACCCCAATCTCAGTAGCAACAATATCTACCCCAGCAGTATCAACCCTTGTTCCAATCACAACAAGAAATGCATCAAAACCCACCATGGGCTACCCATGTGCCCCCATTTACAAATCATTCAGTGGGGAACCAATATCAAGCCCCTAGGATGAATTCCTATGTTCCTACTCAAGGGACATAGAGGTGCAACCTCATACCCACTACAACATAGAGGAATGTCCTCACACATCAACCTCAATATCAAATGGACATGTTAATGCAACAAGTGTAAACCCTTCAAACCCAAATGATGGATATGCAAAATCAGGGGCAAACTAAATCCTACACCATAGAGGATTTATACCCATACGCCTTTGACCATCCTCTCCACATGTCTCCATTCCCAAATCACTTCTCGGCACCTAAATTTGACAAATATAGGGGCAATACCAACCCTATTGAACATATCCGAGAGTTTTTTTCTAGTTGCGTTGAAGTCACCCATGATGAAACATATTTAATGCGACTGTTCCCACAAAGCTTGGCCAGACCAACAATGGAATGGTTCTCGCATTTACCTCATGGCATTTAGTCTTGGGGTGAACTGGCTAAAAAGTTCATAGCTCAGTTCCATCATAACATCGAGTGCAAGGTCAACATCAAGGACCTTTGCGATATCAAAAAAAAGGATGGAGAGTCTTTTGTGAAGTTCCTATAGAGATGGAGGAACACGAAAAACCACATAACATATGATGTGCCCAAACAAGACTTAATAGTCATGTTTGTTGATAATCTAATTCCAGACATGTCATTCACAATAGAGTTACAGTTAGCTCTGAACTTCACACAACTCATCGAAAGAGGAGTTCATTGTGAGCAGAACTTAGTCAAATGAGGAATCCTTGTAGATCCCACACCAAAAAAAACAAAAAAAATGCAACAGACAAAGCTAAGTGGTGGAACAAAAACAAAAATGTCACTAGCAATGGTGTCATTGATGTGAAGACAGTCAACTATGCACAACCCAAGGTGTCACTGCAAGGCGCACTTGTGGCCAACCAAAAACCCACAGGGCCCACTCAACAAGCATACATCCAAAACCAACCTCCTCCTATACAAGTGGCCGTTGTGTCAAACAATCAACAACACAATCAACGCAGACTATGGTTTTAATTCCAGCAACGAGATTTCACACCATTGGGAGAGTTGATAGAATCAACTTTACACAAGTTGATACAATTAAACACTATCACTCTCCCAAAAATTAGGGACTTTGAACAAGATGAAAAAAAACCAAGGTGGTATAATGACAAGGACTTCTGCGAGTTCCATTGGGTAAAAGGACATAAAACATCCAACTATTACCGATTGAAACATGCTATCCAAGACTTGATTGACACAGGGACCATCAATGTGACAAATACCCAAACCAAAGGCACAACTGATCACACTATTTTCAACGATACCTTTCATGATCACAACAAGGGAAAAGCTTTCGGGTCTGGTGGACAAGAAAAACAAGTCATCTATACATATGCCAATAGTGATAATGTTATCAATTGCCTCCATCCTTTAGATAGCCATGTGGCTACAATCACTATCAAAGACCAAGGTAACAATTGTGCTATAACAATGTGTCATGCCAGAGTCATCTTGCAAGGATTACCATCCTCACCTACTATATCTGCCAATCCTAAAGCAAACTTAGATCCATAGACAAGCATAGTGGACCAACTAAAGCACACACCTGCCTAGATCTCCATGTTTGACCTATGCGCATATCTCCGCAGCATAAACTGGCACTTGACCAAGCCCTTCAGAATGCAGTTGTCTCAAGGGACATAAAACCTGAGAGCTTCCAAATGATGGTCAACCATATAGCTACTAACAAACATGCCACATTCACAGACCGTGATGTACCACAGCATAAACCCCTGCATAATGATTCTTTGCACTTACTTGTCTAGGTCCATAAAAGTGCTATCTGTGGGGTCCTTGTTGATGGTGGAGTTGGGTTAAACATCTATACTCTAAAGTTAATCAAGCAACTAGGCTATTCAGAATCAAGCATTGATGTCACAAGGAGGATAAATATCAGGGATTATGACAAAGAGGAACGGTCCTCTAAAGAAATTATCATTCTACCTGTCTATATCGGTCTAGTGGTAAAAAATACTCCCTTCCAAATCTTAGACCTTGAGTTGGGATACAAAAAGCTACTAGGGAGACCTTGGATACATGAAATGCAAGCTGTACCTTCAATGTACCATCAATGCATCAAGTTCCCACACTAGGGAGAGGAAATCATCATAGAGGGAGATCCCAATCCTTTCCAATATTGTAATGCGGTCTAAATCAGCACTGATAACTAGGTACCATCAAACCAAGATGCAAGCATCCCATCCTCTTTAGATTCAAATCCCAAGGATGTCACATAGACAACAGGAAAGATAGTCATTAACCAGGATGCAAGTATTCCCTCCTCTTTAGATTTAAATCTTAAGGATATCACACGAAAAGTGAGAAAGATATTCATTACTGACAAGGGCTGTGGTGAATACAGATATGAAGAGGCTTTCACCATCACACACATGCCTCAGAGCCCAAGAACTTATGGCATGCCATAACCTATCATTATAATAGAAACTCCGTAGCCTATTCTATTCAGATGTCCACCCACAAGCTTTGTTCGATGGGGAAACATAGCAGAAGAAAATCCATTTGAACAAGAAATCAATACCTGGTTATACCAAGACCCACCAGAGACAATCCAACCACCACTACCCCTATCAAACTATGGTAATGGTTACACAATGATACAAATATTTGGGTACGATGGTACAATCGAGCTGGGGGCAAGACAACAAGGCATAATGGAATTGTCTCTCCTGCCAACCCAGAGAAACATGAGAGGGTTGGGCTATGGACAAAAGAGAACCAGTCCTGTGATCCAAGAAATTCAATTCAATCAGGAACAAATAGCAGAGATGCACCGGGGGCACAACACAGAACATGTCTTGATAAGAAACATATTAGCACAGTTGTTTCCGGCCGAAGAGGGAACCAAACAAACCTGAATAGACCTCCACATAGCAATCAATAATAATGAAGGAAGTGAGACATCTGATGAGCATTCTATTGAGACTGACTCCTACGAGTATGAGTGGAGATCCTTTCATGACTCTGAACCGTTGATCCTAGATTATTCCCCTCGGTCAGACACTATCATAAACCTAGAAGACTTATTTGATCAACTGACCATTATCGAACAACCCTACATAGATAAGCATGTCATTTATCAAACCTCAAGTGGTGTGTCCACATCACAGTCCAGTTTTGTGTGAACCATATCTGTAGTCCCTTTTAATCAACTAGAGTCAAACAAACATAAAAGTACATGTCTTGTACATCCAAAGCTAATAGAGTGGGATCAACAAGGATCCCCTGATTTAGATGTCTTTGAGAATGACGAGGCTATTGCTGATTTCATGGGACTTAGGGAAGGCATTCCATCAGGAGACCACAAGGCAGGCTTCTCCATCGACCTTGATAGAGTGACATATTTTGAGGAGGAAGCTCCTCTTTCCAGTCCACAAAAGAAAAAAAGAACAAAACAATGATAAAAAGCTAAAACAAGACGTATCTTCTAGTGAAAACCTCACTAAGGTGCTAGAAGATGGAAAGAAGGAACTCCTCCGCTTGACAAAGGAGAAATTGGCATTACTAGCAGAAGAAACAGAGAAAGTCAATTTGGGAGATGACAAGAACCCAAAGAACATATACTTGGAAAAATTACTCACCCCTGAGGAGAGAGAACAATTTATCGGCTTCTTTAAAGCAAGGATGATAAATTTTGGATGGTCCTACTCGGATATGCCAGGGTTAGATCTGGAGCTAGCACTACACCATCTCCCATTGCTACCTAACTCCAAACTTGTCAAGCAGAAGCTGAGAAAGATGCATCCCCATGTTGCATTGCTAATCAAGACAGAGTTGAAAAATATCTTGGATGCTAAGTTCATAAGACCTATACCATACGTGGACTGGATATCTAACTTGGTACTAGTTACAAAACACAGTGGTCAGATACAGATTTGCATAGAATTCAGGGATCTCAACATAGCTTGTCCCAAGGATGACTTTCCTTTACCAAACATTGATATGATAGTAGATCTAACTGCTGGACATCAAATTCTATCACTCATGGATGGATTTTTAGGGTATAATCAAATAAGGATCGCACTAGAGGACCAACACAAAACAAATTTCACATGTCCTTGGGGGACATATTGTTGGAATGTCATGCCATTTTGTCTAAAGAATGCCAGAGCAAAATATCAAAGGGCTATGACAACTATATTTCATGATCTCATCCGTAAAACAATGGAAGATTATGTGGACGACATACTAGCCAAGTCAATACTTCGCAAGAATCATCTACAAGTATTGGGACCAATCTTTGACAGAATGCAGGAATTCAAGGTCCGTCTAAACCCAAAGAAATGTGCATTCGGTGTCATAGCAGGAAAGCTATTGGGGTTCATAGTGTCACATAGAGGAATTGAAGTAGACCCAGCAAAAGTCAAAGCAATATTGGACATGCCTCCACCATCGAACCTGAGGCAACTAAGAGGGTTACAAGGGAGGCTCCAATCAATCAGGTGCTTCATAGCTTAGCTAGCAGATAAGTGCCACCCATTCCAACATCTACTGCACAAAGACATCAAATTCATATGGATAGAGCAATGCGAACAGGCTTTCCATGTCTTCAAGGACTACCTTCTAAAGTCTCCTATATTGGTGCCACCAGTCCAAGGTAGACCACTACTTTTATATATCTCAACAACGGAGTCAGCATTAGGTGTAATCTTGGCACAACATGATGACACAGGTAAAGAAAGGGCCATCTACTATCTAAGTAGAACATTGGTAGGATATGAGCTCAACTATACACCAGTTGAAAAGTCATGCCTTGCAATTGTCTTCACTTCCTAGAAGCTGAGACATTATATGTTGAGTCACCAAACAATGTTGATCGCACATATTGATCCTTTAAAGTACCTCCTAAGAAAATCAACGCTCACTGGGTGACTGGCGAAGTGGGTAATGATCTTGAGAAGGTTTGACATTGAGTACATACATAGAAAGGCTATCAAAGGAAAAGTGATCGCAGATCAACTAGCAGAGGCACCCATTCAGGACCATCAGCTTATTATTTCTGACTTTCCTGATGAATCTATCATGAAACTACAACCAGCGATCAAGGTATGACAAATTTATTTTGATGGATCGTGCACGAACCATGGTGCAGGGGTAGGAATAGTGCTTATCACTCCAGATCATGATACAATTCCAAAGTCTTTCAGAGTTAACTTCCCATGCACTAACAACATAGCTGAATATGAAGCACTAGTCATCAGTCTAAAGATAGAAATTCAATGGAGAATCAAGAACCTTAAAGTCTTTGGCGATTCGTAGTTGGTTATCAGTTAAGTCAACAATGATTATATGACCAAAGATGAGAAGCTCATACCATATAGAGCACAGATGGAAAAACTATGGACCAAGTTCCATTACATCTTCTTCGAGCAAGTCCCACAAGCACAGAACAAAGTTGCTGATGCAATGGCTACCATAGCATCATTGATTGATATGTCAGGCAATGAAACAAAATTCTAGTTTCTAGTGGAGCAACTCTTGGTGCCTTCACATCAGGCATCCATCACAGAATCATCATGCATCCTTGTTGGTCCTGAATCCCCATGGTACCAAGATGTCTATAACTATCTCCAAAATAGTTTCTTACCTCCCAACTTGTCTAGGAACCAGAGAAAGTCCCTCATCTACCAAGCCTCTAGGTATACCATCCTGTTAACTACTTTATACAGATAAAGTCTAGATGGAACACTTCTACGATGTCTCACTTCCATGGAATCCCAGAAATCTTTGTACGAGGTACATGAAGGAATTTGTGGAACCCACGGAGGTGGCAACAACTTAGCTAAGAAGATCATTCACATGGGATACTATTGGCCCACAATAGAGATAGATGCACACAAACATGTACAATGGTGTAGACAGTGTCAGATTCATGGAGACCTCATCCATGCACCAGCCCAGGAACTAAATCCTATCACATCACCATTGCCATTTTCCATGTGGGGATTTGACCTAGTGGGAAAAATTATACCTTCTTCAACAAACGAACACAAATACATCATAGCGGCAATAGAGTACTTCACCAAGTGGGTGGAAGCAATTCCTCTCACTTACATAACTGGAAAGCAAATAGAAATGTTCATACTTAACCACATTATTTGTCGATACGGGATCCCTCAAACTATCCTGACAGATCATGGTACACCTTTCCAGAACAAAGATGTTGAAGATCTATGCAAATAGTTTCATATCAAACAAGAGTTCTCCTCATTTTATTACCCTCAAGGGAACAGCCAAGCTGAAGCTACAAACATGACAATCTTGAAAATCTTGAAAAAAATAGTGAACGAATCAGGGCGAGACTGGCATTTACAACTTAGTCCCACATTATGGGCATATATAACTAGCGTGAGAACACCTACAGGAGCCACTCCTTTCTCCCTAGTCTATTGATCAGAGGCGGTATTACCCCTCAAAGTGGAAATCCCATCCCTAAGGATATCATTGAAGAACTTGGTTTCAGATGAAGACTACATAGTAGCAAGGCTTAGTGAACTAGAATTACTAGATGAAAGAAGACAACATGCCTTCAACCACTTACATGGTTATCAGAATTGCCTTTGAAGGAACTATCATAAGAAGGTGAAGCCACAAAAATTTGAGGTAGGAGACCTTGTCCTCATGGAAAATCAAAAGAACCAAGCAGAAAGAGTTAAACCCAAAAAGTTTGAGCTTAATTGGCTAGGCCCATTTGTCATTATCAGCTCTACCCATAGTGGGGCATTCATACTAGTGACACCAGAAGGAGATTAGCTTCTTGGCTACATTAACAACATGCACCTCAAAAGGTTCTACCCTTGAGGTCTCTATGGTTAAGGCACCTATCTACATATCTAGAAAATACTAAAAAAAATTAAAAAAATTAGAAAATACAAAAGTTACCTTGGTGAAAACCTGGCAATCAGGCACCTTGGCGACAACAAAAAAAATCAAAAAAGCAAAAAAGTAAAGAGAAAAAAAATCGCTCTCTCAGTGAAAACCTGGCAAATAGGCACTATTAAGTAGGTACCTTGGTGAAAACATGGCAAACAAGCGCCAAGTGTTCAAATCCAGCTTCACCATCATTGAACTCCAAAAGCTTGAGCACACTTCAAATACAAGACTGACTACCCAAGCTATATCCAGGAGCACAATCCCATTTGAGCACCAAGCACTTACCCATGGTTAATACTGGTCCACCATACTAGGGGTTGATTTTAAATATCCTAAAAAAATCCCAAAAATCAGAAAACACATAAAAAAAAAATCCTAAAAAGATCAAAAAATCAAGAGAAAATCAATCTTCATCAAAAACATTCAAAAAATTGCAAAATCCTAGGCAATAAAACCTACTCGATTATCAAGAGAGCAAAGGGCGATCACACCCAGTCAATCAATGTAACAATCATGAGCTTTGCGAACCAGCATTGGGCCCATCTAACATAGCTTGATCAGCTGCCAAAATGATCAAAATGATCTATCAATTGTCACAATCATGAGCTTTGCGAACCAACATTGGGCCCATCTGACACAGCTTGATCAGCTGCCAAAATGATCAAAAAAATCTATCAATTGTCACAATCACGAGCTTTGCAAACTAGCATTGGGCCCCTCTAACACAGCTTGATCAGCTACCAACATGATCAAAGCAATCAATCAATCAATCACATCAGTCATCTTACACAGTGATGGATACGCTCAAACCAGACAGGTCAGTCTTATATGAGTAATCTATTACTGAAACCAGACACACTCAAGCAATCAAGCCAATCAAGCCTATCCAAAGATTCGAGCCAATCAAGAGAATCCAACTGCATCAAGGAACCATCCAAAAATGTTGACTAGGTCAGTCAAGTCAGTCAGATGTCAGTCTATATTTCACGGTTATGTTCTTATGCTACTCTAGGATCCACCATGTGAGGAGAGTAGCTATGATAGATCATGACTTATTTTCTTTGATTACTGTCTGTTTAATGTTCACTTTGATTTCAGGGCCATGATGATTTAGGATAAATGTAGTAGGCGCTGTCACTTCTCTAGAAGCTGCGCAGTTCCATGATCTGAGCTCAACCCTGGGAAAGAATTGGACATTCCTTCTCTTTTATTTTGCTTGTTTGGCTTATAGAATCAAGAGCTCGCAACACTATTTAGATGGACTCTGAGTTGCTTTGGAGTTCTATCTTGATTTCTATGGTCTTTCCCTTTATGTTGCAAACAAGAGCTCACGATGCTATCTAGATGGACTCTAGGGGCGTAGGATTTCTATCTTGTTTACTTGGCTTTCCCTTTCAGAAATCAAGAGCTCACAGTGTTATCTAGATGGATTCTGGGTGCATAGGAGTTCTATCTTGGTTTCTTTATTTTAGATTAATTCAAAGGACAAGCGGTATCTAGATGGTCAATATCTGGGTGCTTTTGGCTCTCTTTATCTTCAAATAGGGAACATAGTTGAACCCAGATGGTCAGTATTTGGGTGCACTAGGTTCTCTTTCTATTCAATTTCTCTACTCCTTCCGCTATCAAGAGGTCGTGGCAGTATCCAGGTGGTATGTGATCTAGATCATTCGAGGCTCTTTGAAATTTTAGAAAATACAAAAAAAAGATGCAATGATGACAAATATTGGAAATAGGGGCAGTGACTTGGGACACTCATCCTTTCTATCAAATCATATCTATCAAAAAATACAAAAAGAACATCCTTTCTATCATTCCATTCTATTAGATCAATCTCAGAGCACATCTATCCAAACTAACTTCTTTCTAACTAACACATGCATTACTCATATATTTTGTGCATAATAGATTGCATTCATTCCATTAAAGTACATCAGAAAAGAAAAAAACATGGTGGTTGCATACATGATAAATCATAAAATCACATGCATCCATAAGCATCTCATATAAATATGCATTTCATCTCCACCATCCTGCATATACATGCCAATATCATAGGAAAATTAAATCATCCATATATGAGTCTGCATAATAGAATCATATTGCATATACATCTCATCATCTAAACCACCAAATCATTTAGAATCACACATATATCAAGTAAACCATTACACATCATATCAAAAGCACTAGCTGCATCTCATATAAATCAAACTATCTGAGTATAATGAATAGTCGCAAGTCTGGACAAAGGAAGGTAATCAACATGTATATCAATAAATATCAGTGTGTTAGGATACAAATATGGATACTACTTAGAGTATATAAAATGGCCTCACTACAAAAAATGGTACATGATACATAAATCAACATGTGCTACCCCCACCCTCGCCAGGACGTGGACAAGGGGGTGGCATGTCAGAATCTGTCCTCTGGGATGAACTAGGAACTCCAATACCACTACTCTGGGATGGCTGAGCTTTGCTCAATCTCTGGGAAGCTGTGTAATTAGGCACTCTCTTCTCTACCAAAACTACACCCTCATAATGGCGTTTCCAATAGTCAATCTCTCTCTGCGCATTGCACCTAGATCTATAGTATCTATCTAGAATATCTTGATGTGAAACATCATATACACTGTCAATAAAAGAATGAACCTCAGCTCGAGCCTGGCGCTCTCTAGACTCGACTGCTATAACCCGGGCCTCTAAAGTAGTGGCCCATGCATCAAATGAAGCCAACCTGGCCTGAAGGTCCTGTACCTGCTGGGTGAGGCACTCCAGCTCCGAGGGATCATCCTCCATACCTCCCATAGCCACGTCCATCTCCTCGTCCTCTACCCTATCTCCCAATCCCTCACCTCCTCTCCCCCTGACAACCCAGGAATCATCATCACTCTCTAAGCTCTCACCTATACTACTACCAGTGCTTCCACTATCAGTAGAGGAACTAGTATCTGCACTCTGCTCATCAAGAGCCTCTACGTCAATATCCCTGATCTCAATGTCCACATCCTCAATGACTACTCTGTCCTCCTCTCTAGGAGCCAAAACAAAACCTATCCGCCAAGGAACTCTTCGAACCAACTGGGGTGCCTCCTCATCCATGGCCTCCTCATCCTCCAAAATGGTACTCAACCCGACTCGAGGAGCACTAGTCTGACCCCCACTCTAGCCACCTCTAGTCCTGACTCCACCACCAGCACCCCCGGGACTAGGATCATCTCCCCTATCNTCATCTCCCCTCCCCCATCCTGTGTCTCTCCCCCCATCCCTACCTCCATCATGACCCCTACCTCCAACTCAACCACCACCTCTCCCTCCATCCCAACCTCCCCTACCACGCCATACACACCGGGCCCTCCTCATAATGGTCTTAGCAACAGGATGCGAGACATCTGTAAGAGAAACTAGCTGAGCCTGTGCCCAATGTGCATCATACTGAGGTGTAGTGCTTGAAAAAGACAAATTCAAATATCAGTACCCACACAGATAAGGACATAAGTATCAAAATGAGATATGAGCAAGAATCAGAGAGTAGAAAGGAAGTACATAAGCAATCAAAAAATGAACAAACCTGCATCTACAGTCGTTGAGCGCCAGGTCCATGCAATAAGAAGTAAGCCTAAAAACTCAGTATGAGTAGCATCAAGAGATATGACACCACCCCACATAGCATAATCCCTCGATCTATGAGCAAAGTAAGCATACAAGTCAGACACGTCCTGCTGCTCGCCAAACTAATGCAACACCTTGTCAGTGTTGTGAAAGTCTATCACATGGATGTGATTAGTAACATGACCGATCAGGTACCTCCGCTGGTGACAGAAGGGAAGATGGATGTCCTCTCCATCCCAGACTAGGAAATCTCTATAGGGTCTCCAAATAAAGTAAGGAATCATCTCCAACTGCTGCCGCTAGTACGTGAAATGACCCATATGAGTCTGAACTATGGCTCCATCGTACATAAAGACATATGGCCTATTAGCTGGAAGAGCATGTGCACCAACTGGATGACATACAACAATATGCTCCCATGCCCATATCTGGAGGATGGTCGCACCACAGTTAAGTGACTTACCATCAAGGTAAGGCGCGTAAAATATATGAAAATGCATGTGGGCCAACATGCATGGACCCCAAGCAAATACGGTACGGTCCCTGACCATACTCTGCAACACAGTACCGAAGCTGAAAAAAATCCACACTGTCAACAATCGAGGCATAAGATGCCACATATCAAACTGCCCAGTAAAGTGGATAGCCTATCAAGGCCCAAACCGAATCTGGACCATGGAATATCATAGTCACCAGCCAACCCAAGCTGATCCTGGGGCAATCCAGAAAGCTCGCTCAATGAAACAATACCAGTGCGGGTGAAATACTCCATAAGCTCGCCCTAGATCAGGAGCTAGAGGATGCGATACACATCCTCCAAAGTGATAGTACACTCATCGGTCGGTAACCAGAAAGTGCATGTCTCAGAATGCCATCGCTCTACAAGAACAGAGATCTTAGGCATATAGCAAATCCAGTATAAAACTAGATCTCTAAGGACTGACCTCTCATCCTCTGTGAGCTGAAATATATATACAAGACCCGCCGGCCTAGACTCTTGACAACGCAGAATCCGCCTAGTGAACTGCACACAGAAATCAAAAGATAAAATATACAAATATCAGACAAAGGTATCAGGCAAACAGTGCTAAAAAATCGATTGCGGTAATAAAGCATTACAACTGCAGTACTTTTAGGTGATTGCGGAACACAAAAAAGAAGTGTGAAACACAAATTGTAAATGTGGCATTCAAGGTTATCAATTGTGGTACAATTATCAATTGCGGTTTCAAATCGGCAACTGCGGAAAAACCGCAGACGATTACGGCACAACGTGACAATTTACAAAAAAATACAAATTTTTAAAGCAATAAATGCAAGCATTAATGACACACAAACTGATAAAACTCACCGGACGTCCTATGCTAGCTGGTCTCTGATAGGTTCAGACTCGGTCAGAAAGGGTCACACTAGGAAGGCCCGACATCGCAAGAAAACAAGAGGAAAAAGACATAAAGCTGAAGACTTACTCACCAAGAAATCAAGAGCTCCAAGATTGCAATGTGACAAATGAATGGCTCTCTTGGCTATTTATAAGGGCTCTAAAAAAACCTAATTTCACTAGGACCTCCAAAATTTCTTTTCGGTCCCCGAAAACTTTGACGGTCAATAACAGGGGCATTTTAAAGTATTTTTCAAATCCGTCAACTACCCAATTTCAGAAATTGCAGTTTCAACAAATCAACGCTCATCTCGAGACTTTTTGCTCAAATTTGTTAAGGAGGCATAAATACACCTACTACTACCGAGGCAAGCTGGGGCAAAATCAAAGAATCTTTGACACACTGCGACAAGTCACATCGCATCAAAGAGGGGCAAATGTAGACACCCAAAAATGGACAGGCTTGCAACTTTACATTAAAAACACTAATTTTCACCTATTAATTAATGGTTTTTTAATCATTAATTAATCATCTATTTTCCTCTAAAGTCATTCCCCAAATCATCTAATCAAATTCCCAAAATGAATTAAATAATTAATTTTATTTAATTAATTAACCTTAATTGATTAATTACCATTAATTAATTAATTAAATTCAATTTGCTATAGTTTAAATTCAAATATTTAAACTTACTAATTAAATTCTTCCAAT
>MU223230.1:1106982-1118448 GCA_018584345.1 Thuja plicata | reverse complement strand
ATAAATGAATTAAATATTCATTTATCTTCAAAGAGATAACTCCAATCAGCTCACATGGGTTACTCCACCCATCTCTCCAGTCCACATGGGTAACTTCACCCACCTCTTTAGTTCAAAAAGGTAACTCTCCATTAGCTCTTCAGTCAACCAAACTCTATCTCTTCTTTACCAAATGAAGAGGTGGAGTTTACTGATGACTTCTCTAGTTCCTTTTAATCTCAACCGTTGATCTCTCTATCTCTGGGATTGATATCAACCGTTCATATCATCACCAATTCCTATATAGTAAACCCTTCATAACCATTTGAAGGATCTAGGATTTCAAGCTCTCATGCGCCATTACTATGTCAGTTTGGTTCTAGCATTCAAGCCATCTTGCGATCACACACTCGTTTCAATTAACAAATTCTCGACACTTCTCAAGTCATAGACGCTGTCCCGCCAATACTGAGCATCAAAAACATCGTTTCGAAAGGAGTAGAGAGAAACAATAGAAGCTTCAAGCATCATGGGGTTTGCATTTATTTGTTTTCCTTTCTCTTGCTTGTACATTTTATTGATTACGTTTTAGGTTATTCAGTTTAGTAGTTATTGTGTACTTGATTTATATAATTTGTAAAAGCTTTGCTACTAACCCTTGCCTTTGGAAATCTTGGGAACCATGGATCACGAAAGAGGAGGCGTACACTTTCTGGTGTAGTATAGGCAGTTGGTACATGTAGAAGCCATGTCTTAAGGGTCTTGCTTCTTCATTTGAAATAACTTGTGTTAATGATCTGTGCTCAAGTTAGAGATAATACACAATGGAATCATATATGATTTTAATATCTCTTTCCTATTCTAGAATTTCATTTGTACTTTTTCGTATCCTTATTTGCTTATGCTTTGTAGGTTGATATTTGATTATTTTTTCAAGTCAAAATCAAATGTATTGCGGTAAAATAATGAAGGGTTTTAAGACCACAAATTCTTATGTATGAATATGAGTATTCAACATTGAGATATCATTACTCTTCAAGATTATTGGGCTGCTCTTTGAGATGCATGGAGTTTGCATGAATTTCAAATGTGTTTATGTTTCTCTAATTAGGGTTTTTTATCGCTCCCAAAGATTTTATGTTGTATTTTAAAACATTCAAAAGGCATAATGATTGTCTTCTTGTTGATAAAAATCACTCTTATGAGGGTTATCATTGGTTCTTCTTACATCCATTGTTATGGAGCAAAGTTACAATGATTTTTATTCTAACAATAATAGAATTGAAAGGATACCATGATAGAAGAAGTAAGACGGATGTGATGCCATAGAAACAATAAAGAGGAGGCTTTAATGTCTTAGCAAAAAATAATAATAGTAGACACCCAAATGAAGAACATCAGATCCCTTTTTGTTGGCAGTGGGCCAATGTCCCTTGCAAGTTTTGCGACATGGTTTAACAACATCCTGTGGATTCTATAAGTCTAGTGTTTGTATCAGGCATTAATAGGTCAATATTTTGGTGAAAGGACAACCACTACTTGTAACAAGTGGTATCAGATATTGGTCTGGTTTGAATCACACAGGCCACAACGAGTGGCATTGGGAGGGGGATTATTGGCAGTGGGCTAGCATCCCTCATGAGATTCACGAAATGGTTTAACAAACTCCTATGGATTCTATAAGTCTAGTGGTTGTATTGGGCATTAACGGTTTGATCTTTTGGTGTAACAAAAACCACTACTTGTAACACTTTTAAGTGAAAGTAATGCTTTCAATACAAGAGTACAGTTTCGAGTGAAGGAGGTAACATTCAATGTTTTTGCAATAAGAATTTTTGCATAGAGGGCACACATTTTAGTTTTGAAATTCAGTAATGCATGAAATAGGAGGGGCATATTGTTTACTATTTTAAAAATGAGGAAGCGGTGATAATCAGGATCACAAGACACTGAATCTTGGAGATATAAATGACAATGTTTAGCTGTATAAAACACAGTCATATGCTATTAAATAAGAAATGAAATTCAATGCAAAGTTGATAGAAATGTTTTACAAAACAATGTTTTACATTGAGGAAAACAAAGACAGCATAGTCAATACCATAAGTGGCGATATGGATCATTAGGTCACAAACAAAAAAAATAGTTCATGATGAATACAAAACATGAGTTACGACATGCCAATGATATAAAGTTCACATATGGAGACCAAACATTGAAGCATGAAAGATGTTCTAAGAAAGAAAAGGTCTCGATGACACATAAGTTTTTAATCCATTGACCAAACCCATTTCAAAATGGAGGCACCTTCAACAAGGTTGAAAGAATGGAAAAAATAATGATTTTCACCATGTAGTGATTATTTATTGAAAGATTAAGCTTATCATATAGAAGAGTGTGTGCAATTATTTTGATGAGATAGTGACACTATCATCAACAAAGAAAACCACTATAAATAATAGTGACAGTCAATAGGACAATCAACAACATTGTTTTCAAAGTAGCAATTTCATCATTTTAATAAGTGAAGATAGTGAAAGGGACAAGGGGATGTTGGTATTGTGTTGGGAGATTGATTATTTGGTTTTCATTAATGTCAACTAAGTCAATACAGTGAAACTAAGTGTTCACATTCATAATATACTATAGGTGAAGTGAAGATACAATCGGTAAGAAGGTAATACTAGAAATAGGTTAAGTCTAGAAGATCGGTAGACTGTGAAAACATCACTTTAGTGGCGATCATGGTACAAATGGAATTTTGAGGATTGGTCCAGATATAACTTCAACTAGTTCATATTGCATTGTGGTTCCAATCAAACTCATTTAGTTGACCAGTGATAGGGTTTTTAGTGTCACGGACACTAAGACAGGTAGAACTCTTATGTTCTTGATCATCCGGTCGGCAGATCATAGATCAGTGAGTGGTAAAGTATGTTCAATCATTTATAATGATATCATGATGTGGAATAAGGGTTGTGTATCCAATGTATTGGTATTTATGAGAATGATACAATCATTTAAGACAAATTTGAGGTGTTGCATTGGAGATGTCAAAACATGTTTGACTACCTTGGAGATATAAACTTGCAGATCTTATCTTGACCTAACACGGTCATGATAAATCATCTCTTCTTTCATCGATATTATCAATTTGACACTTGGTGCTATCTCAGGAAAGCAATTTGAAGATCATTTTTATGTCAGTGCAAGTTGTTTATATATAGGAAGTGCTCATATTGAAAAGTTGTTGTTGATATTTTTGATTAAGGTAAAAATAGGTTTTGAATGGTACCCAAAACCATTTACATATTAGAGAAAAAGGTAAAGAACCACATCCCTTATAAACATCAATATCCTGCTAAACATTGGTAAGAAGGACCCTATTTAGCCCCGGAAACCCAAAAAAGACCCAAAAAGCAGTCAAAAAATAGTTACTAGCACAACTTCCACAAAAACTACTAGCACAAAGTAGAAAGAGAAGCTACTTAATACTTTCGAAGGCTTTCTCAGCCTCTTTCTGCATATCTTCCATCATGTAAATGGAGTCTTTGAGGGCTTTCAGCTCCTTAGGAATCTATGGAACTTTCCTTTTAATGTCGCTTCTAGTTCTTGTTTATGTTGTTGATAGGAGTTGCAAGAGTTGTTTTGGGTGATTAGGGTTTTGTGATTTCAAGTTGAGGTTGTGATCAGAGAGGAGAGAGAAAAGAGTAGTTACAAAGTATGAATAATATATAGGATATGACAAGCAATCAATTCTACATCCAGATCGCTAATCTTATTGTTCCCTAATAGTTTCAACAAGCAAAATCCCAAACTCCCTTAACTGGGTGAACTCTAACAAGTTCTTTTTTGTAAATCCTTTAACAGGGTAACTTATTCATTGAGGTTTAAAATACTCTAGTGAAGTATATCATAGATAATCTTATTGTACTCCTAACAGTGTACTAGTCACTCTTAACTGGGTGAACCCTCAGAAAGGGTATTTGTAGCTCCTAACATGGAAAACTCATATACTGCAGTATTGGGCTTATGGGTGTCATCCCCGCCGTGGTTTTTTTTCCCTCTGACAAGGGTTTCCACATGAAAATATAAGTTTTATATGTGATGAATTTGTGGATGCTTGATATTACCGTCTTTTATATATTTGCATTAGTTACTTTTTTTATAGGTTTGGAAAACATTTTAGAATCTATTTAGTTCAGTGGTTGAATTAGTTAACAATTTGTTTGTACTGATTCAACCCCCTCTCAATACCCATTATTTCCAACAATTGGTATTAGATCTTAGGTCCTCTTGGTGATAATCCTAACAACTTGGGAAAAGATCCACTATCATGGAGGAGTATAGGTATGAGATGCAACTTGAGAATTCAAACAAGATGATCAAGGAGCTAAAGAAAAAGATAAGACACTCTCTTGCAAAGAGGATAGAACTTGCTGATCGACTGAGTGAAAGTCAAGATTACATACAACAATTGTCTGAAGGAAGTACAATGTAAGAATATGAAGAAGAAGTAGAGAATATATTGGAAAATAAAAAGAAGCTAAAATAAAATATGGCTAATCTAAAAAGAGAGCTTGAAAGTCAGTCTGTCAGGATGTGTGAAGATCTTGAAGAAAAAAGGAGTGTTGAAGCTACCAAGAAAATTGTTGATGATGCCCTAAAAGAAAAAAAATGAAGATCTTGTCAAACTAAGATGAGAATTTACTCTATATCAAAATTACATGCAGGATAGTGCTATACAAAATCTTCAATTATTAGTTGAGAATGAAAGACTTAGGGAGATGAATGAGTCATTGATGAAAGAACTAGAAATTGAGAAAGAAGCAAATGAAAAACTGAAGAAATATAATAAAATCTCACAAAAGATGGATGAACATATGAAGAGCCAAAGAAGACACAGAGATACACCCAGTTTAGGTTATTCAGGAGAATGAACATTTGAAATTTGAGAGTCCTCTAAAGTTGAACCTAAGGAGGCACAAAAAGATCAGAAGGTAGATCCAGTAAAATTAGGTAAGACACCTAACAAACCTACTTGTTATAATTGTGGAGAGCTTGGTCATACTGAAAATATGTGTAGGATAAAACCAGTAAATAAACCTTACTCTTTTAACAGTTATTTTTACAATTGTCAAAATTATGGTCATGCTGCATATGAGTGTAGATCTAACAGTAGATTCAGTGGTGGTAACTTTCATGGATATTGTTTTTCATGCAAAAAATATGGACACAAAGCTTAAAATTGTAGGTCAAGAGTATATGCACCTAGGTTACCTGTTACATTGGTGAATATTGGTAGAAGGTAAATACAATTCAGTACTACATGTTCTATTTGTGGTAACTATGGACACCTAGCAATAAATTACAGAATGAGAACTATGAGGGGTAATGCTAGTCCTTGGAATTCAACTGGTATGACATGTTTTGTTTATCATAAAATACGTCATTTGGATAAAGACTGTTGGTTTAGAAGCCAATCTCCTCACAAGTCAGAAGATGGACAAGTAAAAAAGGTTGCTAATGTTGACAAAGTCAGAGGTGATATGAAAAAGCATGGGTAAAGAAAGGTGAACTGAATTCCTCTAAGTTGACTGAGAACTCATCAAGTTCAAAAAGTGTGGAGGTTCCATCGGTAAACTAAGCATATTATTTTCTTATGGGGAGCACTTAAAGACAAATCCATTATCGATCCCCTAGAATTAAGAGCGTTAAAGATATATATGCACATTATGGTGTAAGTTTCTATGAATTTATTTTTGAGATTGTGTGTAGACCGCATTGAGATTTCAAGGTCAATATCTATTTGATAGCAGTTATTCCTATTGGTTGAGTACCAACCAGTGGATATGTGTCAACCAATGATATGAGACTATTCCTACCATTTATTTATGCAACATCTATTTCTCTAATATTATATAGAGGGAAAAGTAACTTCTTTTCACACTTTTTACTTTCATTTGAGAATTCGAGAGCTATCTTGAGCTTTTTTGTGCAAAAAGTTACTTTTGTGATTGAGATCTTAAGTTAATTTCATATCAAGTTTTTGTGAAACTCTAACCTGTGTATTTCCAGCTATCATTTCAGTATGTGGTTATAATTATTACATATTTTACAATTGGTCGTAATGGAAAAGAACATTGATACACCAGTTTCGGTGAACATTTATAAGGAACCTTGATCCGTATTCAAACTGCATCCAAGAAAAGCAACTGAGATTGATATGTCTAGTGCCCTATCCACTATCCCTCATGGTGTGATGCTGATTGAAGATGTTCGGTCTTATATCCATTATAGAATCAAATAATTGGGAGGTGAAGAAATCAAGAAAGAATACAAGGGTATGTGCATCAATGGAATGTCAAAAATTGAGCACAAACATCTACAAGAGAAGGGTTTGACTTATGCTATTGAAATTTCTACCAAATTCCATGCTGATTTGGGTTCTTTATGTGATATGAAGAGTGTATGATCAATTCATACGGCTGGATAGACCACACAAGATTTTGAAGACATTGATTCATAGGGTTATAGGATTTTGAGCACAAGGTTTGGAATGTACAATAAGAATGGTGGATACTTATTTTGTCACTGAACTAACCAAATATAAACTAGATGGGAGAGAAATGATAATTAATCATATTGTGGACAAGGAAGTTGTTTCACATCCATGGTGATAGGATACAAAGTTTACTAATCCAACCAAGTTAACAGTATGCCTAGTGGTGCTATTCACTGTGCCTATCAAATTGTGAAGGATGATTCAACATATGATCTATGTGAGAATATCAGAAGTCAATTCTTGGAAAACATGGAAAGGATAAAGAGAGACAAGAGACAATCACTTAAGTATGGAGCTCTATTGGTATGTATGTTTTTCTATGTTAAAAACTTATTCCTTGGTAAAGAAAATGTTACATGGTTAAAGGATAAACTGGTAGTTGTGAAAATAAGTGAATTCATAAAGAAATTAGGGAATAAATTCAATAAGGTCATGTGGGGTTATTTCAAGTATTTCTAATCTAGAATGTACACATGTGAAAGGATTCCAGCTAGCATTGTAGAGAAGTACAAGAATGATATTTTTTTTCTTGTAGACACTGATTCATGTATTGTGTAAGTTGTGGAACCTAGGTCATGTTGGATTCATCCTATGGGTTATGAAGTTGGAGGTGATTTAGTGACTTTTCAGTTTGATGAGTTTTTTTCAAAACCCTTAGACAAACAAGCATAAATATTTGGAACTCGTGATGAATTTGTTTCCAAAATTCAAAAGGAATTGAAGAAACCGGTCATTGAAAGAAAAAAAAAGAAGAATAGTATCTAACCTAGAGAAGAAGTTTGGAAGTGGTGATGCTGGAACATCTCATACTGCTACAACCATAACTGAAGCTAAGAGAAAATAGAGAAAATCAACTACCAGTGAAGTTAATTCTGAAAGGGAATCATCAAGGAAGAAAATACAACACATTTCTAACCCAAATAAAACCTACAAGAGGAAGTGAAAATCTACCGAGGTAAAGGATGATCGGAAGGGAACTAATTAAGAAGGGACCTAATCATATAAGGATGCCTCTAAACTAAAGAAGAGTGGTGAAACAAAGAAGGCCCCTTCTATTGATGATATTGGAAAATGTATTGTAGACAATGGTAGACTTTCTACTTTTGGTAGAAGATACACCTTGGGGAGTGATGCAGATAAGAGAAAGATAGAAGATGCAATTATGTATCATTTTCAAAAAATTTGCAGAACACCTTTAGAAATACATTCTTGGATCCCTAATGAGTTATATCAGTTAATTGATGCTAGATGAAGCACTGCATTATAGTTGGATAAAGAGATTATGGAGAGAGCACTTATTCAAGTGCAACCTGAGTTGTGTGCTAAAGATGCTAAGATAATGATTACTACTCACGAGCATAAATTCAAAATTAAGAGTAGAGAAGCTAGACTTCTAATTGATGACACACAAGGTGTAAATGATGAAACTATTGAGATATGGAAAGAGCTACTACAGATAAAGGTGATAGAAACCCAAGAAGAACAAGTTCATGCAAAATCAAATGAACCAATACAAGGAAATGATACATTTTATGTAGATCAATTAATTGGCAATATTGTTCTTAATGTTCCTAACTTGGTGAAGGACATTGAAACACAAAATATTAGTCTATCACAAACTGGTGGGGATGAGATTGAAATTGTAGACATAACAGGAAAAGAGGATTCATCCTCACCATTTCCTATTGAACATATAGAGGAGATGATTTATGAGAAGGAAGAGGACAAAGCTATAGAAAGTAAGCAGAAGGAGACTAAAAAAAAGATTGAAGCAGAGCCTGAGACTACAAGGAAATTAAGTCTTGAAGTAATAAGTGAAAGTAAGAGACATAAACCAATGACTACTATAGAAGGGGAAGAAGAAGTACTGATCACACCGGTTGATATATCCAAATTGAAACCCAAGGAATTGATGAAACTTTTAGAACAATTAAGGATATAGGATGTAAGAAACAAGGTGAGATCAAAGAAGAAGAAGATATGAGTATTAATTAAAGCTAGAGAAATTCTAGCTGAATTAGTTCCTAAGGTTAAAAATGATGAAGATGATACACCTATTGATAAGATGGATACTCTTATTAAGGAAATTCTAGATCAAGGTCCCGATTTGCAGTCAATTGCAGTAAAGAGTGTAGAGTAGACCTTAGAGAAGAAGATGATAGGTAAGATGATGGAGAAGATTACCAAAGATAGGATCAAATTGTCATATTTGATAAAGGAATTTAAGACTAAATTGACCGAGGTAGGTCAATTGGTTTTCAAAATATCAAGGTATTCTAATTTTGTTCAAGATTTGGAACAAAAAAAAGCAGAATGAGAGGAGTTGGAGAACTTAAGCGATAACCTAGATCCATTGTAAATTTCATTCACTACTTATGGTAGTCAGGTCAAGAAAATTTCCAACAAGGTTAAGAAGATTCAAAGTGAGCAAGAGAAGAGAATGATCACATTACTATAACTTCAATCAACTTTATCCCCTACAGTAGAGCTGATGCAACAAAACATGAAGAATGAAGAAGCCATCCTTGCCTTACTTGGCATGAGCACTCTAGATAGCATGGAAGAGCTTGCATCTAGTTTGATTGAGAATTTCATTGCTATGAGTTACTTGTAGAAGGTATGGGAAGCATCCTTGAATTCAACAAAGATTCACTTCATGGTAATCTTTGACGGGATATAACTAAGATTGTGTATACATATATTGTAGTATTTGTACCTTTTTCATTGTTGTCAAAGTTGGAGTCTATATATGAACACGTTTATGTATGGGGGAGTATATTATTGTATTGAGAGTATGTATATAGGGATTCATAAGTTGATATTATAATTTCACGATTGTAAGAAGTTAGCATATATTTTCCATCAATGCCAAAGGGGGAGATTGTTGGTATTGTGCTGGGAGATTGATTATTTGGTTGTCATATTTTCTCTTCATACCTATGATGTATCCTTCTCTTGGATATGTTGTTTGTCTCTATAGAAATGCATTACTATTTTTATTGTGTCTTTCACAACCTTAATTATGGTAATGAAAGGCATGGATTCCTAAAATGAAATCATCCTAAAAAGTAAGCACTTAATTTGTGCTCATTTTGGGACCATTTTGAGGCTACTTTAGATTATTTCTTATGGTAGGACCTCATATTAAACTTAAATGTGTATTCAATTTAAATATAGGCCCCCTCCTTCAAACTTGAGGTTGGATCTAACTTTTATGCATGATTTTTCATTTTTCATCCTATCACATAATTCATTTTCCACCTAGGTCCTATGCATTCATTTTCAGCTTTTGGGATTGGCCCTGATCTCTTGGCAGGTTGTAACTTTAAACATCAATCTTTATCACACTCCCAAAAATCCTGGGAGATTTTGAGGCATTTTTACCTAGACTAGGTTGGCTAATTTGACCTTTTCCTAGACTAGGCCAAACTTGTCCTAGTGTTTTTGCTTAAAATTTGCTCGAAGCCTGATGATGATATTTTCTTCCATGGTTTGAAATCATAGTCGGCTTGGATTAAATATGAGCCCAAAAATGAGTATATAAGGGGTCCCCTTCCTCTCATTTTGAGATCCATAGATATCATATACATACCTACATTTATATGCGATCTATTATTCATTGTGCATTCAATAGATTAAAGTGCAAGAAAGCATCGATTGAAGGCATCCATTATCAAGCATTCAGGCCTATCAAGCATTTGAGTGCAAGGAATCTATCGAGAATTTCAAGTCTTAATTTCCATCATGCATACAAGGTGTTTCCTTTCATTGATCTAGCTTCTTTACCCCATTGGAGGCCAAGTAAAGGAGTGTGACATCAAGGAAGGAGACCTAAATTCATCCATCAAGTCTTCTTCTTCTCTCTCTTTCCCAATCCAATATTGTGGTGAATTACAACATCTACTACATGAAGTTTTTTTGCACATGATTTCCTTTTGGTTTTTTTGTTTAGTCAAAGCTATTGCATAAACATACTTGATCACATTTCTAAGACAATTTGTATCTACATGGTATGATAAGTTCCATTGTTTAGATCTAATCTCTTCTACATGATAGCACTATTTCCATTTCATTCATTTAATTTCAAGGCTGATTCCTATATAGGGGGTTGACTAAGGAAAAAACCTCCCCTAAATTTTTTTCCCTTTATTTTCTATGTGCAACAACAGGTGGTGGAGTTATAGATTTGGATTTGGGAGTCTCAAAACCTGTTATAGATTTATTAAAATTTTCATCAGTTTTCAACCTAAAAGGACTAGGTCGACTTTCATGACCTTGTGTAGGACTAGGTCGACTTATATGACCTTTTCCTCATGTTCTAGATGAAAATTTCACAGAAAGAAGATACAGTAATCAGAGTCTTAGATCTGGAATTCCATCTGATTCTAGAATCTTGGTGACATTAAAATTCAGATTCTAAGGTCACTTTTCCCATTCTTTCTCCAAGGTAATTTCATTCCTTCATTTTTCTCTTGAAATAACTTTCATAGATCAGATTTAATTTACATATCATATCCATAATCACATTAAGGAATCATAAAAACCATACATAGAATAGATTATGAATTGGCACCCTTACTCTATTGGTTGTGCTAGTCAGGTCCCCTTTGTAGGAGGTTTTGTATTCTTATGTATAGAGGTGACATTTGGTGAGTGGTCTACATTGCTCACCATTTTCACTTATTCATTTTGGTGAGCCTGAATTATAACATTTCTTCTTTTGATTTGGTGTAAGATTCCCTTTCTATGGATTTAGATATTTAGATCTATTTTGTTATAATTTATGCATTTGGATATCTAGGTTCTCCCTTATACAAGTTTGGTGTCTAGATCTCCTTCTTTACATTCATAATCATTTTCATTTTTTTACCCCCATTTTTTCTTTCATTTAACTTTTTTTTAGTATTCCTCCCAAACAAAAA
>MU223230.1:1080351-1106686 GCA_018584345.1 Thuja plicata | reverse complement strand
TTCATCGCACATGAAGGTATAAAGGTGAAGTGATAAATGAAGTGAAATAATTGAAAGAAAGCATATTCTGGGCATTTAGTGAAGTTTAAATTCTTAAACCATTTATGAATTAAAGGTAATGATTATATTGCAAGGGCCTTATGTAGAGAGTGACTAGTATTTAATGTTGGTATTAGAAATATGACATATCAGGTTAATTCAACATGAATGAATTGATGTTTCAAATATAGTAGTTATTTACTCATATTTTGTGTCATTTAAGAGATATCAGATGAGATAATTTTATCATCAACAAGACACAAATCATCAAAAAAATGTCACTGGAGGTAATGGGTTTTCTCTCTCAGAATTAGCAGGAAATTCAAATTATAGGAAAGGTGAATTCTAATACTTTCTACCATTGTCACTATTCCTTTGTAGCATAAAGAATTTATTTTGGGTTTCCTTTATTTATATATGGTTCCATCATTTTGTTTCATGTTTATTCAAATTTCTACCATGAAAGTTGCTTTCCAAAGTTTCGAGCAAGGATCTAGCCTGGTTTGTTCTTTACTAAAATTTGGAGATACCTTTTTATCTCAAGCTAGCTTAGATGAGTTCTGGGAAAGAGCTAAAAGACCTAAAGCTTCTCCCATGATGCAAAAGATAGTAGATAGTGGTCTAGTAGAAGCAATAGATTTCCCTACAACTATATAATGCCAAGAATTAGTCCTTGAATGCATGAACATATGTGACCTAGAGAATAGGTGCATTAGGGATAAGAATGGTGATGTGTTGTTGACTATTAATAGAGAAACTATAATGGTTTCTATGAATATTATTCCAAAAGAAGCATATGAAAACTTTGATATCACTAAATATTATTTCTTCTTCTCAAAGAAGAAGGCAATGTACAAAAGCATAATTGCTAGGAATTGGCCGTTGAAATTTCAAAAGGGTTGCTCAAGATTACCTAGACCATTAACCAGGGATAATTTCTTGAAATAAATTAGGGACATTCTCATATTATTACATAGGCTCAAAGGTAATCAACATGCATACTTCTGGGAAGATTGGATGTATTTCTTTATCCAAATAATTCTAAGAGGAGAAAAATATTTAGATTGGGAAGGAATCATAGTTAAACGCTTGCATGAGGGTTTAAGAAATTGCCTTGGTAACAATAATTTTACATGTCTTCCTATCTCTTCTATTGTCTAGCATCAACGAAGGAGTGGAAAGGATTACATCATGAACCCTTCACGAAAGGAATCAAAATTTATGACTACTACCCTCATTTGCAGATGCAAAAATTTTATGAAAATTATAGGAGGGTTAATGATGTGATCATAGAAAGGATGGTTCATGAACTAAAATGAGGTGTTAATAAATGAATGTCTGATGAGGCTATGTAATTAGTGAGAACTTACAGTGGTTAATTTATTCAATTCCCTAGATTTACTTATGTCAGGGTTGGAGGCTTTGAAGGGGAACCAGTTAATTTGCATCAGTATGCTTTGGATCATTTTTTGTTTATTGAACTTTGTAGGCAGTTATCTCACATAGACAAGAATTTTTGGGCAAGACAAAAATCAGGCATTTCTTTTCCTGTTGAACTTGGTCACTACATATGCAAATCAGTTTTAGATGCTTTGAACATAGAAGTGGATCTAAGAAAGTTTAATCTACAACATTATAGAGCTAGAACTAAATTTGACAGTGAAGGTTTTGTTAAAGCTCACCTGAATTTTAGGGAAAAAATTTCACGTATTCTGCAAATGGAAGATTTTTGGGAAGACTACCCATATGAATTTAAAGTTAGAAAAATACTATGGTCTAGGTTCTCTTTGAGATAGATAGCCTCTCTCAAATTAAAGATGAATATTATTGGGATAAAGGATGATGAAAAAGATCTAATCGATCCTCAATATAACAAACAGTTATAGAAACAAACTATCCCTGAAATTGATTTGGATGAGATTGAAAAGGATCAGATTGAAACCTAGACTTTCTCGGTGATAAGGAGAACAAAGAAATGGCTGAGAGAATAGAGACTTGGGAAAATATGGAAGGGTGACTTAGAGCCATCCTCAAATATAAATGACCTCACAAGTTCCTATGACTTCCTCTAATGAACTTGTTGATATTTTTATTGTAGGTACTTCAAAGATAAAAACTAAGGAGAGCCCCATTACCAAGAAGTCAAAGAAAACTCCTATAGACAATTTACCTTCTCATGCTACTAGTTCAAGGAGAAAGAAAAAAGGGAAGAATATTCTTGTGGAAAAGGTAATAGTTGACATGGATACTATAGAGGATATTGATAACACAAAGGGTGACCAAATCTCTGATGTTCCCATCGCAGAAAATAATGATGTAGAAAAACATGTTGAAACCATGTAGGATCTTGCAAGTACAATGGTATTACTAAAGGTAATCCCAAGCCAAGTTAAACTAGAAAAGGGGGTTTTGGTTAGTACTCCTCAATGGATGGAGAATTCAATAAACAAGAAAATAAATAAAGTTCTAATATCCTTGCGTTTATAAGATATGACTAGTAAATGCCTAGGAAAAATCCCTAAATCTAATAAATTGAAGACTACTTCCACATTGGAATTTGACCCAGATATAGGGGATTGGAATGTTGAAGTGTCTCACTTGATAATGGATAATGAATTCCAAGACCCAATAGAAAAAAATATTGTAGTGGAGAAAATCAATCTTGGTACTTCTACGCAGGATGGAGATGTGCATCACTTGGAAATTTCTACCAAGAAACTGGCTAGCAGAACCTAGAAAGATGAGAAGGATAAGAAAGAATTGAAACAAACCCTATGCCTCATGGTTGATTATATTAATTATATTCATAATCCAAGTCCAAAACTTGTATCTCAGTTACCTATCTCTTTTGATCCCAAATCCCCAATTTTTTATTACAGTAAAAACAGGTTTTGAAGGGGCCCCGAAACCCTTTAACAAAAGAGAAGAGAGATAGGCATGAAGACCCAAAGAACAACAAGCTACCCCAAGGGGAGGAGCAGGCTACAAAGGGAAAACTCCCAGATTTAACAATAAGCACCTACAAAGCAAAAATAAAAAAAGATGCTGGAAGAAAAACAGAGAAAGAAAGCCACCAGCACCTATCTCTTTTGATCCCAAATCCCCAGTTAATCAGAAGATGTTAGATCAAATACAAAGGAGTAAGATGGTAACTCATATTTTTAATAGTTAGCTAGATGGAGTCATCAAAGAAGGTACTAAATATATTAACGACTTAAGAAAAGTGCATGATAACACTGTAATCTCCATCAAAGAATTGAAATCATAAATTACTTATTGGGATAAAGAAAAGGAAAAATGGGCAGTAGTGATTTCTCAAATGAATGAAGTTCAAAGGTATGGCATCAAAAATTCTTGACAGAAAAATTTGTGGTAAATTTGAATGATAATATTTTATATGTGCAAGAAAATTATCAAATGGAGAAACTCGATAGTAAAAAAGGGTCATAAAGAGTTCATCAAGTTGTTAAAAGAATTGACAGAACTCACTCAATCCATGCAGAATGACCTGAAATGCATCAATGTGAAATTTTTGAAAGATGATGGAAAAATTATAGAGGCTATGGATACGCTAATTCAATCTTTTAAGGAAAAAATTGATTATGTGAAAGAATCCCAGACCCTGATAACAAATGACTTCTCAAGAGTGGCCAGGATTGAATCCTTGTTAACCCTTTGCATTGATCAACTTCATACACATGTAGATAAAGTAGTGGAAGTTCAAAGAGAAAAATAAGTCGGGAAACAAAAAATCCTACATATTGACCTCCCTAATTTGATGGTGATCTAATAGTTCTCTACTACACACAAGGAATGGAAATCACAACCTGTCTCCTCAACAGAAAAGAGAAAATCTAGAGGTTCCACAATGCCACCAAATATGTGATTGTGCCCTATGAATTTCTTAGTTTTATGTTTAGTTTAAATTTAGGAATCTTTTAGTTTGCCTTTCAATTGCAAAAATTGGATTATACTTTTGAACCGAGTTAGTTAACTCCGAGGTTAAAGATAGTTCTCTTTGAATAGGATATATATATATATATATATATATATATATATATATATATATTTTAAAAAGACATTAGAAGGGTTTGAGAAATTTTGGAACATATAGATCTGATTTTTATACTATATGATGAATGTCATGTTTTTCAAAAACAATTATCTATGAATGAAGATGGTGAATGGTTATTACAAGCTTAAATCTATGCGTTTAAGTGAATAAGAGTGAGTTTATTTTTAAATTCATTTTTCAATGTGGTTTCTATTTACCTTTTGAGAATCTATCATATATTTCATCCTGTATCTTGGGTTGATAAATTCAAAATGTTAAGTTTATCTATATTGAAATAGGATATGTGTACTATATTTTGTGAACTTCTTATTTCAAAAAATTGCATTCATGTCATGGTGATGTATGAATGTTAGCAATCCTTTCTTACATTCTGGTTAAAAGTGCATTCAGATTTCTTTGGTGTGTTTTATATTCATTGAAAATATTTGAAAGGGAGTTGTACCTTAAATTTAGAGGGAAACTATTTTTAGTTTACCCAACTGTGGTTGCTTATTTGTTCTTAAAGAAGAAGGGTTACAGAGTAGAATAAAAGTGTTTTTTTTTAAAGCAAAAGTGTATTATCCACTATTTAATAATATTAAAAACTGGTTCGAGGGCTCAACCGGAAAAGAACTAGTAAGAAAACCTGATATCCTTTCCCGTTACAATATGTTCAAACCAACTGAGGGATACAAATTTTGACAATTAATAAACACCAAATCAACCCCAAAATATTACACAATTTGACTTAATACTTATGTGTATATCGTAGGACATAAATATCAAAACTCCAGATCATAACCCTTTACTTTTTCTTCCATTTCTCTTGAATCTCGAGAAGCCTTATCTGCTTGGTGGCATGGAGACCAACCAGACATTTACACATTCTACCCTTTCGCATGATCACCACCTTGTGCAGTCACTTCCTAGCCATCATCATTTGAATCTCCCAATCCAACCATGTACTCCCTTTGTGTAGGTGTGTGTTATTTTGTGGTTCCTGTAGCTGCAACACAACACTTGAATAAGTCATTGCATTAGTGAAAAACAAGGGTTAGTAAGCATATTAAACACTAAAATTAACTTATTGCTTCCTATCTAGGAGTATGAAAAATGCTATAATTTCCCTCAGATTATGCATTTGTCAGTGACATATACAACCTAGAATGAAAGATTCAAATCAAACTAATCTACATGCTCAAGAAGTATGCATTTTAAGCTCTAAAAATGAAGATTATAACAATGCATAATATGAAAGCTAAATAATGCAACATAGATTTCTAACAATATGAACAACATAAAAATGCTTTCAACAATCCAAAATCAGGGGCCCATTGAGCTTAAAACTCATTCTATTTATATAAGAAATTAGGAGTGAGAGGAGAGATAAGGCCATTAAATGCATGTGTAAGAGCCTTAATGAGGGATAGTATTTATGAGGCATGGTGAGGGTATATGCATTAATGATGCATTTATGAGAGCATTAATGAAGCATGGTGAGGGGTGTAGGTCCAAGCTTGAGAAAGTGGACTTTGAGGGAAGGGGAGCTTGAGAATATGGACTTTTTGGAATGAGTTGAATTCCTAATCAAAATATTAGGAATGTGACATCATTAGGAAGTGGGTTAAGATGGGATTAAGATTAGAATTTAGGCTTAGCATGGGTAAAGAAGTTGGGATTAGTTCAAACCTAGGGTTAAGGTGGTTGAGATAGGTTTGGTTAGGGGTTAAAGGGAATATTAATGAATGAATTATATAATTAATATATTCATTCAATAATAGGGGAAATTAATTATTTAAGCTTGTATTTGCTTTTGATAATTAATCAAGACTATAGCCAATTAATTAATTTTAATTAGGCTAGGGGATTGGCTTTTGCAAGTGATGAGGTGTAATTAGGATTTTATTTATTTCATTTTAATTAATTACCTTAGCCATGTTTTTTATTTATTTTGATATAATTGAATTGATTTGATTGGATTGGCTAAATTAATTAATGTAATTTAGTGATTAAATCACATAGGAGATTAAATTTGATTCGAAGGAATTATGCCAGTAATTTGAAGAATTGTCTTGACATATTTGGGGGTATGATCACACTTAGGGAAAATAGGGTCTATAGTCAAGGCATACCAAATTAGGGTGGTTATATTTTCCCCTCCTTGAATAGATGTGCGAGTAGTGCATTGATTCAAAGAAAGTTTTCGATGTTGACTTCAAAAAGTTTGAGAATTTCACTCATGACCGAACGAAATGTCTGATGAGATTAGTCTCACACTTGTTTGAACTAAACTGATAGAATTGACTTTGAACTTGATCGAACAAAGGTCAATAAGCAAAGAACTTAAAGATACCAATTCTAAACTTGGTTGTCGTCCAAAAATTGATAATACCGACTTCAAACTTGTTTTAAACGAAGGTCAGTACAAATCTGCCAGGAGCTTTTTAATAATAATCTAAGAAAAAGTAGACATAGGATATCCAGCATGTGAGAGCCAAAATCTTCAATCTAATAGTCCCGACTTAGTCAAGGAACTGTCATGCCTTTAGTTTTTTGATAACGAAGTCATTTTAATGCTGTTTCGAGCAAGAATTTGATTGATTATAGTGTGATCATGCCCCCTCGAGAACAAAATTGAAAAAAAAAATCCCTCTGTTGAAATGATGTATCACTTGCATGGAGTGTTCAGGTCAAGAAAGAATCAAGTAGAAGAAGTGAAGAAATGAAGGTGTGTTTAAGAGAAAACACACTTGTACCTAGTTAATCACATGAAAATGTGAGTTTTGAGTCTGATTAAATGATGTCTGACCAATATTTTTGATGAATAATGTGCAATGTGATGATATAGAACCTAGAAAACTGATTGTGCAAAGCTTGTGAATCATTCTCGGAACATATGGAGCAATGCTGCATTTTTAGAAGCTATCGTAAAAAAATTTACTGCACTGTGTAGAACAATGTTGGTGCATTTGATTTCATTCCCGATTGATCAGAAAGAGAACCAAATGAGCTTCAATTGTCTGGGAGGAGTTTTGAAGCTCCGAAATAGCTCAAAAAGTCAAATAAATAGGCCCAAATGTACTTTTTACTCACTCATTTTCACTTTTCACCTTAGTAATTCAGAGAGCTCTGTAGAGAATATGGTGGTCCTTATGGAGAAGCATAGTTTTGAGCTCGGCCCTTGACATCAATGTCCAACTAACTACCCACCTATTGTAAGTACCTGAAAACCTACCTTTTGAAATTTCCATTTTTCATTTTCATGCATTTGGTGCAAGTTATAGGCATTTGAATTTCGCATCACATCTAATATTTGGCATCGCATCCTGTAAATCCCGTGTCACTTTCAATATTTCCTAGATTTCCCGTGTCGCTTCCTGTAAATCTAGGATCACACCCCATTGTAGAGTTTTTAGTCGCATGCTGTAGGTTTGTTAATGTTTTTCAAGATTTTGCACCCTGTAAAAATAGGGTCACACACGACATCCCATGTTGCATCTTGTGAAAATAGGGTCACACCCCGAATGCCCCATCACATCCTAGAAATCAAGAATCACATCCTATAAAGAGGATTGCACCCCACAAAAATATAGTTGCATCTAGTTGTTAACCTGCTAAGCTGCCCAGTTTGCCTATTTTTGTCTATCTGATGACCAAAACACTTAGCTGATAGGGTTTCTTCTTAGTTTCCTTAGATAAATTGTTGATTTGGGTTGTTTGTGTAATTGTTATCTATGAACATGTTCAATTTGAGGTGGTTCCCTTTCGTATTCCATATCTCAGTCACGTTCTTTCTTTAGCGCAGGCGTTGACAGGTGACGAGGCTGAGTTAGTTGCCCATGTAGGTTTATATTCATTGAGAGATATACCTGACATCTGGGTAAATAGAGGGTTTTTGACTACTCTAGATGAGAGATGGCATCTAGAGCACAACACCTTCCATCTCCCTACTAGCGAGATGATGGTCACACCAGAGGATGTGTGGTGAATACTTAGAGTTCCTTGGATAGGGCATGAGGTTCATTTTGATTCTACTTCTGCCATGTCGATTGCTATTGCACAATTCTTCTTTGGAGATGCTATGATTGCTCGCTGGTACCTTTCATGGGATTACATGTGTGATCATTATGATCATCTACCTGTATATTTATTTGGTTTGATTGGAGGTATCTTGATGTTAGACCATGGACAACATAGATTTATGGTGGGATGGGTCGACATGCTTGAGCAGATGGTGGTTGCAAGACAAAGATTCGCATGGGGCAGGTGTATATTGGCTCATATGTACTAAGATTTACATGAGATAGTGTACCATTATTCATGGAGCATGACTGTTGGTATCCTAGTTCTCTAGATCTGGGCCTGGGAACACATTCCAGTGACATGGCTGATAGTTGATAGGCAGCGGGTAGCAGAGTAGCCTTATGTATATATGTACTATGGTTGGATACAATAGCCCCATTTGGGCCAGGTGGAGTATTGGTGCCATCTTTTAGATGATATTACTAGAGTAGTATGGAGACCATACCTTGGATGTGAGGAGTGATTATCCAATAGGTGCCAGATGCCTTATTTTTTTTAGAGAAAATACCTGATCAGGCGTACTAGATACATCATTGAGCAATTTTTGGTGACCCATGTTTTGAGGAAGTATGGCCGAGTATAGGGAAGATGCCAGGATATTACTCTGTATGCACAAATACGAGATGAGACACCACTGTGGGGATGACAGTTGGGTTATGAGACTGTGTAGAGAGCCATTACAGAGATGGTAGCCATACCTTGGGATCTACGACCTGATGTAGCTGATGCTGGATGTTCAACGGGATACCTTGCTGAGATGAGATAGTATCCTAATCCACATTTTACAAATCTAGGGGAGGTGGTTCCTCAGATTGAGGATCCATTGGATTATGATCCTACTGAGGACTGGCCGGTCAGAGGTTGAGGAGGATCCTAGAGAGACAGAAGAGCTATGGGGAGGTATAGAGGGAGAGATAAAGGGAGACATGGGATAAATTCACCTCCGAACAGGAGACAGGGTCTTGATGATGGTGACGATGCAAATGATAGGGGTGGAGGGGCTATGGGTGGTACTGGAGAGGTGGCTAGTGGTAGTGGGAGTGGTTGGAGGACTCAGATTAGATTTGTTTCTCCTCAAATGGATCCATCTCCTTTGTTGACTAGAGAGTAGCAGAGGCAGAGACAACAACAACTGGATAGGCCACAGGATAGACCCTCAAGGAAGGATACAGGTAGGGGTCCAGGATGAGATGGAGATGCATTGTCATAGTGTGAGCTTGAGTATGAGAAGCTCCGAGTGAGGATCATGAATTTAGAGGCCTTGCTTATAGATAGAGATACATAACTTGAGCGGCTTAGGGAAGACAGAGATAGGTAGGGTGACATCCTCAAGGCAGAAAGAGATATGCAGGCTCAGATAGCTACCCACTAGGGACAGAGGGAAAATTACTATTTTTCTTTATATCATGCCACAGTTCTAGAGGTTCAGAGAGAACTATCCATGTCACGCCTGGCTCAGAAGTCTAAGGGGCCCATGCCACCACCAACTCCATTTGTTCCACCTCCTGCCCCCCACCAGATCAGGGAGAGGGTTGGAGTCAGTCCTGATACTCTATTTTTGTCATATATTTTTGAGAGCATATTGTATAGTTTGATCCTTCTAAGATCATTCTTTTGTACCACAATATTTATACATGTATATCTGATTCATACTAATACCCTGATACTCATTTTGTAGATAGTTCCACATTTTTTATCTGTTCCATATCTGATATATCTGAGATAGTTTTTCCTGATCTTTATATGTTCCTGGATTCTCATGCTTTGATTAGGAATTCATAAGCTTTGATAAATGTTTTAGATTTTTGATGCACAGGTGATTATGTTTATCTTGGTCTCATGATGAGTTGGATATGATGACATCATTTATTCTTTGTGATTTATTGACTGATATGAATGTGTTTCAAATGATACTAAGTGAATATGCAAATGAATGTTTTTGAGATTTTTCTTTATGCAAATACATGTATGGATGCACTTAGGATGTAAAATTAAATGCAATGCTTGAATGCTTTGTTTTTGTCTTTTTCTCTTTCTCATGTATCAATGCAGAATGTATGTCATGGATATGCAAAAACATTGATATCAGTAATATTTGATGTATGTAATTAACTTTATTTTTGAATGAAGCAAGAATTTATTGTAAGCTCAAGTCCTTTTATTTTGTTCATTCTAAATGAATCATGCAATCTCTAAATGCATCTATATGCAACTCTTAGGACTATCACTGATTTGGATTCATTGTAGCATTTTATCATCATTGGGCGCTTGTTTTAACATACATCACCTGATAGTAGAACTATCACTAATACCCACTGGTATCATGAAAGTATGAATACTATGTGTATTGGATGCAATGTCAAAAATAAACTTTAGGCATCAAGGCATAGAAGCCAGGATGAAAAGTTAGTTATCTCCTTTTAATGTTTAGAATCAGTTTCTGTTTAAGTGTAATGTAAGATATGCGACCCTTAATGACCTTGAAAATTCATATCCTTGGGTACATCATGTAGCATACACCATAGTGAGAATCTAATTTAGAAAATAGACAAGGAAATTGTTTCAACCTCACCATAGTTTACACATAACAAAGATCGAGATATATACAACTATCCACTTATGTTGGTAGCTCTTACCATAAACATCCAAGTTAGGTGAAATTTATAGGATCATTTGGAACAATCACCATACATAGAAAACCAAGAAAATATTATGCCCCCTGTCCTTGCAACTCTTTTTCTTTGAATAGACATCATGGAGTAACTCAAAAGACATAACAATCACCAATTGAGAATCAATCAAAGAAAATTTATAATTGTTGAGATGCCCCTAGTATGAAACATCATGGGAACATAAAAGAATTATAACCAAACCAAGATCAAACTATGTGTTTAAGTAGTATTGATTCATTTTTCAAGCGTAGTAGAGATTCATCAATTAGAATTTTGAAATGTAAGTAATATGTTTCATGTCTGAGTATATGTGAGATTAACTGTGTCAGTATTTGCAATTCAATGTAGTAGTTAGAAACACTGGTTGATTAGAGTGTTGAGAAACACTTGTTCATTTTAAGTTCCTAGATTTCAGGTGGTGAGAAACACTATTTTTTTGTCTGTTACTATTTTGGAGAGGCAAAACATCCTAGAAAAGACACTTAGGACAACCTAGCAGACGCAAACTGACCATGCTAGCAAATATACCCGCAGTGTAGAATGACTATTCCTAAGATGCAAATGCAGACAAATCCCAAGCAAGGATAAGACATTTGTAAGGAAACAGAGTCACCAAATAGCATAGGTGCAATTATGAAGGTGTAGTGTCGTTAGTGCATTGATAGATAGAGCACAAAGTTTGACTGACGCCCGTTTGCCAGGTTTTCACCACTTGGCAAAGCTTTTTTTTTTTCTACCAAGATGCCTGATTGCCAGGTTTTCATAAAGGCACTTTTTCTCTTTTTCAAATTTTTTGCTATTTTTTCTTTTTAAGGTTTTTGTAGTATCAAGGCGCCTGTTTGCTAGATTTTCGCCAAGGATACCTTTGTTCAAGACTTTTTCCACTGATTTTGAATTTCTTCAGGATCAATTTTTTGATTTTTTTTTGGTATTTTCTAAAATTTTCACTGCACGGGCTCTACTAGCTAGACATCAAGCATAGAACCACTTCAAATGTAGAGTATTAATGGGATTAGGAAGAACATCTTCCTCAGGCATAGCTAGATGATAAGCTCCAATCCCAAAAGTTGCATTAATTACATAAGGTCCCAACCAATTTGGTTCAAACTTTCCTTTCTATTATCTGTTAGGCAGGTTCTTAGGATTCTCTTTCAGGATGAGATCCCCCACTTGAAAGTGTCGTGGTTTAACCTTTTTATTGTACCATGTTGACATGTGTTTTTGGTACACTTTCAGATGATCGACCGCCTGTTGCCTGCGCTCATCAAGTAAGTCTAAAAAATTTACCCTATCAATGCGGTATTGTTTGTCAGTAATAAGACCTTGTAAAGATACACACAAAGATAGGATTTCAACCTTAATAGGTAATGCTGCCTCAGTGCCATAGACTAGGGAAAATGACATGGCTCTAGTTTGTGTTATGATGCTTGTTCTGTAGGCCCAAAGTGTCAAATTTAATTGTAAATTTCAGTCCCTACCAGACTTACTCACAGTTCTGTATAGGATTTTGAGAATATTATTGTTAGATACCTCAGCCTATCCATTACCTTGAGGATAATAGATTGAGGAACAATGTTGAGTAATGTGAAACTATGTGCAAAGGTTTCGATGTCTTGGTTTTTAAATTAGCCCCCATTGTCTATTACAATTGAAGAGGGTATCCCAATGTAGTTTAGGATAAACATAGCCACCTTTTTTCCAGTGACTTTGATCAGTGACACGGATTTGACCCACTTTGTGAAATACTCAGTGGATGTAATGATGTATTTATGTCCACTTGAAGAATTAGGCTATATTTGTCTAACCAAATCAAAGGCCCATTACTAAAATGACCAATGTGTGATGAATGGTATGAGTTCTCTAGCATGAGCATGGGTGAGATTTCCATGTGTTTGGCATTTATGACATGTCTTTGAAAATTTAATAGCATATTTTTCCATTATGGGCCAGTAATAGCCTACTCTTAGCACTTTCTTAGCTAGTGAAAAGCCAATTGAGTGTGATCCACATACACCTTCGTGGACTTCTTTCAATGTACGCTCTGACTCTTCGTGTTCTAAACACCTAAGAACTATGTCATCGAGACCTCGCCTATATAAGTTATTAGTAATGAGGACATAACATGATGCTATCCAAATTAAGGCTCATTTTTCATTTCTAGATAGGTCATTGGGTATAGTTTGGTCAGTTAGGCAAGCAATGATTTTAGCATACCGAGATGGGTCTTGGGTGTTCAAGGCACAAATGGTTTGGTACTTAGGTGTATCAAAGGTTGGATAGGATAATTATTCCACCAAGAAGTCATAGTAGAATTGATGTTCTTCTAGTTGTAACATGGATGCTAGTGTAGCCATAACATCTATAGCTTTATTCTCTATTCTAGGTATCTACTGGAATGTGATGAAGACAAAGTACTTCTTTAGATCATCAAATAGTTGTTTGTAGGGCATCAAATTCTCATCTTTGGTCTGATAATCTCCATTTACTTGATTAATAATAAGCTGAGAGTCACCATATACATGTAACTCTATGATCTTCCATTCCATAAAAAGTTTAAGACCATTTACCAATGCTTCATATTTAGAAATGTTATTTGTGCATGGAAACATTAATTTGTAGGACTTGGGTATTTTGTAGCCCTGAGGAGTTATGAATAGAACCCATGCTCCAAAGCCTTGTGTTGACGGGACTTTTGTGACCAGGTCCGCCAACAGAGGTAAGTTATCACCGGGTACAGGGGTACTGACCAGCTTTGCCTATAAAGGTTGTCCGGGGAAATGAGATTCCCCAGGCCTCCAAGCACATGAGAGTCGGGTCTTGATAGTGCACAACTCGGTTGGGAGATGTGAATGTTTTTAAGGGGGATAGCTGGTTATCTTCAACTCATCACATTTGGGGATTCAGATACATGGGGTTTTCTCCAAGCATGCTTACACTGAACAAATAAATTGAAAAAGATACTGCAGAGTTAGAAATGTTTCATCTACCTATAGTTATACTAAACATTCAAGACATCAACAATGCTCTAACACACTACACTAAATACCAAAGAAATATACAACCATCAGTTCATATTTTATCAGTAGCAAAGGCAAGGAGGTCATTAATCTACTTTAAGTATTAGAGCAAAGGACATGAAGAACACAAAGCATAAAATACTGTTAACCCAGAAGAAAATGCCAACAACATCATTGAGAGAATTCCTTCTTCATTAACATCTCTTCCAGAAAGTAGTGGTGTGTGATACAATGGTGGCTCCAGGGGAGCATCTAACTACTGAAAGCATAGAGACTATGGAGCATTGAGCTCTGCAACTAAGAACTGAGAAAACCAAATTGCTATTAACTATGGACTACAAAATCATCAATTTTGCTGACCCTTGGAATGAATCTAGACTTATTATTTATACACATCTTTTGATCTAACCCTAACCCTAACTTATGTTATATTTTACAATAAAATACATTATTCGGTGGCTGGTACTACCTGCACCACTCTACAAAAGGCCTCGAGATGGAAAAGGCCTAACATGTCAAAAGAATAAGATAAGAAAGATGGAGTGGAAGAATCAGCCTTAAGAAGAGAGCCAGAAAGGAGAAGGAAGAAATCTGATCCCTCAGGGATCAAGGCTACATGCCTCATAAATGGGAAAGCAGCGCCCTATCTTTGATGCGCCAGGTGTAACGTTGAAGTGGCACCTTGGGAAGACCATCTGTTAGAAACCTCTCATCAAGGTGACGTGCCTTGTTGCAGATACCCACCTTCTAAAAACCTTTATTTACTACCTTGAAAGTGACCGGTCAGCCTTGGGGACTGGGACACGGTTCACTTAAAGAAAACAAAATATAGGATCCAAAATTCCAGGATCCGCGAACTTGTGTTCCAAAGGAATAAAGAATACAACACATTTTCCTTGAAAGTCTTCTCCAGCTTCCGGAGAATCTCTATTGTTGTTTGTTGTCATTGAAGGTCTGGAGGAGATGGGAAATCCCATCTTTGTCGATGTCTCTAAGGCCAGCCCACTGGTACTTGGCCACCTCAATCTGCTCCCCCAGGTCTGGAATATTTTCCTTAAATTCTTCGGCCATCTTTGCCGCATCATGACCTTTGAGCACCATGTGAGTTAATCGCATCATTTTCACTCCATCTATTCCCTCTGGGGATTGATACCTTGATTCCATTAATTCATCAAAATTTCCCAAAACATATTCCTCTGGCGTGCATGTGTCGGTGCTAAACATATCAGCTCCGGATACCTTCAAAACAAAAGACTTGTATAAATTGAAAGAATATTGGACTGCATTGACCTTATCATGCAAGATCCCCACCAGTTGCTTGATAACCCCCAATGTGAGGTCAAGTCTAGACTACTAGGTCCTTATGAAATCAAATGATTCTTCTCCTAAAATTTTGGACTTGGAGATAATCTCCTCTCCGAGGCTGATGAGTTCTTCTAACTCAACTTTCCATGCCTCATAATTCTCGATATCTCCCTCCCATATGGAGATGGTAGTTTTGGCTTGGTGTAGGACGTGGTGGGCTGCATATAGATTTGGGAGTGTGGACACCAGGAAACGCTGGATGTTTCCCAACTATAAGGAAACTCATTCATCAATTGCTAGGGCCTTTCTCTTCATCGCCCATAATGAGTCTATATCACTTTGAGGAAGTGGTGCATCTGACGTAGAGGCCCCAGGGGAATAACACTAATGGGCCAGGCTAGCTCAGCCATCAGTCCCATGAGGTTTGCATTTTTCTCCTTCTCTACCTTGAACTTCTGGGCCTCTTTCTCTTAGCAAGCCTCCACTACCTTGGCTGCTTCTTTCAATAGGTTCAATTCACCTTGTTTTCCTCTCTTCCCCAGCGACACCTCTGTGACATCATAATCTCGACTTTAGCCATTACCTTGTCCACATCTGGGGAAGGTGTCACAACTACTGTGACTATTTCTCCGCCTGGCTTGGTTCGAAGAGTGTGGATTGTCTGGGCTTTCTTAGTCTTTGGCAGGTTTTGTGCTTGAGCCATCATCTCCGCCTAAGAAAGATGAGCCTTGGGTGTTGTTGGGGCCTTTCTCTTCTGAGATTCCACCAACCACTGTGGTGGTAGGGGTGGCTTTGCAGCCAAAATTTGCTCATGTAATTTCTCCCCAGGTTCTTATTGTGCCCCTTCAACAGTATGAGCCTCTTCTGGCTCCTTCCATGTATCTTTTGACTCACCGGTGACATTTCCTCCAGTGATATCTGCATCTTTTGCCCCACTATCTGTATCCTTGGAAATATTTGGATCTTCATTGGTTGCCTTGGGGTTCTCTTCTTCATCTTGTCGCTACTCTTCCTCAACCTCTATGGCTGGGATGTCCTCCTCTATTGGTATATCTTCTGGTAGTTGGGGATACAATGGGCCAAGATTCAATGTTTGGGCCGCATTGATTACCTCCCCAAATGTTACCTTTGGGAGTGGCATCTGGAACACGATGGTTGGGGTCACGGTTGTTCCCATGGGTTCAGTTTCCCCAGCTGATGCCATTTGTTCACTTTGCATCTATTGGCATGAATCTCTCATAACCTATATTTTCAGGACTCTGGAGGTATTCTCCTTTTCTACCCCCTTTTCTTCTTCCATTTGTGCTTCCTATTCCTACGCAGGTTCTTACTCTGGAGCTTCCTCCTACACGGCGATTTCTTCCTCTGACTGCGTGAGGTCTCCTTGCAGATTCCCAAATTCATCAATTCTAAATACATCATCAAATTCTTCATGAGGGGGAGGATTTTCCAGGATGTGGACATGCTCTGGTTCTTTCTCCAACTCTGGGGAGTTAGAAGAAACGATATGTACTTCTAGGATGTACGACATCCCAAGCTCTGGTTCTACCCTTGGCTTTGGATTGAGCCTTTTCTTTCACCTGGTAACCAAAGGAGGCCTCGCATTCCTTAGGGCCACCTTCTCTTCTTCCGCCCCCATTCCTGTCACTCTGACCATCAATGCTGCTAGTGAAGGGGAAGAGGGAGGATGGACAGGTCCGTTCATGAGCACCGGAGTGGCCAACAGTGTGATCAATTTATCTCTCATCTGTTGGGAGGCTGCCAACATCTGCTTCAGTTTCTCTTTTATGGGGGTCTCATGCAGGGTTGGAGTTCCCATTATTCCCTTTCCTTTATCCTCTCCCTATGAAGAGGTTTCGGCCCCATAAGTCAGCTTCTGTACCATCGGGCCAACTCTTCAGGTGCTCCCAGGGCATACCCTCTTAAAGTATTCATGGCTACGCTCGACCATGTTGTGAGTGATGTATTCAATGGTAGGCCCCTCCTAGGCATTCCAATCTACTGGTGGGAGGGCCATCTTATCAATTCCCCTTGCCTTGTATTGGGGATCTATTGTGGGGCTAGTGTCTGACAAGTCATCCAAAAAATTTTAGAGCTTCAATCTTTCCATCATTCCCATGGTCATCCGGACGTAATGCTGGCTCCGGACTTCATCATCATCTTGGAAATCTTCCCAGAAGTCCTCCATGTGAAATCGGTGGGGCTTTGATGCCCAGGGAAGTGCCAATCTAATTTTTCTAACCGGATCAATGTTCTTCCGCGCTAGATAAAATTCTGCCAAGTTTAGGCTCTTGAGTTCACTGTCTGCCTCCTTGGCTATGGCCAGACTGCACGAGTAATTCTCACAAGTGATTGAGAATGGAACATTCACCACCTTCTTTAGAGCATATAAGGCATGCAACTCCAGAATTTGTCTGCAATATTCTAAGAGGATTATTTTATTCCCACAATATTTGGGCAACAAGTACAGTTTCTTAGAGAAGCCGGTTATCCGAATATAGGTATGTTGTTGGAATTGGATGTAGTAATGGCCATAACTTTTGACTAGATCCATTGCCTCCTTAGAGAGGCGGTACCCAGCATCCTGAGTAGGCGTGAGCAGATTTTAGTAGACGAAGGTGTCGTTCACCCAATAGAAGCTGGGGAAACTAGCCTCCCATTGAATTTGTGGAAAATAATCCCAGGGAGCCTTTTGACCTGGGCCGATCCCAAGTATGCCTGATGTGAGAAGCCCATTGGTGATGGATCATTGCTGTGCTAAGGCCTAGATAACATAAGAGGTCATATAGAATTTGTGTTTCTGGGCTACCTGAAGGAACTGAGAGTCTACATGATTAGAAATAATGGCAGCCCAATCAAAGTATTGCTCGCTAGTGGAGATGCCAAGAAAAAAGTAGTACATCCACCCTGAGAACTCTCAGGCATGGGGTTGCCCGAAGATCTGGCATAGTGCTATAATCCCCATTTGGATACTCTCTTTAAACTCAGATTGGGGAATCTCTAATTTCATCTTTTTGGGGTCCCTCTTCAGAGTTTTGAGCCAATGGTTGTTCATATATTGCTGGGCCATGACCTCCACCTACTGAAATTGCCCCAAAGCATCAGATCTGGTAACGATAGCTGGATCATCAAACTGGGGAATCCCCAAACCTACCCAAAAAGTTGTGGCATTAAGAGACACCATGGGGGTGGGATATCCGGTCAAGACCAGGGCGACGAGCATGATGGCCCGGATGGAGGTGTTGTAATGTGCCGCAAGGGTGAGGATAAGCTTCAGGGCCTGCATTGAGCATGGGAAACAAGCGGCTTTCAGGATCCTAGAATCTCCGACACTGATCGCCAATGGATCCCCGAACTGTTGTTAAATAAATATTATCTTAACTAGGGTCTGCATCTCTTCCCACATACCGAAACTGGTGTTGGTGATCAACTGGAGTTTGGATTCAATCTTTGACCCCACAGCAACATTATCCTTCAAATATTTCATGCTGAGGGGAAGTTTCTCTAAGGCCCTCTCAATTTTGGATCTGACGGCTGCCCTGGTGACCACCATGGAGGGGAGCTCCAGACTCTCGGGTGGTGAAGATGCAGAAGCCTCAGACATAGTGAAGGTACATTGTTTTGAAAAACTATAAGGCAAGGCAACTGTTAGAATTCATAGATAAATAATACTCTGGGATCCGAAGATCTTACCACCGAGGCACGTCCTTTGCCTGAGAAGTTAGTTTGATTCCAAAATCCTGAAAAGGTATACATATATAATGCAGACTTAGGAAATTAACCACTATCTGTGTCCGGGGGTTTTAGCATACTTAACAAAAGTAAGATGCGGGTTGGATGAAGACAAAGGACCTGGGGTCTGGAAAACTAACCGTTGGAAGATGTGAGCGAAAAGTGAGTTGATAGGCCCATGTGGGCGTCACATGGCTATGCAATAAAGGGGGAGTTATGATGACAGTGATGCCAACTATCCAAACGCGCAAAAAGCGGAGGCCACTTGGATAGTCTTGAATGCACACATGGGACATAAATGAAACATGAAGGTCGATTGACGGAGGAGAGAGAAAACTGCCTGGTTGAAACCAGCTGAGAGCCAAGCTTCAACCAAGGGGTATTCCATCTAGAACAAGCTTGTAAACTTGGAAAAAATATAGACGAAGCACAGTGATCTCAACGCGAGACCAGATAGATAAACATATAATATACAACTAAGTACAGCGGGGCTGAAGGATATATACACAAAAAACAAAGGATATACATCATATTTACAGCAAAACAAAAATGCGGAATGACTACCCTAACAAAACAACACCAAAAATGTATGAAATATATCATATCCTACACCGCATAGAGGGCGGACAACCCTCTGGCAGAGCTGACCCACAAGTGGGTGGTGAACCAGACAAAAAGGATGCAGAGCAAAAATGCAAACAAAGCAAAACAGAAACAAAAAAAAGGAAACACAACGACAAAAAGCCAAAAATGAAGGAAAGAACCAGAAACACCAACCTGGAATTCAAAGAATGGCAAAAGGGAGAAGCAATAGACCACTCTGCAATAGCTTCCACCTCCAATGTCATGCACAACTACTGAAGATCACTTCATTGTTACTAAGTTCAAAGAATCATGCACTCAATTCTCGCTCAAATTGCCTATGAAGTCACTCTAAAATTTCCTAAGTGTTTTAATAGCAGTAACTATAAAAATGACAGGTAAATCCTATTTATACCTAAGGTAAAAGCAAGTTACCCCTCTCTCCGCGAACTCTAGAATAGGAAAACTTCTGAACTCCATGCCCGAGGATTTAGTGTGACGATACCTTCTTACAAAAAGAAGACATTGTGGCAGAGAATCTCGGAGTCCGGGATCCAGCTTCTGGAAAAGAAATGACCAACTCCGGGACCAGGTCCCAAAGACATGAGGAACAAAAAATCAAAACAAAACCAACACCGTGGGAAAGAAAACCCATGGAAGGAAACCAAAGAAGCAAAGGCAAAGAAGAAAAGGCAAGAGCCAAAAGCAAAAAACAAAGGGGGACCCAACATTTTGCACACAAAATGTAGGGATAGGTATGCAAGGCATAACACCTTGTTGCATGCAAGAACCATAAAAGTACATCTTCCACAGATACTCAGTTAGATGCATACTTGTCTCATCGGGGAACTTAATTCTCAAAGGTTCATCATCTTGGAGTGGTGAGTCAGCTAATTGATCAATGAGGACTTGTCCTTTAACAACTCTTCTATCCACATACTCAATGTCAAATTCACTCAGAATCAAGACCCACTTTTCTAGTCATCATGTTTAGGTTGTCTTTCTTAAGAGGTATTTCAAAGGATCTATCTTTGCAATGAGCTTTACTATATGTGATAGCATATAATGTCTCAATTTTTGTGATGCAAAGACAACTGGTAAGCAAGCTTTTTCAATTATGATATAATTGAGTTCATAAGATACTAGTGCTCTATTGATATAATAGATTTCTCTTTCTTTTTTAGTTTCCTCCTCTTGCACCAACAATACTCCTAGTGATGTAGCTGTAGCTAAAATATATAGGAGTAATGGATTTCCATGAATGGGTTCCATGAGAATAGGAGGAGTAGCCAGGTACTCTTTTAATTCTTTGAAGTTAGTTTCACAATGTTCATCCCATTTGAAGGTGACGCCTTTATGTAGCAATTTAGTAAAGGGTTGTGCTTTTTCTGCAAGTTGTGACATAAATCTCTTGATGGACTAGAGTCTTCCTTGTAATGTCCTCATTTGAATAATGTTCCATGGAGGATTCATTTCTAGTATATCTTTGACTTTTTCAGGGTCTACTTCAATTCCTTTTGCTGATACAATAAACCCTAGCGACTGCCCTAATTGAACCCCAAAGGCACATTTTTTTGGATTGAGCCTGAGTTGAAATTGCTCCATGAAATCTAATATCTTCTACAAGTCTTCAATATGAGTAGTCCTTTCTTTTGATTTAGCTAAGGTATCATCCACATAATCCTCCAGGTTTTTATGCATCATATCATGGAATATGGTAGTCATAGCTCTTTGGTATGTAGCACCTGCATTCTTTAATGCAAACGACATAATGTTCCAGCAAAAAATTCCCCATGTGCATGTGAATGCAGTCTTCTCTTGATCCTTAGGAGAAATTTTAATTTGGTTATAGCCTGAAAAATCATCCATCAATGAGTACATTTGATAGCCTGCTGTTAGATCTATGATCACATCAATGTTTGGTAGTGGAAAATCATCTTTAGGATAGGATTCGTTTAATTCTCTAAAGTCTATACAGATCCTAATAGATTTATCTATTTTAGATACTTGTACCACATTAGAAATCCATCCTGCATAAGTGATGACTCTAATGAATCCAGCTTTCAGTAATTTTTCTAGCTCTTCTTTTACTAGTAATGCAACACGAGGATGCATCTTTCTTAGTTTTTGTTTCACGGGTTTGATCCCAGGAGCTATATATAAATGGTGCATTATTAATTTAGGATCTAGTCTAGGAATATCTTTCTAAGACCATGCAAATTTTATCTTCTTCTCTTTCAGGAACTCAGTGAATTGTATCTTCTCCTCGTTTGACAAAGATTGTGCTAGGTGAATAATTTGAGGAACTTCAGTCGTGCCCAAGTTAATTGGCTACGTTGGTTCTATTAAAACTAAACATCTTTCATGAAAGTGCTTAGGGAGGTATCAAGAATCTCATATTTTGGTGCCTCTAGGAGGTTTTGACCATCAGATACATCTTTTGTTTTTCTATTTTAGAATATGATACTGCCACAACGTGGTTTTAACCATCAGTTCTTTTCTTCTTTTTTATTTTTCAATTTGTGACTGAGAAACTTGATATCCTCCTGTGACATGTTCATGCTCCTTGCATTGGTGGAAGAAGGATAAGGTTAACAAGCATTTAGGTAGCAATCCAAAGTGTAGTCATTAGGGAAGTGCATGATAGGATTAGGATCTGAATTTGTCCAATCAATTAAGTTAGGGTTTATCAAGGATAATGAATTAGATTTTGGTACAGACAACATCACGTTAGCGTCAAAACTATTAACCAACAAGACATGTTTTTTTAGGTCTACTTCTATGGTTTTTAGATCATTAAGAGTTAAACCATCATTAATAGGTTCATTGTTAGTAATATGTGGACCTAACTCTAGCGACTCATCAGTTGAGCTTTCTTCTTCTTCCCTCAAAAAAATGGAACTCATTGCTTGCAGTCTCATAATATCCTCTAGACCTAGTAAAACACCAGTTTCTTCATCAATAATTCTAGGCAATGGTATCTCATCTAATTCTGGAACAACAATATTGTCAAGGGAAGTGTTATAACTCTCTCCTCTTTGAAATATCGGTGCCAACTTATGAATCACATCTACTTCAATTTCCATGGTAGCATCAAATAGGACATCCCATTCATAATCATGTGAGTCTATTATTTCATCATCTGATCTATTTAGAAACTCAACAATAGTTACCTGATGTACTCTATTGTCCACTTGTAGATCAAAGTGTGGTAAATCTAGGACGTGTGAAATTGTGACTAGCTGCCCCCAGTTAGGATGTGAACCCTGTTGTCGGGGTGTGTCTTCAGTAGTTGTTTCTATCAATGTCACTTCTAAAGTGTCTTTTGTTGCTTCCTCTACCTCTTGAATAATAGCTTGTGTTAATAAAGGAACATGAGTGTCTTTTGGTGTCTCAAAGCTAGGTACATATATTTCTCCTTGACATTCAGGATACTCTATACCAATATGTAATAATCTCTCATAGGTCCATTATTCTAGTTCTGTTTCTTCTTCCTCATCACTTCTTTCATCAAAGATTGGACCATCTCTTGAAGTAGGGTTTTCAGATTTATTATTGAAACCTAGTCATGTTTTATCTTTGGTATTCCTAAATTCCATGTGTATAGGTTCAACAAGTCCCTTTCCTTTGTTTCCTAAAGGTCCTTCCCCTTTATATCCCATTTGTTTGAGAAGATCATATCCTTTGCCATACTTTTTTGGGGATATTTCCACATCTTTTACCTCATTTTCCTTTGGTTTCCCCTGGTAAAGCCAAGCCAAGACTTCTTTTTCTTCTTTTTCATCCTCTTGAGAGGTAGATGCTTTAACCATACCAGTTGCTTTGTGAATTTCTGGCTTTTTAGATGTAGTGGGTGTGAAAGATGGTGAAAGTTTCCTATAGGATCTTGGTGACATTGGAAGTTCTATCAATGATGGGGTCATGTCCAGTTTGTATTCTCCCATACTAGTTTCCTCAAGTTTTAAGGTCTTTCCAAAGCTTTTCATAACCATGTCTTTAGTAGTTTCAAGTACAATCTCTTTTGGAACTTCCTTGTTATGAGGGACCATACTATCTGCTTTAACATTGTTGCAAGCATAACTGGCATCTGCAAGAATTGCCACTTCCACCCCATTATGTGGGAATTTGATACACTGTTGGTAATTAGATGGTACTTCTTACATTTCATGGATCTAAGGTCTCCCTAATAGTATTTTTTAAGCCAAGGGTAGATCTAGAACTTGACGTATCACATTTCTTTCAACTGGTCCTATTATGACTAGTAGAACAATGAGACCTTTAGAGGATCTTTCTTCTTCATCGTAAGCTTTGATAATGATATTACTTCTTGAATCAATGGTTTGTTCTAAGAGACCCAACTTCTTGATTAGATTGAGAGTACAAATGTTCAACCCTGTGCCTCCATCTATCAATACATGTTTAACATAGGATTTGTGAATTAGGACTTCAATATGAAGGGGTTTATTATGCAAATGTGTCAATGATTTATCATCTTCTTCTAAAAAATAGAGGTAATGTGGTGCTGAGATATGATTAAACATTGCTTGGAATTTGTCTACATCAATGTCCTTTGGCACATTTTCTAAATATAGAGCTTGTTCAAAAATTTCCCTATGCACTAAGGATATTTTAAGTAACTCAAAGTTGGAAATATGAGCAGAGGTTCATTGCAATTGATCCACCAAGTTATAGTTCACTGCGGGAATGGTAATTGTTTGTCTTGCTGCTGCCGGTTTAGGAGTAGTGACAATAGGTACCTTGGAAGTGGTTTCTAGTTTTGGTGAGGAATTAGGTCCTTTGATTTTGATTTGTGCTTGACTTCGTGTCACTACATTTGATTGGGAATATGTGTCCTTAACACCTTTGATAGTGACCACATTAATTTATTCATATTTAATGTCTAGCATGTTTATCACATTATCATTATTGGAGAAGGTGTAGTTTACTTCATTTCCTTTTCCTTTAGATGCTTCCCCTTTCTCATAATTAGGGAATGGTTTGTTAAATGTGGTATGGTCTTCATTAGTGGTGTGTCTTTCCACTTTGATCTTGCCTCCTTCAATAAGGTATTGTATAGCATGTTTATGTTTAAGACAATTATTAGTCTTATGTCCCTTGTTTTTTTGAAAGACACAATAAGAATTGGCATCCCACCATCTTGGTTTGACTTACGGTTCCCATGGTTTTGAATCTGGGATTGTAAGAACTTTGTTGTCCAAGAGTGTTTTCAAAATAGTCTCAAGAGGTTCTCCTAAAGGAGTGAATGTTCATTGTGGTTTAGAAGTCCATGGTCGACTCTTGTTGTTCTCATTGTTTTCTTTAGGTATTGTGGTTGTTACCTTAGCATCTTTACTTGCTTGCATGCTATTTTTTAGATTGAACTCTGTTGGTTTAGGATTAGCATTAGACACATCTACTACTCCATTGTTAACAAAATTCTTGTTTTGTTTTCACCATTTAGGCTTGTTGTTGGAGTTGGTAGATTGTTATCACTTTAGAGAGTGATTTCTCCATTCTTAACCATGACTTCTTCAATATGGATGACATTCTTGATAATCCTATCAAAGCTAGGTGAATCTTACATTTGCAATGCATACTTTAACTCAGGTATCAAGTTATTAATAAATATTTCCATCTTTTCTGATTCAGGAATAGCTTTTGAATACCTTGCAAATATTTTCCTCCATCATTGTAGAAAGTGTGTAAAGGATTCACCGGTTCTTTGCTTTGTGTTACACAGTTCCATCATGGTTATATCATGTTGTATAGTGTAGGAGTAATTTTGGATAAAACGTTGAATCAAATCCTCAAAATATTTCACCTTAGGTGTAAGTTTGGAGAACCACTCCATAGAGTTTCCACCTAGGCTTCCTAAACATAGCCTCATTAGGTATGTAGGTTCATGCATGTACTCTATGCTTAGAGCACAAAACTCTCTCACATGGTCATGTGGATCAGTCTCTCCCATATACTTGTCATATTTTGGCCTTTCCATGTTGGGAGGAAATGGAACCATGTTGATACTATTGTCAAAAGGAAATGGATAAATGGAGTCCAAGGAGTATTTTGTCTTGGGTTTAACATTCTCTTGTTTGAGAGTTGCAAGTTCTACTTGCATTAAGGTCATTTTCTTGGTGAGAATAGAGATAGGGGTTGATATCTCTTTTTCCTTTAGTTTTTCAACATCATAATCTTTAAGTAATTTTACTCCAATGGATGATAGATGGAGAAAATATATCTCTTTGTCTTTGTTGATTTTAAATTAGGATATATGGCTTTTAATTTTGTTTCAAAATTCAATATATATATATGTATATATATATATATAGTTTTAATCACAATATATATACATATATTTATTATTAATATAATAATAAATATATATAAATATATTAATATTAATAGTATGCTAATTTCTTGAATAAGACTTGTATTGTACTTTTCTTATATATCTGTCTTATTAAACAATCAATGATCATATATATGTATGAAAGATGCAAATTAGTATAGAGACATGTCTCCATGAGGAGACATGTCCCTATACTAACATGTCTCTTCATAATATATCACATGTCAGTAAAACTAATATTTAAACATGACATTTGTTAATGCAAATGAAATCAGTATTAAACACGACATTTGTTGATACAAATGAAATCAGTATTAAACACGGTAGTTTGTTAATACAAATGAAATCGATATCAGTCGATACTTTATAATGTCGTCGACTACATAACTCACGGAATCATGGTTTAATAACATAGTCGATGACAGCGATAACACGTCGACCATAATTAAGTTTGAATGATATTAATAAGCTCGATCATTACTAGGTATATCATAATGATAAT
>MU223230.1:1064789-1078602 GCA_018584345.1 Thuja plicata | reverse complement strand
CAATCCATTTTCCATTCTGCAGGTACGAGATTTCCAAAAGTCTAATCTTGGTCTTCCTTCAATCTAATCGGATCTTCCTTCAAGTGGTTTAGGCTTCGATGAAGGAACCTGGCTCTGATACCATGTTGATTTTAGATTAGGATATATGGCTTTTAATTTTGTTTCAAAATTCAATATATATATATATATATGTATATATATATATATAGTTTTAATCACAATATATATACATATATTTATTATTAATATAATAATAAATATATTAATATTAATAGTATGCTAATTTCTTGAATAAGACTTGTATTGTACTTTTCTTATATATCTGTCTTATTAAACAATCGATGATCATATATATGTATGAAAGAGGCAAATTAGTATAGAGACATGTCTCCACGAGGAGACATGTCCCTATACTAACATGTCTCTTCATAATATATCACATGTCAGTAAAACTAATATTTAAACACGACATTTGTTAATGCAAATGAAATCAGTATTAAACACGGCATTTGTTGATACAAATGAAATCAGTATTAAACACGACAGTTTATTAATACAAATGAAATCGATATCAGTCGATACTTTATAATGCCATCGACTACATAACTCACGGAATCATGGTTTAATAACATAGTCGATGACAGCGATAACACGTCGACCATAATTAAGTTTGAATGATATTAATAAGCTCGATCATTACTAGGTATATCATAATGATAATAACTCAATTATATCAACCTAGTTATATTATAATAATGATAATTATTATCTTATTATATTATAACAATGATATATATAATAATAAATATGTATATAATAGATATCAATAATCATAAATATTAATATCTATATATATATATATATATTTCACAATTTATCTATTATCGTAAAGTCAATATTTTATCTGATCGAAGCTACAAACATCAACAGTCTTCACCAATTATATTTTCCAATGTCCTTTGGAATTTCCTACTTTGTTTGAGTCTATTGTACTCTTCTTCGGGAATGTATTCATCACTTTCTAACTCAAACAAAGGTCGTGTGATGTTGACTTCTTCCTCATTACTAGCATTGTCTTGATCTCACTGGTTTTGCTCCTAGTTTTATTCTTTGAAGGCATGAACCCATTCATTTCAATCAGCATCCATTGTTGGTGAGTCTATATCAAATAGCGGATTGCGAGATGTCTCCCCTTTTTGAAAATATAGCAATTTAGGAGGTACTTTTGATTCATTAGAAAAATACTTGTTACATCTTGTGTTAACCATGAAGTTGTATCTCAACTATGTCCAAGGTCTCCCAATAGTGTCATGTGAGGTCTCAAATCATTCAAGTAAGTGTGTCCAAATTATGAAAGTTTGTTTGTGTTTGATGGAGGTAAATGACTCCAGCGTCAAAGGGTTAGAATGCCATGATAATGAGCTGGGAATAAAGTTGTTTGTGAGAGTGAATAGACCACACATTTTGAGACAGATTGTAAGAGTTCAAAATGACATGCAAGGTAGACCTGAATTTTTTTTTGAAATAGCAACAGTGAGACCAAAAAAAAGAAACTGGGTCAGACTAATGAGCCAAAAGGGTATCCAAATAAACTGATTTTCTCTAAGAGGAAACTATGCAAGTGCCCACTGTCCTAGATGTCACACTCTATAAGTGAGCTTTTGCAAAACTAGATGTGAGCCTAAGTATCTTGGATGCGACCTTTCTCCCTACAAGTGATACAAGATTTACCAGATGCAAGCTTGCACACTGCATGCAAGTTTGCACAACCATATGCGAGCCAGGATAGACCAAAAAATGACTTCCTAATGTTCTGTCAATTTGATGTCTGATTTGTCTTGAAGTTCATGGAAATTTGTTTGATAATAGGTTATTTTTATGTCTTTCAAGTGAGTGAAAAATACAGTGTGTAGCTAGAGAATTGAATTTTGTTGCTTGTTTGAATGATTTATCTTATTAATGAGCTTTCAAACACACCAAGCATTCTTGCATTGAGGGGTGAACAAACACATCCTTATGCCCTATGTTCTAGGTAGAGGATGAAAATCCTTTCTCATAGACTTAGGTACACACTCAAATGCTAATTAGAATATGGCCATCACCAAGAATGTAATGGCTCCAGTCATGATGCCATATTAGCCGATTCCAAATGCAAGTGAGGGCACGAAATGATGAGTATCTTGGGGCAATTACTTTTTGCCTTGCACAAGGATTATCACCCTTTTGGGGATGAATTGAGTAGTTTGACTACAAAGTTTGTTGTTTATGATGGGGAAATATATTTGAAACCATCTCCCATAGAATTACACAAGGCAAAATTGAGGCGTATAGCCCTATGATTACTTAAATATGCGTAGTCTCGCAAGCAAGATTTAAGTAGCTCCGCTCTACACATACTCAAGCATGTTCAAGGAATGATGTCAAAATTCCAAGAACAAAACTTATTCCGTCTTCTGAGGCTTTGGCCTACAAGGAAGAAATTACTTATAGTGAGTTGGAAGGGTTGGTGTAAAACCTATCCTCACTTGGGTCATTCCCGGGAGATTTTTTCCTCAACCGACAGGCCCTCTAATGTTGAATAAGCATACAAAGGATTGGTGAGCTTAGGATTGCAATATTTTTGATTCTTCAAAAGAAGAAGATCATACTCTCCTAGTCCATGCCATTTTCTCCCAAAATACTTCAATCGCTTTGTTCATTCCCTCAAGCAAGTTTAAGCTTGATTTAGATATTCCTAAATTATAAAAATATAGTACTTGAAAGCAAAGTTTGTTTGTTCTTTGACCACAATTTTTAGTGCTTTGCTTGTTCAATTACAATATCCCAAAATTTAGATGATGAAGTTCTTTTTCCCACAAAATTTAATGACTTGTGTTGTTAAATTACTTGCCCAAGGGAATTTGTACAATGTAACTTGTTCAATTGGTCCTATTAAATTTAATGATTTGTTGTTTGTTCAATTACTTTCCCCAAAGATGAATTAAACAATGTAATGTTTTCCTTGTTCATTTACTCCAAATCCCTCTCAAGTCCTAAATCAACTTTTGAGTTTCTGATTTTCCTTGAAGGAAAAGAGCATAATCCCTTGGTTGATTTATTAAGTGATTAGAAAATGTCTTTAGTTTATAACAAAAATAGAAGTAAAGATGTGGGATTGGCCACCTGCAAACCACAAGTTAATGGTTCCTTTCCAAATTCTTTAGAAAAAGAGTTTCTGACAGTGATCAAAAGCGATGCAGGATTTTCGGGTTGCGATCCTAGATTCTGCGATGCGATCCCATATCCTGGATGCGAGCCTTGGCGACCAAAAACAACCCTGTTCCAAAAACTTGGGGGGACAAATTAGTAGAAAATAAATTGAAAATGAGGTAAAATTCAAGATATTGCCCCACGGTGGGTGCTAGAAATGTGTGTGTTATTTTGTGGTTGGTTCCTATCTAGGAGGAGTATGAAAAATGTTATAATTTCCCTCAGATTATGAATTTGTCAGTGACATATACAACCTAGAATGAAAGATTCAAATCAAACTAATCTACATGCTCAAGAAATATGCATTTTAAGTTCTAAAAATGAAGATTATAACAATGCATAATATGAAAGCTAAATAATGCAACATAGATTTCTAACAATATCAACAACATAACAATGCTTTTAATAATCCAAAATCAAGGGCCCATTGAGCTGAAAACTCATTCTATTTATAGAAGAAATTAGGAGTGAGAGGAGAGATAAGGCCATTAAATGCATGTGTAAGAGCCTTAATGAGGGATAGCATTTATGAGGCATGGTGAGGGTATATACATTAATGATACATTTTTGAGAGCATTAATGAAGCATGGTGAGGGGTGTAAGTCCAAGCATGAGAAAGTGGACTTTGAGGGAAGGGGAGCTTGAGAATGTGGACTTTTTGGAATCAGTTGAATACCTAATCAAAATATTAGGAATGTGACATCATTAGGAAGTGGGTTAAGATGGGATTAAGACTAGAATTTAGACTTAGCATGGGCGAAGAGGTTGGGATTAGTTCAAACCTAGGGTTAAGATGGTTGAGATAGGTTTGGTTAGGGGTTAAAGGAAATATTAATGAAATAAATTATATAATTAATATATTCATTCAATAATAGGGGAAATTAATTATTTAAGCTTGTGGTTGCTTTTGATAATTAATCAAGACTATAGCCAATTAATTATTTTTAATTAGGCTAGGGGATTTGCTTTTCCAAGTGATGAGGTGTAATTAGGATTTTATTTAATTCCTTTTAATTAATTGCCTTAGCCATGTTTTTGATTTATTTTGATAGAATTGAATTGATTTGATTGGATTGGATAAAGCAATTAATGTAATTTAGTGATTAAATCACTTAGGAGATTAAATTTGATTTGAATAATTATGCCAATAATTTGAAGAATTGTCTTGATATAATTGGGGGTATGATCACACTTAGGTCAAATAGGATCTATAGTCAAAGAAGACCAAGTTAGGGTGGTTACAATAGGTGGTTGGTTCCATCCATCATCGTCAGAGGATTTCTTATTCAGGTCAGAAACTCCTTCCAAGTTCAAAACCAATAATTCTAGATCAGGGTAAGCACTTTTGTGAACATAACCACTTGATCTTGCCAGAGTAGTGTGAAATTCTAACAGGTCCATGAGGGCATGTACCGTAGCCCTTATTCTCACCATCATCGCTTGACCTAGAATTATTCCCAAAGTATGTAGGGCCTGCTCAGTATACAGAAAGTTGTGTTTCTCCAAGGTGCGTTTGATGCCATCATAAACCACCATACAATAATGACTTGTAAGTAGATTTTTTCAGGAAAATAGTCCACCAACCAGTGCATTGCAACACCAGAAATCATAATTCTACATAGCCCTTTTTAGCACATTATTTTGCATGAATTGTGGTTTAACCACTTTGTTGGAAATTATCTCCAACAATGTTGTGAACTGAAGCATATGCATAGCATTGGATAGAAAGATTGCAACAACCTGCGATAGATACATAAAATGCTTTGTCTTGGGCGATAATATTTCCTCTCCAATCACTTGTCAAATAGTAACCCTTATTGCCTTTGAATGAAAAATGAACATAGTCACCATTGTCGAGTCATCTATCTACTATGACAAAACTTCATCCATTAAATTGGGTTGTAGACAGGTCCTAAAATTCCTTGGAAAGATTTTATAGTCGTATCACCCACATTGCAAACATTTTGCACACATATCCTTCATTGATTCCATTCTTACGCTATTTTTAGGAACAAATTAGAGATGCAGTGTGGGTATGATGTCATGGCTTTTAAAACCACCAATCTTGATTGGGTACACTATTCATTTAAGGAAAGATCCATTGTGCTCTGTAAATAATAATTTGTTATCTTTGGAGTATTTAATTCACATAGAATGCCCTATTCTCCAACTTGCAAAATACGCTGACCTTATGCATTCTTCAATCATCTTATGCCATATGTGCGTACGGAGGGGAAGTGAAGTTGTTTTGGCGGCTAAAGTCCCATTTTCTTTTACTCTTAAGTTTCCAGTTTGTGATGTTTCTTGTTCTTCACCTATTTATTTCTGCCACCTCATAACAATTCTATACATTACCATATGATCAACAATGTTCCCATTCTGCTTCTTTACAAGGGACCTTAAGTTTCCCATGAGCATGTCCTTTTAAACTATTGTCTCACCTGACATGTCAGCCTAGTTTGCGCCCAACATCATACCCATTCACATTCTCAAGGTTGAATTATAGTTTACATTATTTTTCCTATCCTTTGTATCAATATTTGCAATTCGACATACTTGCTAATGATTACATCTAGAGTTAAAGATGTCACATCCAACCCATCGCAACCCCTATTGGCTAAGTGATCTTCTATTGCATTACCTTTACGAAGTGTGTAAGAGATGAGGACATCTTTGAAGGTGTCAAGAACATGCCATATTTGTTGTAGTATATATGATAACTGCCAGTTGTGAGATTCTCTCTTAATGTAGGCATTAACAATAACCATCGAATCTCCTTCCACTTGAATATGTTGGTAACCTCAAGTTTTAGCTAGAACAAGACTAGCAAAAAGGGCATGAGCCTCTGCTATGTTGTTTGTGCCTTGGGGGAGAGGGTAGGATTTTAAATCCAACACTTTACCTTGATGATCTTGAATGCAAGTTCCAGCCCCTGATATACCCAGATTTCCTCTTGAAGGTCCGTCAAAGTTGATTTTGACAATCCCTTGACCTAGAGGAATCCAATAGAATGATGCTCGGTCATGGAAATTTGCTGGTGATGATTGGTGACACCATCCAATCGGCATGTGAATGCCTTTCCACTCTCGTATGATACCACTATCCCATTTTTATATGACTGGATTATATTTGATTTTTGAGTGACTGACATTGACAATTTCCGAAATTGATCTTTCCAACCCTGTGAGGACATCTTTTATAGTGGAAGAGACTTTGTGAAAAATTCTTTTATTGCATTCCCACCATATTTCCCATACTACCAATGCTGGTATACATTTCTACAATCCATAAAAGAGGGAATTTGTGCACAATTCTATCCATGACTGGAAAAGATCCCATAATGTATTGGGAAGGGGAGTGAAGTAGTGTATTTTCCCATAACAAACAACCAACATTGATGTGTGAATGGACAATTCAAGAATAAATGGTCAACGTCTTCATGCTCTAGATCACACAACAAACATCTAAAAGGTTGCAAAATATTTAGTTAATGAATTCAATCACTAGTTAAAGCCCTCTTTTTGCAGTACAATCCAAGAAAATCATCCATCCTTAGGATGGGTTATATGATTCCAAAAAAAGGAGTAGGCACAACTTAGGATTGCATTAGCCTCCTTTTGTTGAATGAGTTTGTATCCTTCTTTAATTGAGAATATTCCTAATCTATTACATTCAGTCTTACCTCTTTTTGTCAGACACATGGGGTGAATCACAGTGGTGCAGGGCACCCTGACAGAGACATGTAAAGGGGTCACATGGATGGCTCATGAAGAATGCTCATGAAGACTGAATGATCTAAAAGATCAATATATGAATGTAATGTGGCTTGAAAGCCAATTTTATGTCTTTTATGTAATTAGATGTAATGGAATGTAATAAGCCTAAATCTATAAAGGCATGCATTGATGTAATATGAGTTGAGTGCATAAGATGGAATAGTAAGCCTAAAAGGATAAAAGTTTAGGTCTTAGGTTAGAATTTGTGGACTTAATAATTTATTAAGGTCCTACATGGACAAATTTTGAAGTCCTAGAATAGAGGGAGTCAATTAGACAAGTTTTAGTGTTTAAAGATTTGAATGTAACGGTTAGATTCCTCATGGAGGGAAAAGTCTAAAAATAGACTATATTTCATGTTGAGGAATCCAAATCGATGGGGATAAGTTATAGGAGTTATTTTATGTTTATGTAAGCCTGGCAAGGAAAGAGAGCATGAGGGGTTAATAGAGGTTAAGTTTTAGATTGCATATTGTACAGACTATACTGTTTTGAAGCAATGGAAGTTTAGTTTCTTGCAATTTTGAAAGCTTATTTGATATGATATCAATCCAAAACATTTTTTATGGTGTCATGATGGTTTTTAGAGCATATTAGATCAAGTACAAACCTTTGTAATTCTTTTTTTTGTTTTAGCATTGACTGTACTGTAGAAGTACACAACCTTGTTTTGTCTTTCACTATGGATTTGTAAGATCCATCCCCTTTTTGTACATATTGTAACTTTGGGATGGATCCACACTTGTAATATGGTTTCCTAACATGAATAATGCAATATTTAAGGTTGTTTGCAGAGGGTAAGAGGAGATGATTAAGGTTTGACAGTGTTAACAGGTTACATGCATGGTGCATGGTTATTGCAGCAGAGAATCTAGTGATTGGAGTGGCTCTTTTTCTGTAGGAATGCATTAAAGGATATTCCAAGAATGGTCAATCAACCATTTATTTTATGATATGGTGAGTGGTGGTCAGACATTGACTGAGCCCTAGATTTTAGGGATTTCAGAGAGTAATTTAGGGATTTTTCACTTAGAGAGGTCTTAGAACCAAATTAGTTGTAGAATCCATGGTTTGGGGTCATTTGATGACTCTGTTGAATGTCTCAAGGTCTGGGGTGAAGAGACATTAGTAGTTGCTTTGTAAATTGGGTCAGATTAGCCCTCCTAGTTCAGGGATAGTGGCATTTTTGAGAGGCTTGGTACAAAACACATAAGGTTGGTTTTGAGGTATGTTATCAAGCTTAGAATAGGGTATTCCAATATGTTTTTTTTTTTAGATTTTTTTGGGAAAATTTTGAGAAAGGATTTAAAAACGCCCACTACTATACTACTAGGACAGTGCATGACTGAACAGATTTGTGAACAAGACATAATGTTTTGAAGGAAGAGTTTGTGGCTTGGTGTATAGGTTAAATAAGTGTGTTGGGGTCGTTAGAGGAGTTAGGATAACCTATGAAATAAAGGTTGATGGTTTTTGTTTCAGAAGTCTATTGAATGAAGGATGCATAGCATGGAGCTTGAAGCATGAGTGAATGGTTGGAGAATGAAGAAGTGGATGAACTCAATATGTGGAGCCTAGTGGAGTCTAAGGTGATTGAAGATTGAACTCTGATAGGTCTATGGAGTGGGATGGGTTTAGAAGTGATCTTAGAATGAATATTGAAGGAGTTGATGTCAAGAAACAAGGAAAGAGAAATGCAACCTATAAAAGAAATGCTTACTCACCACTGGCCTCTTCATCACATAGTTTCTTCGATTTCATTATATTTTTATTATTTCATTCTATTCTTGCATATAGAATAATGAGGTTAACTAATATATCCCTTCCTTGTAGGGCATATTTAAATACCACTATCAATGTTTCATGTGTGCTTCTTATTCAAATTTTAATAAAATGCATGGAATATGTAGATAACATAAGGGTTTTTGTTAATAATTCTAATGCTTATCCTCCTAATGTTATTCCTCTCCCTCAATATCTATCTCCTAGTGATACTATGGTAGAAAATTCTTGTGATACCTATCAAAATCTTCAAAAAATTATCCATGATCCGGGTGTTAGACATTTCCTTGATGATTTATCTTCTATAATATTGGATAGTCTTTCTTCTCCACCTAAAGAGGATGGAAATGATGATTTTCCTAAAGAAAACATCCCTACCTCTTCCACTCACCAACATCAAGTAGAACAATCTTCTCAAGAGAACAAATACCAAGGACTTTGTGAACCAAGTTTTAAGGTTTCTTTTGATCCTCCTATAGAATATCGTGTAACTCAAGCTAACATTTTCTCCCAACTACAACCTCCTCTTGAAATTATTTTTCCAACTCAATATAATGTTACATCACCTTTTGATGACTACTTGGATTTGACCAAAATAATCTATTGGAGTATCAAATATAACTCTAGAATAATATTTCCATATAGGAATTTTTTAAAGAACCAAAAACCTATTAATGGTGAAATCTTATTTTTCTTTCATCATTCCAAAAAAAATTCTCTTTTTTATTGTGTTAAGTTTAGACAATTTGTTCAAGATTTGGTTGATAGATGTCTTCTTCATTTAACACTGGATCTTTTACATTTCCTTGGTATCAAAAAATCCCTTAGCACATAATTTTATTACTATTTTTCTCTCCATTATACAAAGCCCTTTGTATAATGAGATTGAGGGCATCATAATAGGGAGCCTCTCTTCCTCTCTCAACCTAGGGGGAAAGAAGTTGCCATCTCTTCCTTCCTTTAGGGATCCATTTCTCCATTTTTTGCTATGTTTCTTGTATGTTCTACATAAGGATATTGACATCCAGAGTTGAAAAATTATACATGAGAAACCACTTTTGAAGTTTGATGTGTTTTCCTTTTTATATGCATCCAATATCCCTTGTGAACTTGCATCTTTTATATTATGATATCCTCTCTTGCATGAATTTGTTTCCTTGACACCTTATGATATAAATATTTCATCTATTGTAAAAGATCTAGCACTTAGGTTATGTATTTGGTTATTCTTTCTATTTATCTCTCCTTTCATAGGATTCATTATCTATATTTTGATAATCTCTTTTTTACTATGATGTCCTCCCATGTACAAACTTTTTTATTTAGGATCTTTCTCCTTAATGAGATTAGTATCCTCCTTACAATTTCTTCCTTTCTTGGAAGTGCATATCTTGTATAATTGGGTTGACCACAAAGTAGACATAATATGTCATTCTTCTTCTCCTTTTTCTTCATCTCTTCATGGATTGATATTATTTCATGATGGTGCATCCTTTTTTTCATGAGATACTTTTTTCTCCAAGATTCTAACATCTTTGCTTAACAATATTTTTTTTCATGCCTCAAAGGGAATGTCTATTACTAAAATAATCATCCATTCCTCTCCTTTATGGCTTGCTTAATTTAAATTTGATGTCTTTTCTCACGTAATTATGTATGTTTTATATTAGGAGTTTTCTCTAGTTTGCAGCTTATTTTTCTTGGAATTGTATATATATTATGCGGTAACTATCATTAGGGATGCATCACATATTTTTTTTTGCCTTCAAACTTGGGGGAACAAGGTTTCATGTATATTATTTTTCTCTCTCTTTTCTAAGGATTTAATTTCCTTAGTATAGTGCCATTTTTTATCATATGACATTCTTTTCCTATAAAGAATCATTCATTTGATTCAGGATTTTCTCTTATACAAGAGGTGTGCATCCTTGATCAAAACCTCTTCTTTGTTTGCAAAAATATGTTAATTATAAATAGATTCCTTAACTACATTTTTCAAATTTTGTCATCCTTCGTCAAGAATCCATTTTTCACCTAGAAATAGGGGGCTAAATCGGTGCATTCTTGTTCTCTTCCCGTCTCTTTGTCTTGAAGATGTTATCTTTGTTAAATAAATCCTCTTGAAGGTAGATATCTTAAGGCTAATATCTCCTCCTTTCAAGGGTCTCTTCCCACCAACATAATATCCTTTCAAGATTATCTATTTTCTTATCTCATAAGAGTCAAATCTCTTAGCTAAGTTTATGGCATACATTATTGCTTTAAGGGTATTTTCTCATTGTCAAAAGTGGGTATCCTTGTTTCTCTTTCCTTATGATGTCTCCTAAGTTTTCAACATAAGGAGGGGGCATACATATAGTCTCCCTTTTAGTATATATATTTATTTTTTGTTTATTGGATCCACATGGAGATAATGCTTTCCATAAGTCTGATCCCCTAAGCCACCCATATGCGTAAAAAAATTTCAAGATGCCCCTATGCACAAAATATTTTCAAGCCACCCCTGTACACAAAACATATTCAAGCTGCCCCTATGCACAAAACAATTTCAAGTCGCCCATATGTGCAAAACATTTTTAAGCAGCCGTCATGCGCAAATTTTTTAAGGTAGAGTTGACTAGCATAACACAATTTGTGAGACCATAAATTATCCTTCCTCTCTCTTCTCTCTTCTCTCTTCATGTATCACCTAAGACTAATACACTTTTCTATCCTATTAGACTCTCTCTCTCTTGAAAGGAAACTAAGTGTGCAGAAAATAGTTCCCTACACTAAACTCTCGAGAAGAGGATCATACAAATTCAGATTTAATCCTTAGAAATTATAGAATGATAATACAATAACATGCATACATAGAAAAATGAGAATGACACAATGATTTAACCTGGGGAAAACCTTTCGGTAAAAAACCCCAGCACTCCAAAACCTACACAATGTATTAATCAAAACTAATACTATTTACAATACACTTGCAATGCAAGTTCTTTCAGGAGATAATCGACACTTGAAGACAAATTCGCTAGCATAAAAATTTTCCAACAATACACTAACTTCTCTCAGATTCACAACCCTAAAAAATTCTTATATCATGCACTTCACTTTTTAGGGCAACTTCCAAAGGCAGCCATATTAGGGTTTTACCATTCTCCAAGAAAATAGGAACCCAATTTTTTTTTCAAGGCAATACCCCGAACCCCATGATTGCAGAACAGTGTACAGTACTCAACTGATTAGTTTACACATGTCTTACACGTCTTCACCCATCATTGAAACTTCCACAATAATCTCTTACAAATATTAATGACCGTCATAGGAATCCGTCATAACTATTTTAGTCATGATTACCTTACACATTGTCCAAAGTGCCAACATTTGGAAAATATCAAATGTAAGGAAATATACAAGGTTGAGACACCTTATTCCTAACATTCTCCCACTTTTTGAACACCTTGTAAGAGCCAAAGGAAATAACAGGATTTAATTTCTATAGGCCAAGAGGCCCATAGACTCTGAACACCATCTGAAATTCTCTGTGCCTACAGGTTTTATCAATGCATCTGCAACATTCTTTACTGTATCTACCTTATCCAAACTTACCTTTCCATCCTCTACCATATCTCTCACAAAGTGAAACCGCACATCAATGTGCTTGGTTCTGGCATGGAAAGTTGGATTATTTGCAAGGCAAATAGCACTCTGACTGTCGCAACAAATTGTAATCTATCCTGCATTAATACCAACATCCGAACACAGTCGCTTAAGACAAATGGCTTCCTTACAAGCATGAGTAGCTGCCATGTACTCTACTTCTATCATGGAAAAAGAAACCACAGGTTGTCGCTTACTCATCCAACTGATGGCGCCACCAAGCATAGTGAACACATAGGCACTAGTGGATCTCCTACTATCAATGTCACCTGCCCAATCTGAATCCACAAACCCATGAATACAAACTGGATGCGGAGCTCTAGAAGATTTTCCATGATAGCATATGGAATACTCTTATGTACCCTTCAAATATCTGAACACTCATTTAACTGCATCCCAATGTACCTTTCTAGGTTTAGCGATAAACTGACTCAGGACTCCCATTGCTTGGGCAATGTCTGGTCTAGTACAGCCTATAGCATACATAAGGTTACCAATTGCACTCACATAAGGTACTTTGCTCATGTCCTCCACCTCACTAGGAGATTTTGGAAAATCATCCACAGATAACTTTATTCCCATAGAAATAGGAACACACAATGGTCTGCAATTTTCCATGCTAAACCTATCCAACACAGACTTCACATACTTACTCTGACTCAACCAAAGTTTTCTGTTAGACCTATCTCTATTGATTTCCATACCTAGAATATACCTGGCTGCCCCTAGATCTTTCATCTCAAATTGTGCTGACAACTGAGACTTCAAATCAAAAATCATACCCATACCCTTCCCAATCAACAACATATCATCAACATATAATGCAATAATAAGAAGGCGATCATTGTCAACTTTGAAATAAACACAATGATCTGATTTTGATCTTAGAAAACCAATCAAAAACACAAAGGCATCAAATTTAAGGTACCACATCCTAGGAGATTGTTTCAAACCTTACAGAGACTTCTTTAATCTGCAAACCAAGGACTCTTTACCTTTCTGAATATAGTGCTCAGGCTATGACATATAGATCTCTTCCTCCAAATCACCATGAAGGAAAGATGTCTTTACATCCATCTGTTCTACCTCTAAATCATACAATGTTGCAAGGGATAACAAAAATCTAATGGATGTAAGCTTTGCAATAGGAGATAATAATTCACCATAATCAATTCCCTCCACCTGTGAATACCCCTTTGCAACCAATCTGGCCTTGTACCTCTCAACAATGCCATCTGCACAAAATTTCTTCTTAAACACCTATTTGCTTCCAACAGGTTTCCGTCCTTTAGGCAAAGGTACTAGGTCCCAAGTTTTTTTCTTCTCCAATGAAGCCATCTCATCATCCATGGCCTCAA
>MU223230.1:1024891-1058740 GCA_018584345.1 Thuja plicata | reverse complement strand
TTTATTTCTTCATGCACTAGCTATATATGTCATCTATAACATATTTTGAAATTAGGGGAAAAAATGTTTATTTACATATAATGTTTTGGCGGGAACTAAACCCCTAATTTTCAGCATGTTTCTGCAATTGAAAAATCATCTTTAAACATTAAAAAAAAAATCAAAACTTATTCAAAAAAAATATTAAAAATATTAATCATAAAATTCACCCATTTTAAAATATTTTATTAGTTTACATCATCTTCAAATTCCAAACATAAATGTCACTTTTATACTATTGAAGCTGAACAACTTTGATTTTGTCGTCCTTTTCCTTTGTAAAAGGGTGACAGATTATTGTGCTTTTACCTTTAATGTTCATGAATATGATATTTGTGTGGATGGTGACATTAATAAAACTGATATCAGCGACGTCGATGATGATATGACCAATCCTTACAATATCAAATCTGGATTAGGTGATATAGAAATAGAGTTGGATGAAGAAGAAGATCAATGACATTCAAATGTAAGATTTATACGATTATATTCTATTTGATATTGATTTATTGATAGATTTATATTTGACTTATATGGTTTCATAATTAATTCATGATGTACTTTTTAATTTTGTTAATTCATGATGTTACAACTATTGTAGCTCTCCTAGAAATTTCCATATGATCAAATCCTAATTATTCCATTCCTATTTATGATTAGATATTATTTGATCATATCTTTGGTTATTTAATTCCAAAAATATTGGTGTTTCCTCATGTTGACCCCGCATAGTAACATGTGAATGGGGCCAATGTTGATTTTTTTTCAACTTGTGCACATATGGAGGGAAACTTGACATGGTTAGTCTAGATGAATGCGTTGACAATATGGGAAGGTTTCAAGACTCAAATACGAGGTCATACTATATAAACACATGTTGTCCTTCCTAACAATATAAGTTGTCTTATTCTTCATCTCTTTCATATATTTTTCTTATAATTTCTTTGGTTAATGGTTTAAAAAGACAAGGCTCTATGAGCCTCACCTTGGATCTCTTACACATTATTCTATACATTTTCAATAGAAATGAATATTTAGATGATCTTTAAAAATCTCAATGAATATAAAAATATGATAATACAAAGCTAAAAAAATGAGTATATTTTGTTTATGGAACCTAAACCATAATGTTTGTCACTCTAATGCTAAAACCAAGTCAAATTAACCCCTAACACCTATTGGTGGAAGAAGAAGATACTAAAGAGACTGAAGATGGTGTAGAAGATGATCAAGATCAATAGTTATATTGTGGTTCAACAAAACCACCCACTCTTTGGCCACTTGGGCATGGCCCCCCATTCTTTTTGCTTATTTTTTTCCTTTTAGTCTTTAGGTTCCCTTGTTTGGTCTCCTAGTTTTAGGTTTTTTAGAGAAAACCCTTGTAAGTATGAGTCTTTTGAGGGTTTTTTTTTAGAATTTCAACCTTTCAGTGTTCCTTGGAGCCCCGAAGGTCCAAAATGCTAAAATAGAGAACCCCACGCATCTAAGGTGAAGATCCTTTTGCACTTTTGGTGTCTAAAGGCCAAGGATGCATGACTCAAGGGATTCGCACTTTCGGCATATGAAAGTGAAAAACCTAATGATGATGTCACTTAGCCCAAGGGTTATAAAATCACAAGGGGTTTTATTTTTTCTCATTTTGTGGCTGCTGTGTGTGTGAATTATGTACTTGCAAGCTGCAACACAACCCTTCAATGTATCATTGCATCAATGGTTAGAAATATGGAAATCAATTGAAAATCATAAGGAAACCATTGAAATCAACATAATACTTCCTATCTAAGAAGAGTAGGATTTAAGCTATAAATTTCCCTCACATTATGCATTAAATTAGTCTAGAATGGAAGATTCCTTAGGAAATTGAAGCTATCTATCATGCAATTCAAGCTTAGAAATGATGCAAGAATTCATTAAAACATAAATGGAAGTTATCTAAGTAGCTATTGAAATCATGAAAACAAAATGATAGCATAAGGATGCAATTAAAATTCTAAAATTGTTTCCATATTAAGCTCAAAATTTACTCCTTTTATGGAAGAATTTGAGAAATGAGTGGTTGAGATCAACTTGTGAGGAGAGGTGAGGATTGAATCTTTGGTGATCCATGTGAGTGATCCATGTGAGTGAAATCTCATTGGTTCATGGATTGACTTTCCATGTGCAAGTGACGAGTTGTATTTAGAGATTTTATTTAATTACCTTTTATTTAATTACTTTAGCCAAGGATTTAATTGGGTTGATTTTATTTAAATAGGCCAAGGTAATTAATGTAAGTTAGTGATGAAATCACTTTGATTTTAGGAGATTAAATTGATTTTTGATGAATTATGCCAATAATCAAATAGTTGGATTGACATAATTAGGGGTATGATCACATTTAGGGCAAATAGGGTCTCTAGTTAGAGTAGACCAAATTAGGGTGGTTACATTTTCCCCTCTTTGAATTGATGTGCGAGCACCGCATTGATTCAAAGAATGTCTAATGTTGACTTCAAAAAGTTTGAGAATTCCGCACTTGATTAAATGAAATATAGCTGATGAGATCAGTCTCAAACTTGATTGAACTAAGACTGATAGCATCAAATTTGAACTTGATCGAACAAAGGTCGGTTGAACATAGATCTAGAGATACCAATTTAGAACTTGATTGAGCAAGAATTAATAATACTGACTCTGAACTTGATCGAATGAAGGTCAGTATGAAGCTTCTAAAATCTTGATAAAGATCTAAGAGATTGTAGACATAGATATCCAGCTTATTTAGCGTTGAAGCCTTCTGTCCAATAGTCCCAACTTCATCAAAGGAAACTGCCATGCCCCTAGTCTTTTGATGATAAAGTTAGTTTTGTTGTTTGAGAAAGAATTTGATTGATTTTAAGTTTGATCATGCCCCCTTAGGAATGAAATTGAAGGAAATAGAATAAAATCCCCCTTTAGAATGATAGATCAGTGGAACATGTCGATTGGATCAAGGAAGAATCAATTAGAAGGTCAGATGAAGCAAAAATGTGTTTGAGAAAACACAATTTTACCAAGTTGACTACTTGAAAATGTTAATTGCGAGCTTGATAAAATGATGTACGACCAATATTTTGATACATGATGTGGAACTTGTTGATAGAGAACCATGGAAAACTGATTGCGTAAAGCCTGTAAATCATATTATGAACATAAAGCAATTCTGCATTTGTTGGAGGCTCACAAAAATTTTACTGTGTTGTTGAAAACATTGTCCTTGTGTTCAATTTCATTCTTGATAGATCTGAGAAGAAAAAAATATAAATCTGATAGTCCGTTGAGGGTTCTAGAGCTTCAGTTTAGCTCTAAAAGTTCAATATAAGCCTCAAAAATCACTTTTTACCCATTCATTTTCAATCTCATCCTTGATAAATTATTGAGCTCTAGAGAGAAGATGGTGGTCCCCATTGAGAGGCATCAATTTGAGCTAGCACATTGTCATGAGCATCCAACACACTACACACACCTGGTGAGTACATCGTATTGGAGCTCTAAATTTTTTGCAAAATTTGGAGTCCTACATAGTTATAAAACTTTAAAAAAATGGCATCCTAAAATCTATGCCCAATAATTGATGATATTATGGAGTACATGAAATGAGATACAAACATATATTAATTTTCAATTAAAAGTTGACAGAGAATAAAAATGATCAAACATTGGAAATATAAAATAGACCCAGTTCAAAAAATCAAATTTCCTATCTCCTATAAAAATCTTATGCTCATACAATTTGTTTTATATTTTCTACCAAAGCCAAATCTGAAGGATAGGTAGTTATTAGTTAGTTTGTTGATTAGTTTTTTCAAAAGAAGTTTTTAAATTTTAACATAGGGTGGTGTCTCTTCACCCTAAAGGGGTGTGAAAACCATTCATCCACATATATATATGTGGTGTAAAATGTAAACAAAAAGATACAAAAATAATACAATTTTGATAGATTGGATAGATTTGGATCAACAACTGTAACATGAACCTAGATGTATCATTTTTTCAAAATCAATAAAGATAAGTGTTTTTTTCTTTCATCTGTGGGAATAGATTCACTTCATTTTTTATTAGTCCCTTGGATAAATTTTTTTGATTTTCTTCAAAGTGATAGTTAGATGTTGCATACTTTTGATTAAATTTATAGTTTTATTATCAATTGGTATTTTCATCTTGCATGGTTAAATTCAATTGATTTATGGCCACAATCAATCCATCTCTCATTTGAAAAGTTAAATTCAATTGAAATAGATGTGGATTTATCTTGAGATACATGCTCATTCGAACACCTTTGAAGTGATATGTTTCTTGAAAACTATCTTTGAGGTTGTACATAAGGTTGGGATGATTTTGACTCTATTGCTCATCATATAATAAGGCACTGATCTATTCATTTATTAGATTATGGTTATTCATTTCTTTGTTTAAGTTTTGTTATATTCTATCCATCTGTTCATTTCAATTTACACACATATTTACTAAACATTCTTTCAATTACTCAAAGCATTTCAGTTTTGCAGTTTATGATATATTGCTTTCAGTTAGATTTATTTCAAGTGCCTTTGCCATACTTGAGAGAGAGGATTTGAGGTGTGTTCTATCTTTTATAAAAAGCCTTAAGACTTGAAGGATAAGTTTAAGGTATAGGCCTACCAACCTTGGTTCTGTAGAGCCAGAATCATTTGGGTTTCCCAACATTGGATTCTCATGTCCATGAGAAATCCAATCTGTTGATTTGAGCACTAACACACCGAGTCCTACCTTTTTACACTTTCTATTTCTTTCTTTGTCACATTTTGTAGTAGTTATAGGAAATTTAATTTTTAGTCACATCTGTGGTTCTAGATCACATCCTACGAATCTCGTGTCGCATCTGGTAAAGTTACAAATTTCTAGATAGCATCTTGTTAAACTAGAATCGCATCTTGTAGGTCATCAGAGAGTCATTTTTAGTAAAAAAAATTCAAAACTTGAATTTCATCGCATCCATGAAAAAATGATCGCTTCCCGATTCCCCCATCGCATAATGTGAAAATAGGATCACATCCCTTTTTCTCCATCGCATCTTGTAAAAATAGGATCACATACAAGATGTGATCTCGCATCTGGGAAAACAGTGTTGTTTTTAGTAGAATCTGTTAATTTTCTAATTTAAACTATTTTTCCTCTATTTGATTTCAAAAGACTTAGCTGTTGGATTGTATGTGTCGTTAACTTAGCTAGAATATTCATGTAAGTCTATATTTTTTGCCTAACAAACTGATTTAACCATTGTGTCATTTCGAGGACCTTGACCTACATGATTCCTTGCCCTATCTCGCTCCCTAATTGATGCAAAGCAGCAGATCATTGGTCACCTTGGCCTATTCTCTTTGATAGATTTACCTGACATCGAGGTAAATCAAGGGTTGTTGACTGCTCTGGCTGAGAGATGGCACTTAGAGAACAACACCTTCCATCTTCCACTGGTAAGATGACTATGAACACTGAGGATGTGTGACATATTCTATGCATTCCTGTGATGGGACATGAGGTTCATTTTGAGTCTCGCTCTGCAGTAGCGATTGCAGATGCCCAAAGGTTCTTTTTTTATCCTTCCATAGTAAGTAGATAATTGAAATGGGACTACATGATAGGTCATTATGAGCGGTTGCCCATTTTTCTTTCTAGATTAATAGGAGGGATCTTGATGCTAGATCATGGACAACATGGCTTTATGTGTGGTTGGGTCGGTATGCTAGAGAAGATTATTGGCTCCACATACAAATTTGGATGGGGTAGTTGTATTTTGGTCCACATGTATAGGGAGCTCCATGAGATAGTTTATGAGTATTCTCAGAGCATGACCATTGGTATTTTGATACTGTAGGTCTAGGCCTAAGAGCACATACTAGTGACACGACCAATTGTAAATAGGCAGCGGGCACCAGAGGAGCCATATGTATATATGTATTCAGGTTATGTCTAGCAGCCTTATTTGGGTAAGCTAGAATATTAGTGTCGAGTACTTGATGATGTTACAGCGGTTGAGTGGTGACCATATCTGGATTGTGAGGAGTGGGTTTCTGATTGGCGACATATGTCATATTTCTTTTAGAGTAGGTACTTGATCAGATGTATGAGATACATTGTAGAGAGGTTTTTAGTTACACATGTCCTTAGATAGTATGGTAAAATACAAGGTACCTCATAGGAGCTTACTGTATATGCTTGTATCCATGATGAGGAGGCACAGTGGGGTGCCCGACTAGCTTATGAGACTCCATAGGAAGAGATCAGACAGATAGTTGCAATAGGCTAGGATTACCAGGCTAATGTTACTGATGCAGGTTGCACTAATGCTTATAGTGCTTATCTTCTTCAAAATCCATTTCCACATTTTACGGCCCCTGATGAGATAGCACCACACATTGAGGATGACTTAGATTATGATCCTATTGTTGAAAAACCTATGAGAGATGAGGGTAGAGAAGACAAAGGTGGGAGAGATGGAAAGGGTGGCAGAGATGGATGATGCCCTCTGAAGGATAGAGGCCAGAGACATGGAATGGATTATAGGGGTGATGACAACAATGATAGGGGTGGTGGTAGTGGAGCGAAGGTTAGACATACTCATCTTAGGTTTGTGCCTCCACACATGGATCCAAGTCCATTACTCACTAGACAACAACAACAACACCAAAGATCAGCAGGCCAAAGACCTAGTGGGGGAGATGGACCTCCTAGATAGGATCCTCTGAGAGATTCTAGCAGGGATACAGGTAGGGAAAAAGATCCATTGTCATAGTGTTAGAGAGAGAGAGAGAGAGCATAGCTAGATGTCATGAGATCTGAGAGAGATATTTAGGCATGCACTGCTACACAACAGGGGCAAAGAGAAGCTTATTATTTTGCCTTTTTTTTTTTTGTAGTTCCATAGTCGCAAAGAGAACCCTTATATTCTGTTATAGATCAGTAGTCAAAGGGAGCTATGCCTCCACCAACTCCTCCTCCATGAGTAGATGTACCACCTCCTCCTCCTGACCAAGGAGAGGGTGGCAATCAGACATGATTTTATTGATTATCCCTGAGAATTTTTTATATGGATCCTTCTGTGATCATCCCTTGTACTTCACACATTTGATACATTTGTACATTTTTTATCGTGATCTCTTTGATACTGTTGTAGACATTTACACATTTTTGATCTGATACTCACTGATATATATGAGATGGCCTCCTCTGATTTTTATATGCTCATTATTTCTCTTTTGATAGTTGTATGTGATAAATGCTTAGATTGATTCACACTTGATGATGTACTTGGTCCTTATGATGATTTACAATAGATTCATGTGATGACATCATTTATACTCTTTGATTAATGCTGATATATAGATGTGTTAGATGATTCTATATGAATATGGAGATGTATGTTTTTGAGATTTTCTGAATGCAAATATATGTATGCATGCACTTAGGATGTAAAAATGCAACACTTGAATGCTTTATTTTTTTATTTTCCTCTTTTTCCATTATGAATGAAAAATGAATGCAATGGATATGAAATGATATGAATATATAAGCAACATAGATTAAGTAGTAAAACTTGGATTTTGAATGAACTAGGAAATCATTTTGAGCTCAAGTACTTATTTTTTTTAAATGAATCATACAATCTTAAATGAAATTGAATGCTAACTTCTAGGACTATCACTGATCTTGTTACATTTTATCATTTTATCATTATAGGGCGTTTGTGCAATAGACATCATCGAATAGTATAACTGTCACTAATACCAAGTAAGTATCATGAAATTATGAATACTATTTTTATTGGATGCAATGTCAAAAATAAACCTAAGCATCAAGGCATAGAGGCCAAGATGACTTGTCAGTTATCTCCTTTTTCTTTAAGAATCATATTTTGTTTGTGTGTAATATAGAATATGTAACCCACAATGACCTTTAATGTTCATATCCTTGGGTACATAATGTTTTGTACACTGTACTTAGAAGTTTATTAGAAACATACAAGGAAATTGGTTCAACCTCACCGTAGTTTACACATAAAAAGGATCGAGATATATGTGACTATCCACTCATGTTGGAAGATCTTACCATAAACATCCAAATTAGGTAAAATCTATAGGATTATTGAAACAATCACCACACGCAGAAAACCAAGAAAATGTTATGCCCCCTATCCTTGTGACTCTTTTTCTTTTAATAGATGTCATGGAGTAGCTTGGAAGACATACAAGCAATAATTGATAATTAGACAAAGAAAATTCATAACTGTTTACATGCCCCTAGTTTGAAACATCATTGGAACATGAAAAGAGTCATAATCAAATCAAGATCAGTCTATATGCGCTTATGTGGTGTTGAGGAACACCATTTGATTCAATTTTCAATCACAGTAGAGAAATCATCAATTGTAACTTGGAATTAAGCAATGTATTTTTGTGTTTGAGTTAATGAGATAAACAATATCAGCAATTTCAATCCAATGTATTTTTGAGAAACATTGTTTGATTAAAGTGTTGAGAAATAATAGTATGATGTCAGTTACATGTAGGTGGTGTTTACGAAACACCCTTGTTTGTAATAGTAATGTTTTGATTCAAGTATTAATAAATATTGTTTGTAGTGGAAAACCTACTTGGACAAGGACCTAAGACAACCTAGCAACCAAAAAATCCCAATCGAACATGCTAGCAGAGATGCCCTCAGTGCATAACGACTATCCCTAAGACGTAAATACAGACAAATCCCAGGCAAGGATAGGAAATTTGTGAGGAATTTAGATTCAACTGATAGCAAAGATATGATCATGAAGGATTGGTGCCACCAGTGCATTGATATATGGAGAGAAAAGTACAAGTGATTCCTATTTGCCAAGTTTTCACCACTCGATAAATTTTTATTTTTGCTACCAAGACACCTGTTTGCCAAGGCATTTTTTCTATTTTTCAAAAAAATTATACTTTTATCATTTTTCTCCTTTTTTGTTAGTATTAAGGCATCTATTTACCAGGTTTTCACCATGGATACCTTTTTTCAAGACTTTTTCCACTATTTTTTATTTTTCTCTTTTCCACTGTTTTGGCTTTTTTTAGGATCAATTTTTGGTTTTTTTTTTTTTTTGATATTTCCCAAGATCAATTTCGCTGTATAAGCCCTTCAACTAGATGTCAAGCATAGAACCACTTCAAGTGTAGGTTATTGATAGGATTAGGAAGGACATCTCCTTTAGGTGTAGCTAACTAATAAGCTCCTGTCCCAAAAGTTGCTGTGATAACAAAAGGCCCCAGCTAGTTGGGTTCAAATTGGCCTTTTTGTTCTTTGTTTGGTTGATTCTTAGGATTCTCTCTTAGAATGAGATCCCCCACTTGAAACTATTGTGGATTTAATTTTTTTTTGTACCCTTTTGACATCCTTTTCTGATAGACTTTCAGGTGATTGAACACTTATTGTCTATGCTCATCCAGCAGTTCTAGTGCTTGAACCCTATCTATACAGTATTTTTCTGCTGGATGATGTTGGAATTGGCTACTACTAATGTTGTTTGCATTCATTTTTTGTCACTGATGTCAACATATGTTTCTATGGAGGAAGTACAGATTGGTTATGATGACTAATAGAAGTTTACAAATACTATATAGATGAATCAGAATGAACGAAGATGGGGAAACGTATAAGGATGTATGATGATCTTATTTCTAAGGTCTCTAGGATTAATAATGTAGATTGGATGAGTTACATATGTTTTGGTGAAGACTAAATTATGGACTATGATAATGATGATTGACAGAGCAAGTCTCTGTGTTTTGAGTATATCTTACAGGTGATGATTCAGGGTATGCGAGCTTAAGGGATGATAGAAGACATGTTTAGGAATGTTTTTGTTGGGTCACAAGTTGTATGATTATTGATTATGTCATATGTGGCATGTATTATGGAGGAGGCCTATTTGGGGAAAACTTTAGAGATGTATCATGTATTATGGATTGCGAGCATGGATTACAAATATTGGATTATATCTGATGTATAGTAATTGATGTATACTTGTTATAGGTACCTGTGTATCTTAGTAAGGGGTTAAATATTTATTTGTATATTAGGAAAGATTAATTGACCGGCCTAATCAATTATTGTAATAGGGTATATATGAGAGATATTTTCTTTTGAAAAGATGTATATATGTGTGTGAAGAGACAAAGAAGTGTGGAAGCTGCGAGCTTGATTATTTGCTGGATGTAGAGCAGAGGATATGTTCATTGTACTTCATTGGAACTGACCAAGAAAAGACAGTTTCTATCAGACAGTTCACTAGATTGTATATTTCCTATACACACTTCTTCAAATTGTAAATCCTTGAGGGTGGCATTAACCTTCTTTAGGTAGTGTGCCTAGGCAGTGAGCTCACTGTTACTCTTGACTTCTAATAGGGTCTATCCTTTAACAAGGAATGTGTACTGTAATGCTGTAATAAGCTCCTAACATGGCTAAATCTTTTAACAGTGATACTATACTCTTAGTACATCATTTGTGGGTGCTGATTTCAACCAGGGTTTTACCTTTAACAAGGTTTCCTCGACAAAAAAGGATTGTGTTATTGTGTTGGTATTTACTATTTTATCATTTGATTTTAAGTTTTGGTTTATAAAGTCTAATGTTTAATAATCTATCTCACAACTGATTCACCCCCCTCATTCTGTTGGTGGACTGTTATTCCTAAAAATTGGTATCAAAGATACCGATGCTTAGAGATAAATCTTAACAGCTTGAGGTGATCCTGAAGATGACTTACTATAGGAAGGATAGTCCAAAGCTTGATCTGTACAACTTTGACAGTTGGAAGAACAAGATGAGAACACATTTTCTATGCTTGGGAATCGACTACTGGATGATTACTAAAAGAAAGGAACATATGAAAGTTGAGGATGAATTAGATAAAGCTACTGTAGATGAAAATAACTTATTTTTGTGTAACATGGTTGCAAGGGAAGCATTGATCAATGCACTTTCTGAAGGTGAATTCACAGAGGTAAAAGACTTAGATTCTGCACATGAAATTTGGGCAAGATTGGAAGTACTATATGAAGGAGATAAGTTTACAAAATAGGGTAAGTTACAGAAGTGGAACGTAAAGATGGAAACATTGAAAATGAGAGATGATGAGAACATTAGAGCATATTCATAGAGAATTACTTAAGTTGTTATTGGCATCAGGAAATCTAGAGGTACTTACAGTGAGGAAAGTGATTGCAAAAATTATCAGATCCCTGACACCTGTATACAAAACCAAAGTAAAAGATATAGAAGAGATTATACCTTTGACACCTAACTTCAATAGAGAGATGTTGATTGGGAAACTGACTACCTTTGAGGCCTCAAAACTGGGAGATTCTCTACCTAAAGTTGAGTCAAAATTCAAGGCAAGTGTGCATAGAAACAAAAGGACCTTATCAGGAATTGCAAGCACTAGCAACAATGACCTAAGATAATAACTTGGAGAATATGTTGATGAATGGGAAAAGATACAAGAAGAAGAAAGAAAGCTAGATGAAGTTGTGGCCCTGATTGCTAGAAGAGAAAAGAGAGGTAAGGGTAAATTTGAAGGAAAGTTACCTTTGAAATATTTTTCATGCAACAAGATAAGTCATTTTTCATCTCGATGTCCTACAAGGGTTCCAAAGCATAAACCTAAGTTTTATAAATCTAAGTATCCAAAATAAAAGGAATGTTATTATGCTAGTGAAGGTGTTTCTGATGATGAAGTTTTTGACAATGATGTTATTGGATTTATTGCTATTAAGGATGATGAACCTTTACATGAAGAAAAAGCCTTATTATCTCGTGTTGAAAAGAAATCTAAATGGGTTATTGATAGTGGTTGTTCACATAATATGACTGGAGATAAATAAATACTTCTGTTAGTCTGAAAAGATATGATGGTGTTGTTGTAATATTTGGTGAAAATACTCTTAAGCTTATCATTGGAGTTGGATCTATTTCTCTAGATGGAAAACTAATATTGATAGTGTATTGCTTGTTGATGGACTTAAGCATAATTTTTTAAGTGTTGGAAAACTAGTAGACAAGGTTTATCAATTGAAATTAATTGATGGGAAATGTTCTATCAAAAGTAAGGCAAGAGACTTGATCATATCTGGTACTAAATATAGAGGTAATTTATTTGAATTGAATACATCTAAGGCTTCTTGTTTTATTGCGAAGGTTGATGACAGCTGGTTATGGCATAGAAGATTTTTTCATGTTAACTTTGATAATATTTTGAAGGAAAGTATGACTAAGATTATGAAACCATCTAACACTATGTGTAGAGATTGTGTTATGGGGAAGCAAACTAGAAGCAGTTTTAAAAGAAAATCCTACTCTATGAAAGGGAAGTTGGATCTAGTACATACACATCTGTGTGGTCCTACAAGAATAAGATCTTACTATGGTGAGAGGTATTTAATACATTTTTTTGATGACTTTTCTAGGATGATGTGGGTTACATACTTAAGAGAGAAATCTGAGGCATTTGATAAATTCAAGATATTCAAAGCAAAAGTTGAGAATGAATCAAACTTGAAGATAAAATGTATGAGATAAAATAGAGGTGGTGAGTTTACTTTAGACTTGTTTAATACCTATTGCAAAGAGCATGGAATATACAGATAGACATCTTCTCCTCGAAAAATATAATAGAATGGGATAGTAGAGCGAAGGAACGTAACAATATTATATGTCGCCAGAACTATGTTTCTTGAAGGAAATGTATCACATGTTCATTGGAGAGAAGATGTTGGTACTGTTGTGTACACCTTGAACAAAATTCATATCAGAGAAGGTACAAGTAAGACTCCTTATGAATTATGGTTTAATCATACTCCTACTATAAAATATTTTAGAATATTTGGAAGTAAATGCTATGATGATGAAATAGGGAAGTTTGATGCTAGAAGTGATGAAGGTATCTTCCTTAGTTATTTTACTAAGAGAAAAACCTATAAATGTTTCAATATGAGATTGAGGAAGTTGATTGAAAGCACTAATGTGAGGATAGATGAAAGTTTTTAGATTCATGAGGGAATGTATGACTGTGATCAGATTATAGAGATTAAGGAGGTCACTACAAATCTTGAAGAACCTTTGGGGATTAATAATGAGATCAAAGATGAATGAAATGAGCTTATTGAAACTCCTAAGACTTTGAGGTATGTTAAGAAGAACCACCCTAAAGAATAAATCATTGGTGATGAAAATAAAGGAATGATGAGTAGATCAAAAGTAAGAGATGAAATTTGTTTGATTTCTCAAGTTGAACCAAAAACTACTGATAAAGAATGTAGAGATGAATCTTGGACTAAAGCTATGGAGGAAGAATCATAATAGATAAAGAGAAACACCACTTGGGAATTGGTTTCAAGGCCTAAAAAAAAGAATGTGATAGGAACTAAATGGGTTTTCAGAAACAAAATGGATGAGGAAGGAACAATGATAAGAAATAAGGCTAAACTAGTTTGTAAAGGCTACTCACAACAAGAAGGCATAGAATTTGAAGATATATTTTATCCTCTTGCTAGGTTGGAAGCAGTGAGATTATTTATTTCTTATGCTGCACATAAAGACTTTAAGGTATATCAGATGGATGTGAAATATGAATTTTTGAATGGAGATTCGGAGGAAGAGGTATACATAGAGAAACTTGATGGATTACCTTTGCCAAAAGATGCTTTTGAGAATCTCAGAAGCATGCATGGGGTGAGAGCCCCTCTTTGTGGTAATTAATTGATGCAAGAATGCATCAGTCCAGTGGCTTTTAGAGCTATAACATTTTCTAGACTTGATGTATGGATCTACTACTCAGGGGGAGTGATCACAGGAACACTACAAAACATATTTGGGTAATTTTTGCACCTGGTTGTTACAGACATGAAGATTTGAAAAAGATACACCTTGCAGAAGATTGATGAAGATTTATGGTACCCTTTTACATTTTTGTCAAAGGGGGAAGATTCTATGAGGAAATCTCTACTATTTTAGGGAGAATTGTGTTGAGGATATTGAGAAGATTGTATTGAGAGATAACAATTTTTGGGTTGATGGATTTTCTCATATGTTGCCATCAATTCCAAAGGGGGAGAATTTTGATGATGTTGGAATTGGATACTATTGATGTTGTTGGCATTCATATTTGGTCACTGATGTCAACATATGTTTATGTGGATGAAGTACATAATGGTTATGATGACTGACAAAAGTTTATAGATACTATACGGATGAATCAGAACGTGCAAAGATGGGGAAATATATAAGGATGTATGATGATCTTATTTATAAGATCTCTTGGCTTAATATTTCATATTGGATAAGTTACAGATGTTTTGGTGAAGACTAGTTTCTAGACTGTGACAGTGATGATTGACAGAGCGAGTCTCTATGTTTTAAGTATATCTTATAGGCGATGATGATTCAGGTTATGCAAGATTAAGGGATGATAGAAGACATGTTGAGGAATTTTTTTTGTTAGGTTGCAAGTTGTATGATTATTGATGACATCATTTATGGCATGTATTTTGGAGGAGACCTATTTGGGGCTGACTTCAGAGATGTAGCGTGTATTGTAGATTGCAAGCATGGATTACAGATCTTGGGTTATATATGATGTATTGTAATTTATGTGTACTTGTTATAGGTACCGTGTGTATCTTATCAATGGGTTAAATATTTATTTGTATAATAGAAAAGCTTAATTGGCCAACCTAATAAATTATTGTAATAGGGTATATAAGAGAGATCTTTTCTTTTGAACAGATGTATGTATGTGCCTGAAGAGACAGACAAGTGTGGAAGCTACAAGCTTGATTATCTTTTGGATGTAGAGTAGAGGATATATTCATTGTACTTCATTGGAACTGACCAAGCAAAGATAGTTGCTATCAGACAGATCACTGGATTGTATATTTCCCATATACACTTGTTTGGATTGTAAATCCTTGAGGGTGGTATTAACCTTCTTTAGACAATGTTCCTGGGCAGTGAGCCCACTGTTAAACTTGACTCCTAACAGGGTCTATCCTTTAATAGGGACTGTGTACTGTAATGTTGTAATAAGCTTCTAACAGGGCTAAATCTTTGAATAGGGATATTATACTCTTAGTACATCATTTGTGGCTGCTAATTCCCGCTGGGGTTTTACCTTTAATAGGGTTTCCTTGAAAACAAAGGATAGTGTTATTATTTTGGAATTTCTTGTGTTATCATTTGATTTGAAGTTTTGGTTTATAAATTTTAATATTTAATAATATGCCTCACAACTAACTCACCCCCCCTCTCAGTTGTGTTGGTGGATTATTATTCATAACATTTTCATTTGTGATAAGACCTTTGAGAGATACTTGCAAAGAAGGAATTTATACTTCAATTGGTAATACTTCTTCTGTGCCATAGACTAGAGAAAATGGAATGACTCTTTTTGGTATTCAAATACATGTTCTATAGGCCCATAGTGTTGGATATAATTGCAAATGCTAGTCTCTACCATACTTACTCACAATTTTGTGTAGGATTTTTAGAATGTTTTTGTTCGAAGCCTCAACTTGTCCATTACCTTGAGGATAGTAGATTAAAGAACAAATGCAAAGTGATGTGAAACTGTGTACAAAGGTCCTCGATATATTGGTTCTTGTACTTCCCTCATTGTTTGTTACAATAAATGAGGATATCTCGTACCTAAAAATGATGTAGTTCAATATGATCATAGTGACTTGTTTTCCAGTGGCTTTGATTAGCGACACTAATTTGACCCACTTTGTGAAATACTCAGTGGTTGTGATGATGTATTTGTGTCCACTTGAAGAATTAGGATAGATCTATCCAACAAGATCAAAGGCCCATTGTTGGGATGACCAGTGTATTATAAATGGTATGAGTTCCCTGGCTAGAACATGGATAAGGTTTCCATGTGTTTGACATTTTTGACATGTTTTGGCATATTGAACTACATCTTTTTCCATTATAGTCCAATAGTATCCAACTCTTAGAAGTTTCTTAGCTAATGAAAACTGTTCGAGTGTGATCCACACACACCTTCATGGACCTCTTTTAATGCACAATCAAAATATTCTTTTTCTAAAGACCTAAGTAGATTTCCATCAAGACCTCATCTCTATAAGTTGGTAGTAATGAGTACATAATGTGATTCTATCCTAATTAAGGCTCATTTTTCATTTCTAGACAGGCCATTAGCTAAGGTTTGATCTGTAAGATAGGAAGTTATATTGGCATATATGGAGTGGTCTTGGGTGTTTAAGGCACAAATTACTTTAGATTTAGGTGTATCAAATGCGGGAAAGGATAATTCTTCCACCGAGAATTCATAGAAGAATTGATGTTACTCCAGTTGTAACATGGATGCTAGCATTGCCATTGCGTGTGCAACTCTATTTTCTATTCTCGGAACTTGTTGAAATGTTATGAAGACAATGTACTTTTTCAAATCTTCTACCATCTGCTTATATGGCATCAAATTCTCATATTTTGTTTGATATTCTCCATTTACTTGGTTGATAATGAGTTTAGAGTCACCATATACATGTAACTCTATGCTTTTCCATTCAATGGCTAGCTTTTTACCCATTCTTCATATTCTGAGATGTTGTTGGTGCATGGAAACATCATTTTGTATGCCTTAGTTATCTTGTAGCCTTGAGGAGTGATAAACAATACCCCTGCTATAGATCCTTGTTGTGTGAAAGAACCATCAAAGTACATCTTCCATGGATATTCTGTTAAGTGCATGATTGTCTCATCTAGAAACTCTATAATCAAAGGTGTTGCATCTTGCAATGGTGAATCAGCCAGTTGATTAGCTAGCACTTTTCCTTTAATAGCCTTTCTATCTATACACTTGATATCAAATTCACTGAGTATTAAGACTCATTTTTCTAGCCTTCTTCTCAATGTTGTTTTACTCCAGAGGTACTTGAGAGGATCAATCTTTGTGATAAGTTTTACTTTATGTGAAAGCATGTAGTGTCTCAACTTGTGGGATGCAAAAACAACTGCCAAGTAAGCCTTTTTAATGATACTATAGTTGAGTTCATATGAAACCAATGTCCAGCTGATATAATAAATCACTCTTTCCTTCTTGTTTTCATCCTCTTGTGCTAGCAATACTCCAAGCAATGTAGTTGTAGCTAAAATATAGAGTAACAATGGTTTCCCATGAATGGGTGCCATTAGAATAGGAGGATTAGATAGGTAATCCTTTAATTATTTGAAATTATTTTCATAATGTTCATCGCATTTGAAAGTTACTCCTTTATGTAACAATTTTGTGAAAGGTTATGCTTTATCAGCTAGTTGAGACATGATTCTTCTGATTGACTAGAGTCTTCCTTGGAGCTTCCTCATTGACTAATGTTACGAGGAGGTGGCATTTCCATTATTACTTTTACCTTTTCTGGGTCCACCTCAATTCCTTTAGCTGACATAATAAACCCTAAGAGCTTACCTGATTGGACTCCAAATGCACATTTCTTTGGATTGAGCCTTAGTTGAAATTGTTCCATTTTATCTAGTATCTTCCTCAAGTCTTTAATGTGAGTCATTCTTATATTTTAATTGGCTAAGGTATTGTCAACATGGTTCTCCATGTTCTTATGTATCATGTCATGGAAGATTGTTATCATAGCTCGTTGATATGTAGCTCTGACATTCTTTTTCCCAAATGGTATTACATTCCAGAAAAATATTCCCCATGCACATGTAAATGTTGTCTTTTCCTAGTCTTTAGGAGAAATATTTATTTGGTTATAGCTTGAAAATCCATCCACAAGTGAATAAATCACATATCCTCTTGTGAGGTCTATAATCATATCAATATTCGGCAATAGAAAGTCATTTTTAGGACAAGCTTTATTTAGATCCCTAAAGTCTGTGCAAATTTTGATAGACTTATCTTCTTTAGAAACTAGGACTACATTAGAAATCCATCTTGCATAATAGATGACCCTTATGAATCCAGTCTTTAAGAGTTTTTCCAGCTCTGCTTTTAATAATAATGCCACATGTGGATGCATCTTTCTTAGTTTCTGTTTGATAGGTTTTATTCCAGGAGCTATAGATATGTGATGCATTGTTAACTCAGGATCTATTCCAAGCACATCAGTATAAGACCATGAAAAGTTGAACTTTTTCTCTTTAAGGAACTCAGTAAACTATGTCTTTTCTTCTTCTGATAATGATTGTGCCAGATGAATGAATTGAGGAACTTTTGTTGTTCCCAAATTAACTGGTTGTGTCAGTTCTATCAGTACTGAAGATCTTTCTTGAAAGTGTTTAGGGAGGATATCAAGAATCTCAACTTTTGGCGCCTCGAAGAGGTTTTCACCATCAAATACATTTTTTATTTTTACTTTTTTAGAATCTGATACTGCCACAATGTGGTTTTCACCATCAATTCTTTTTTCTTTTTATTTTTCAATTTCTAACTAAGAAACTTGATATCCTCCTCTGTCAGATTCACACTCCTTGCATTGGTGGAAGAGGGATAGGGTTTACAAGCATTCAGATAAGAGGCTAAATTGTAGTCATTAGGAAAGTTCATGATATGAGTAGGTTCGGAGTCTATCTAATCAATAAGTTTAGGGTTTACCAAGGATAATGATTCAAAGGTTTTTAAGGATAGCATCGCACTAGTGTAAATACTATTAACTGACAAGGCATATTCTGTTAAGTCATCTTCTATAGTGTTTAGATCATCAAGAGTTGAATCGTCATTATTAGTGTTGTTATTAGTGCTATGTGGACCTAACTCTAGTGACTCATCATTTGAGATTTCTCCTTCTTCTCTTATCATATTGGAACTCATATCTTGTATCCTTTGGAATTCTTCTAGTCCAAGTAAGATGTCAGTGTCTTCATCAATTATTCTAGGCCTCACCATCTCATCCAATTTTGTGACAACATTGGTATTATGGGTAGTGTTAGAACTTTCTCCTCTTTCCAATAAAGGTGCAAATTTATGGATTACATCTACCTCAATGTCCATGGTAGTATCAAACATGCAATCCCATTCATAATCATGTGAGTCTGAGATATTATCATCAGATCGATTTAGAAACTCAGAAATAGTTATCTGGTGTACCCTATTAGCCATTTGTGAATCAAAGTGTGGTAGATCTAGGACATGTAAAACTGTCACTAATTTCCCCCAACTAGGATATGCCTCTTTTTTTTGTCTTATAGGAGATGATTCCCCAAGAGTGGTTGAGCTAATTTCTTCCTCTTCTCTATTTATGTCTTCTTCTTGTTCTTGAGGGATTTCTTCATGAGATTCTTCTGTTTGCTGAACTTCCACAAAGTCTTCTTCTTCTTCCTCCTCTACTTTTGGGCATTGGTTTGTGATAATAAAGGAACATGATTCTCTAGTTGGTCTCCAAAATTAGGTACATACTATTCTCCTTGGTATTCTGGGTTCTTAGTACCAATATGCAGTAATCTTTCATATGTCCAAGGTACATGTTATGTTTCTTCTTCTTCTTCATCACTTCCTTTATCAAAGATGGGACCATCTCTTGAGGTGGGGTGTTTTGATGTGTTATTGAAACCCAACCCTATTTTTTCTTTAGTGTCTCTGAATTCCATATGGATAGGCTCAATGAGTCCCTTTCCTTTATCTCCTAAAGGTCCCTTCTCTTTGTATCCCATTTTTTAAAGAAGGTCATAACCTTTGCCATATTTTTTTATCAACATGTTTTACTTCATTTTATCTCTTTTCCTCTTTAGAGCCAAGCCAAGAATTCTTTATCTTCTTTTCCTTCCTCTTGAGAAGTAGAGGCTCTAACCATGCCAGTTGGTTCATAAATGTCTTTTCCTTTTGATGTAGAAGGTGTGAAAGAGGGGGATGGTTTCCCATATGATCTTGGAGAAATAGGAATGTTAGCCAATGATGGTGTTGTCTCCAATTTGTATTCCCCCATGCTAGTTTCTTCAAGTTTTAATGTCTTTCCAAAGTTTCTCATCACCATGTCTTTAGAGGTTTTAGCTGGGAACTCTTTTGGAACTTCTTTATTGTGAGGAACCATACTATCTGCCTTGATGTTGTTGCAAGTGTAGCTTGAATTTATAGGAATTTTTACTTCCAACCCATTGTGTGGGAATTTGATAAAATGGTGGTAAGTAGATGGCACTACCTGCATTTCATATATCCAAGGTCTTCCTAGTCATATATTATAGGCCAATGGTAGATCAAGAACTTGACAATTCACATTGCATTCAATTGTTCATATTCTTATTGGTAAAACAAATAGTCTTTTAAATGATCTTTCCTCTTCATCATAAGCCTTGATGGTTATCTTACTCACTGAATCAATTGTGTGTTGTAAAAATCCCAATTCTTTGACTAGATTGAGAGTACATATATTCAAACCTGCACCTCCATCTATCAATACACATTTTACACAGTGTTTATGGATCAAAACTTCAATGTGAAAGGGTTGATTATGGGGATGAGTCAAATATTTGTCATCTTCTTCTGAAAAAGAGAGATAATGTGGAGCTTATATGTGATTGACCATTGCCTAGAACTTGTCCACATCTATGTCTTTTGGAACATTTGTAGAAAGTAGGGCTTGTTCAATAAATTCCCTATGTACTGAAGAGATCTTCAATAACTCAAGTATAGAGATTTGAGTCGAGGTTATTTGCAATTGGTCTACAAAGGTATAGTTAGCAGATGGTATGGGAACCATTTTTCTTGATGTTGCTGGTTTAGGAATTGTGACAACATATGGTTTAGATGATGTTGCCTGTTTGGATGAGGAATTAACCCCTTTAGTCATTGTTTGTACTTGGCTTCGTGTTATCACATTTTAATGTGTTGATTTGTCCTTGACACCTTTGATAGTGATCACATTGATCGATTAATTTATTATGTCCAGCATATTGATCACATTATCATTATGGGAATAGGTGTAATTGAATTCATTTCCTTTTCCTTTAGAGGCTTCTCCTTTTTCATAGTTCAAAAATGGTTTATTATATGTCGTGTGATCTTCATTAGATGTATGTCCTTCCACTTTGATCTTGCCTCCATCAATGAGATCTTGTATAACATGTTTGAGTTTAACATAGTAATTAGTATTGTGTCCTTTATTCTTATGGAACTCACAATAGGCATTATCATTCTACCACCTTGGGTTTACTTCTGGTTCCCATGGTTTTGACTCCGCTAAAGTGATGATTTTGTTATCCAAAAGAGTTTTCAAAACCATCTCAAGAGGTTCTCCCAATTGAGTAAATATTCATTGTGGTCTAGACGTCCATGGCTTACTCTTGTTGGTATTAGTGTTTTCTCTTGGTATTGTTGTTTTTACCTTGGCTTTTTTTCTTTCTTGTAGGCTATTTGTGAGATTAAACACAACTGGTTTAACATTCACATTTGAGGCTTCAATCACTCCATCATTAACACTATTCTTGTTCTTGTTCCACCATTTAGGTTTGTTGTTATAGTTGTTAGAGGATTTATTGTCACTTTGGAGTGTGATCTCTCCTTTCTTGACCATAACTTCTTCAACATGAATGACATTTTTATCATTCTGTTGAAACTGGGAGAATCTTTCTTTTGTAGAGCATAATTAATTTTAGGTACTAAGTTGTTTATAAAGATATCCATATTTTCAGATTTGGGTATTGGTCTTGAGTACCTTGCAAATATTCTCTTCCACTGTTGCAAAAAGTGTGTGAAGGATTCACCTGCTTGTTGTTTTGTATTGCAAATATCCATCATGGTAACATTGTGTTGTATGTTGTAGGAGTAATTTTGGAAAAATCATTGAATTAACTCCTCAAATGTTCGCACACTTGGTGTTATTTTAGAGAACCATTCCATAGCACTTCCACCTATACTTTCTGGAAATAGTCTAATCAAGTACGTCAGGTTGTGCATGTATTATATGCTTAGGGAAAAAAATTCTCTCACATGGTCATGTGGATCTGTTTCTCCCATGTATTTGTCATATTTGGGTCGTGCCATGTTAGGTGGGGATGGAGCCATGTTCATACTTTTGTCAAAAGGAAATGGACATATGTTCTCCAAGGAGTATTTCTTGATTGGTTTAGTCTTCTCTTTCTTGAGCACTATGAGTTCCATTTGCATTTGATATAGTTATTTTGAAAGTATGGAGATGGGTGTTTGTACCTCTTCCTCCTTCAATCTTTCAACATCATAGTATTTGGGAAGTTTAACTCCAAGAGAAGCTAAGTGAAGGAATTATTTTTCTTTATCTTCTCCAATGATTTTCTCCAAGGTCCTTTGAAACTTCCTACTTTGTTTGAGTTTTATGTATTCTTATTTTGATATGTCATCATCACTTTTTGAGTCAAATAAAGGAAAATCATGATTTATCTCTTCTTGAATTTCTCTTTCGTCTTGTTCTCGGTTATATTCCTCAAAGGAAGCACTCCATTCATGATTAGGTGCATCCATTTTAGGCGAGTCTTGATCAAAGAGGGGATTCGTTCATGATGTCTCTCATTGTAGAAATTTAAGCAATCTTGGAGGTATTTTTTAAATTGTCATTAAGGTATTGTTTACTTCTTGTGTTAACCATGAAAGCAAAGTCTCAATTTTGTCAAAAGTGTTCCAATTATGCCAAAAAGAATTTCCAAATTGTCCAAATGTGTTTTTCAAAGTTGTGGTGAGTGTGAGTTTGATTGTTTGAAGTGATTTATTCTAGCGTCAAAGGGTTAGAATACCCTAATAGTGAGCTGGGAACCAAGAATATTTGCTTAGTGACGTGACAACATGATTTGGGATCAATTGTGATAACCATAAATAACATGCAATGTGGACTTCCAATTAGACTAAGAAACAACGTTAGGTGGACCAACAAGAACAACAAATTCTGATTGACAAGAAAAAAGGGTATCTAAAAATACAAAGTTTCTGAGTCTAACATGTATGAAAGTATCCTTTGTCCTAGATGCAACTGACCAGATGCGAGCCTAGATATACAGGATGTGATCTTGTTCTTCCTAAATGTGACTCTGTTTCCTAGATATGACCCAATATATACCAAATGTGATCTTTCTTCCCAAATGTGACTCTATTTCCTAAATGCAACCTAGGAATTTCCAGATGCTACTCTCAGATGGTTTTTTTCTAATTTTTCCACTTTGTCTTGAAGAACATGAAAATTTGTCCAACTATAGGGTTTGTCTGATGAATTCTAGAGTGTTTTTAAACAGCATAAATGTCAGTGATTGACAAAATACTCATTTTTTGAGGGTGTTTATCTTGTTATTTCAAATTTGACACATCAAGGAAGTTGTTTAAGGACCAAACACACCTATTCCCTAAAATATATGGCATAGCATGAAAATATTTTCTTGGAGGCTCATGTACACACTCAAATGATAATTAGAATACAACCATCACCAAGAATGCAATGGCTCCAATCATAATGTCATATTATCTGACTCCAATTGCAAGTGAGGGCACAAAATTCTGAGTATCTTGGGGAAAATACTATTTTCCTTGCACAAAGATTATCACCTTTCAGAGATGAATTAGGTGGTCTTAAATACAAATTGTTTTAATCTGGACATCTATTTGCAACTATCCCCCATATAATTTCACAAGGAAAAATTAAGGCGTATAGCCCTATGAGTACCTAAATGTTTGTAGTCTCGCAAGCAAGATTCAAGAAGATCTACTCCACACACATCTAAGCATGTCCAAGGAATGATAGTCGAGTTCCAAGGACAAAATTTATTACGTCTTCCGAGACTTTGGCCTCAAGGAATCATTTTGATTATAGTGAGATGGAAGGGATGGCGTTCACCTATCCTCACTTGGGTCGTTCCTGAGAGATTTTTTCCTCAACCGAGAGGCCCTCTAAAGTTGAAATCAGTAAAGAGGATTGATGGCTTAGGAGTCTAGATTTCTTATTCTTCACGAGGAAGAAGAGAATAATCTCATAGCCATGCCATTTTCTCCTATAAAAAATGTCATGCAAATTCTTTCCCTCAAATTATCAAACTCAAAACTTAGTCCCCCATATTGAGTTTCTGATTTTCCAACTTGGGAAAAGAGAATAATCCTCTAGTTGGACTAAGAATCAAATTTAAATTCAAAATTTAGGTTCCTATTAAATAATTTAACCAAAACACTTTTGAGCAATTAAGTTTATTTCCCCAATTTCTATTAAAATCTTAACTTGATGTTTGAGGTTCTAATTTTCCATGAAGGAAAAGAGCATACTTCCCTAATCAAGTTACGAATTGGAGAGAAATTGTGTTAAGTTCCTAGAATTGCAAAATAAGTTTGGTTGAATGCATAAGACAACCTACAAAACCACTTATTAGTAGTTTCATTCCATCTTCTTAGCCAAAAAAGTCTTCAAAAGCATCCTGCAAGAACTCATTAGGCTGCCCAAACAATACAATTCATCCAAAAACATGTAATGTCAGCTGATTAGTCATGAAATTTATCAATCATACCAGTAGACTACCCAAATGCAACTCTGAATTTGACCAAATGTGATCCTATTTCCTATATGTGATCCATGAATCACTAAAGGCGAGTAAAGATCATAAATGTGATCTTTTATACTAAATACGATCTGGAATTGACTAAAGGAAATCCTTTACAAGAAGTGATTTGGGATTTGTTAGATGTGATGCAAGATTTCCTGGATGCAATTTTATTTACTAGATGTGATCCTTTGCTTCCAAATGTGAGTCTTCCTCAAGAAAAACAACAAACAGATCAAAAATTAGCTCAAAAATGAATAGAAATCTGGGGCTCTGCCCCACGATGGGTGCTAGAAATGTGTGTGTGAATTATGTACCTGAAATCTACAAGAAAAAACTTTAATATGTCATTGCATCAATGGTTAGAAATATTGTAATCAATTGAAAATAATAAGGAAACCATTGAAATCAACATATTGCTTCTTATCTAAGAAGAGTATGATTTAAGCTATAAATTGCCCTCAGATTATGCATTAAATTAGTGACACATTCAGTCTTAGAATGGAAGATTCATTAGGAAATTGAAGCTATCTATCATGCAATTCATGCTTAGAAATGATGCAAGGATTCATTAAATCATAAATGGAAGTTATCTAATTAGCTATTGAAATCATGAAAACAAAATGATAGCATAAGGATGCAATTAGAATTCTAAAATTGTGGGCCTATTGAGCTCAAAATTCACTCCTTTTATGGAAAATTTTGATAAATGAGTGGTTGAGATCAACTTGTGAGGAGAGGTGAGGATTGAATCTTTGGTGATCCATGTGAGTGATCCATGTGAGTGAACTCTCATTGGTTCATGGATTGACTTTCCATGCACAAGTGATGAGTTGTATTTAGAGATTTTATTTAATTCCTTTTTAATTAATTACTTTAGCCAAGGATTTAATTGGGTTGATTTGATTTAAATAGGGAAAGGTAATTAATGTAAGTTAGTGATGAAATTACTTTGATTTTAGAAGATTAAATTGATTTTTGATGAATTATGTCAATAATCGAATAGTTGGATTGACATAGTTAGGGGTATGATCAAATTTAGGTAAAATAGGGTCTCTAGTTAGAGTAGAATAAATTAGGGTGGTTACAACTATAAGTTTTGAGCTCTGAGTTTTCTTTTGTGTCTTCAGGGAGCATTTGTTTTATGATTTGCAAGCTTCTAGTTTCTTGTGTGTGCTTTGCATATCTTTTTCTGAGCTCATCGCAGAATCCTCTTCATTCCCTCATGATCTGCAAGTAGGATTTCATCTTTGGTCTTTTCTCCTTTGTGTTTTTTTAAACTTTTGTTCTTATTTTCTTTGTTTTTACAGGTAGGCTTTCATCTTTGGTGTTTTCTCCTTTGTTTTTTTAAAGGTTTTGTTCTTGTTCTCTTTATTTTCATAGTCTAGGTTTCATTTTAGGGTTTTTTTTAGTTTGTTTTAGTTTTTAGTCATCATTTTGGCTTGTCTCGCTCAGTTTCAAGCACTTAGAGGGTTAGTTTAAGGTTTTTTATTAGTTTTTTTTTAGTCTTAGTCAATCACATTCCCGTAGTTTTTGACCCCCAAAATGACAAAGGATGCAAGAATTGAACTCAGAAAACCACAAGAAACTACAAAGTCCATTTTGAATGGTCAACTTTCATCCTCTGAAACACCTTAATGTTTCTGAAACTCTGAAACATAGCAACACCAAAGACAAGGACCAAGGCCATCACTCATTTTGAATTTCTGGCCTTTCAACCTCCTAAGGGGCTTGACAGGTTTTATGCTTTCTCTGTCAACAAGGGCTTGGAATGGTTTAAAAATAAGATTCAGCTCGCTTATGAAATTGTAAACAAGGAGTATCTGATGTAGCCTCTCCCTAAGAATAAGTTGGAAAATTTGATATGAGAAGGGTATATTTGAAGAATGATATGCAGGTCGCAGTTATTATATTGTGAAGATAATATGGGCTTCCCCAATCTATCCAACTTAAACATTGGATGCTTTTTCTGATTTAAGGGATTAAGGGGTGAAGGTCTACGTTCAATTAGGCTACCATCCTAAGTGATAACTTGGATGATAATTTGATTATAGTAAAGAACAACTCCAAGTTCTATATGACTTCTTACATTGTCTATTTACTTGCCGCTGGAGCCAAATACCCAGGGTTATTCAAGAGAGGATCTTTTTGTCAACATGATGCTTGGCCATTCATTTTATATCCAAAAATCATAAAGAAGGAGAAATTGGATGAAGATAACTCAAAATACAATATTGTTAATGATTCCTTTGTCTTTGCAATCATCTATTCCATTGAGGGGTATTTTTCAAAGACACTCTCAGAGGAAGCTGTAGCAAAGGTACAGACCATTGGGGCTTATTATATTCAATTCACAAATTTTGCATATATAACAATGGAAAGTATTACTCTCACAAAAAAGAAGCTTCCCATGTATCCCTCTGATAAGATCACCATTTTGGAGATGGCTAGGCAACTTTCAGATGTGTAAGAATATATAAAGCACAAGAAGAAACACTGTTGGGACTTTCCCATCTCCATCTGCCATCACTTTATGAAAGACATGAAAGTATACAAGTCTCTGGCCTTTGAATGGGATGAATGCCCCTTAAAATCATTCAATTTGATCAGAACTAGGTTTGATCCAATTGACACCTACATTTACATCATGGGTAGAAATTATGTCCATGAGCTTCACATTGAAGATCATTGGATGAACTGTGTATATGACTATGAGGTCAAGATCCGTGGCTATTGCAGAATGTCTCTCGAGATTTACCTATATTCTCTAGATCTACGTATTTCACCCAAATTTGGGGATATAAATATTGAAGATGTTTTGGATCCACTATACAATCAAGATAAGATATATGCAAGGACCATTTTAAATGCAGAGGTAGATATTGAGTAAAAAAAATATATTGAATTCAAGACATGTGATAAATAATACCAATACAAGATTAGAAGGTCATTCAAAATGGATCTTGTACCAATGAAGCCACAACTTGATCCACCATCCAAATAAGATAAGGGAAAAGGAGAGAAAGTAATAATGCCCATCAAAGGGGTGGCTCCTCAAAAGCTAGAAACTATTTATAGACATGATCAACCGGTTGTATATGGCTCAAATCCTAAGGTAAAACCAACAAGAACAAGAATGACCATGAGTATTACTCCACGTATTTCTCAATTACCAGTAGCATAATGGAAAAAATCTACCACATGAAGGTCACCAACAATAAAGGTAAAAGGACCTAGAATTTCCAAGGATGAGAAGATAAAGGTATACAAAAGGAAGAGATCTTCTATATTTCCAGAGTTGGAAACTTTGCAAGAAGAAAAAAAAGAAGAATAATATGAAGTGCCCTTCGTAAGGAGAACATGATTGGGAAAAACAACCACAAAAATAATATATCAAGAAGAGTGTTATTATTGATGTAGATATAGGTGCACAAGAGCAGCAAGCAGATCCCTAGGATTCCCTTGGTCCGGTGAATTTTATATTTCTAATTTTGAGAATCTTGCAAGGTTTAAGGATCAAATGACAGACCAACCTATTCAAACTATAGAAATAAGTGATGGAGGATAGGCAATCATGGCCCCACAAGTTACTCTTGCTCCTCCTCTATCCCAATTGACTGCCCCTATTGTTAAATAATCATTAGGGGAACCAGCTGTTAAGAAAGAGACAGATACACAAATACCTTTATTCACCATGGGGTCTATGGAAGTAGAGAAGGAAGTAGAGGTGCAAAATTCTCCAAATCTCCCCATTATCCAGGTATCATAATCAGGACAACGAGAGTTTCCACAAAACACACGAGCTGATAAAGAGACTAGAGGCAATACAAATGCAGAACATAGTTCATCAACTCCACCTCCTATTCATACAACTCCTCCTCCTGTTACTTGTGCACCCACTCCTCCACCTTCCATTAAAATTACTAATCCACCTTTAGTTCCCATGTTTTATTTAATTCCAACTACCCAAGACCCTTCATCAAAAAGGTCGACACCATCTTCATAGGAAAGGCTGAGACATGTGACAGGTCTCTAGGCAGAGATATTGAAAATTTCATCTGAAGATGTCAAAGAGAAACATGTTTATAAGGAGTCCACAAGGGAAGAGAGTACTCCTCTGAATGAGGATGCACCCAAAGAACCAAATCCCACTATTGGAGAAGAAGAAGAAGAAGAAGAAGAAGAAGAAGAGCTAGAGGAAAAATAAAATTCAAAAATGAGGGAAGCTTCAGAAAAGGAAGGAGAAGGAGAGGAAGAGATGGAAATCCAAGGTAGAGAATAAAAAACATATATTCTAAAGATTTCCCCATATGAGTCGATTAATTCATTCACCAAACCTACATGGTTCACTAAGGAGATACAGTTGAGAAGAAGAGTATACACTGAGGAAGAAGACACACAGATGGCTATCTTAGGTAAAAATTTCCATAGAGGTGAATCTAATACCCCGATAAGAACCATGTCCTATGTAACTCAAGACCATAGAGGCTGGTGGAAGGCACACATGGCGGTACCGACACTCAGTTCCAGTGTATCATAAATCACTCTTGAAGATTATAGTTTTGAAGAGGTTGATTTAGGTGAACCTACAAGGGAAGGGATTAAGACATTGGTAACATTTGGGTTGAAACATGAATTAGGATTCATGGATAAGGATGAGGAAAAGATAAAGGAATTAACAAAACCGAATGAAGAATTGCAAAAATTCATTATTAAAATAACAGATCCCATTGACCTAGACTACATGGAAGCCTCATTACAGGCTATCTTGGAGAAGAGGACTGCACCATAATTTCTAGTGGATGTACCACATTCTTTCATTCATGCATGAATAGATTGGAGGGCTGATTTTGAAGAATTTGGGAAGGCCACCATTAGAGCATTTTTAAATCCATTTAGAGTTATCCTTAAGGAGGTCACCAAATTGTTGGATATGACAAGGAGTGACGAGGAACTAGATGTGCAGATTGAAAAAAGGAAAAGGGTTCTTAAGGACCTAAAGATAATAAAGAAGCAATATTTCTAGATTTTGGTTAAGGTATATGAAGGGTCAGAGCTAGACAATTTTGATATTTGGATCAAGGACATAGAAGAGATAATAAAGGTCTATCAGAAATGCCTAGATAGAGTCAACAAAAGGCATGAAGGATTTATGATGTGGGTTGAGAAAATAGAGAAATTCTTCAAGGGAATTGACCTATATTGGTATGAAGATGAGGAGAACCAATTTTTGTACCCAGTGAAGAAACTTGTGCAATAATTCACAAGAATTTTGGCTGGTGTAAATACAAAGGAGGACCACCAACATCTTTTCCATTTCAAGGAGGATATGCAGATAATGTTGGAGCATGAAGAAGAGATCAAATATTTTTCCACAGAATTAGTCACCTTTAGGGAAAAGAAAGAATAGTGCCTTAGTGCCATCCAAGTTGCGGACTTCAAAGAAGTGCATGAGATAGTGGAAAGACTCTACAAGGCTTATCTAGACATCCTCCAAAAATGGCTAAGTGTTCAGTGTTGGATTTAGTCAAATTTTGCAAAAGGGAGATTTTTTGACACTTAGCCATTTTCTCAAGTTCATTTTTTCATCCTTTTGGACTCCGAAAGTCCTAAATTTTGGGAGATAAGGATTTACACTTAGTCAATTTTCACCTTGTCAATTTTTGGAGTTAGGGTGAGGATCCAAAATTTTTGGGTCATTTTGACTTGGAAATAATTTGCATGGAGAGCTAGTTTCATATTAGATTGTGTTCATGTTTGGAGTCTTTTTTGTTTTCCTAGAAGATATAAATCAGTTGTATTCAAGAAGAGGAGATAAGATGAAGATTACGAGGAAGAAATCCAAATTTAGATGAACACTCCAATTCAAGAACGATGAAACTCCAGTTCCGCTATCTTGTTTGCTTGGTGGATTTGGCCTTGTTTTCTCCCATAAATGTAATGCAAATGGATTAGAATCCATGCAATCTTGTTAGCTATCAGTTTAGGAGTAGTTTTGGAGTGTTAATCTCTAGATTTAATTTATCTTCACCATTTTACATGTAGATGGAAACCTAGCTACGAGTTTCTTAATTTCCTAGTTGAAGCACTATATATTTCATTAGAACAATGTAATTAAGGTTGATATTTTTGAAATAAAATTAAGTGCAATTGGTGCTTCATTCATAGTGTGTGATTTCTGTTATCTATGTGAAGTGTGTAAATTTCTGATTGCTAGTGCATGCATTTTAAAGAGCTGATTATTTTATTGTGAATGATATCTATAGATTTCAGTAGTTCGGTGTTTATCATTGTTGTATTACCTTATTGTGACAAATTATTGGAAAAATTATTCATCGGTATCTTCAAGATAAATTTATCTCATGTGTGCGTGCATTTGAAACGACTTCATAATTTGATGAATTTTGATAAAATCTTACATCTATGTTAATTTTATTTGATGATTGCATATACAAAAGCAGGGTTGTGAGTAATTATAATCTATGTTTTGTGGGTTTCTTCTATTTTTGTGATAATTTAATTCAAAAGTTGATACAATGGTGGTTTATGTCTATTAGGATTTATTGTATGCAATTTACTTAAATCTCTTGTTTTGGATTTTGGGAAAAATAGGTTGTGAGGGGACCCCAAAACCCCTTACAAGAAATTACAAAAGATTTTCAAGAATATCCCAAAAATATATTTACAAAAAGAATAATAGCTAGAAAAGACACAACCAGCTAAACAGACCAGCAACCAGCTAACAGTGACCAGCAAGTCTAAGCACACCAAAAAATAAAACAACATGAGAAACAACAAAAAATAGGGACAAAAGCTAGGCCAATTCCTTAAGAACATGAGGCACCTATTTTTTTAATGATATTTACATAATTTTTCATGTCCTTCAGGGTTTGGGAGATAGAGTCATCTCCCTAGCTCTTCTTCTTTATAATGGAGCGCGTGCATTTTCTAGGGCCCTCATTGGTATTGGTTCCAGTACCAATATCTAGATCAGTGTGACCTACACTCACAGTGTCCTTATTCTCCATGGAATTAGACACCCTCTTGACATCCTACATGATCTTCTTCATGTTCTCAATGATATCCTTTATAATATCCATCAGTTTGTCTCCATGGGACTTAAGTTTTCTTAGAATCTATCCCACTTTTTTTCCACCTTTTTCCTGTCTTGAATCTCTTTGAACAGGTATTCAGAAAGACTCACAAATTTGGCATTAAGACTTTGAATTTCATTGTAGACCCAGGTATCTAGGGCTAGAGTGCTATCAACCTTAATTTTCTTTCAATGCAACTCTAGATGGGAAATATACTTCCACCCAAGAGGACCCTGGGAGAGAGGAGGAGAATCCTCCCTGTCGTCATCGGCAGTGGTCTTATGAGCTGAGGTAATAGGCTCAGAGTGACCTGCAACACAATCCAAGATCAGATTCATGCTTTTTCCTCCTATGAGTTTCTTTTTCTTCCCATCCTCATGCTTCCTATTCTTCTCTTCTTTTTCATTTCCTTTTCCCTTCTAACCTTTCAGCAGCTGATGGCTCCCTCTCTTATGATTTTTTCTGTCAACGACCCCTTCCTTATGTAAGGAAAAAATTACATTGTGAAATTTCTTCCCATAACCCTTAGGGGAATCCACTTCTTCCTTGGTTTTCATCCCTTTGGTATCCTCAAAAATAAGAGTATCCAACCTTTTCCTATTGTTAGCAAAATTAGTTTCATTACTCTTTTCATTTTCTATTCCCTTATGAAGGTCAAATTTTCTCTGCAAGTTCAGTGGGGAATTTTTTTTGGCTTTCTTCCCCCAAGGTATTTTCTTACCATAAATTTCCTCACCTTCCACTTTGTTTTTTCTTTTCCCTTTAATCTCCTTAATAGAAAATTTAGGATTTCTAGCTTTACAATACTCTAAGATGAGTAATATAAGACCTTCATGCAAGATAGACTTATTAGGTTTTTTCCAGTGCTTATCCAAGTTGTGTTGCAGGGACTTCAGCAGGTAAAAGGGGAAATACACCCTATCCCTATAACAAAAGTGGTCAACCAGGACAAAGTGATAATTGTGCACCATCTTATTTCAACCATCCAAAGTAAAATATTCCATAATGTAGATAAAAACCTTCATCAAAAGGGTTTTAATCTTCTCGATATTATAAAAATCATCCTCCTTCACCATAATGTCCTCCTCATCTTGGATTTTGGGAAATTTATGAATAAAAATGTCATAAATTTTCCTATCTTTGAAATAATCTAAACCTTCACTAGATAACCCAGCAATTTTGGAAATAAAATCAACCTTAACACCATACAAAGTGATGAAATCGCCATTCCAGTCTTTGAAAAAATCCTCAAATACCTATTTTTTGTACCCATGGAGGCACTCTAGATAAGAGGTGATTTCCCCCTTCTCAAGTTAACTCCACACTTCCTCTTCTTTCTTCCATTTTTTGCACGATTTTGGCGCTTGACACTTCAAATCACCTCCCATGGATTCATTTGTTTGCTTCTCTTGTAACTCTGTCTCCATAGTATGCACAATAAAAAGAAAAGAAATGATGATAAAAGCCAAACACTTTATCCATAAAGCATGCAAAATTAATATATTAAATCTTTTCTAGTAATTCCCCTTATAAATATGAAGCATTTTTCTTTTACCAAAATGTTTCTTTTATTACCATAATTAGTTGTGATGTTTGTTAGTAATAACTGAGAGAGAGGGGGGGGTGAATCAGTGGACTCAAAAATTTACCCTTCAAACTTAATCACCGATCAATAAATATCAGATTATTATTTCCCTACAAGATGCATTCCATGAAATACTAATAATTATTAACTATCTTTCAGTTTTCTCTATCAATCCTTGTTCTTTCTTGATTACCGATAAGTAGTATAACTATTTACTGAAACTCAGTAAATAAGCAGAGTATACTGATCAATCCAGAGTTAGCTATGTAAGATGAAAAATAGTAAAGAAATGAATCATACACACATAACACATAAATTTTTAACATGGAAACCCTATTAAGGGAAAAACCACTGGGACCGGTACCCCTAATTTTCACTCTTCTAAAGTGAGCCTTGTTAGGATCCAACCCTGGTAAAGGTCACAAACACACTGTTAAGTGCAACCTTGTTAGAGGATTTTATACATAGAGGTTTTCACTTAGTATCGGGCATCTATTGCTACCATCCTTGAATTAGCCTCCTTCTTAGACTGTCAATAGGTATCGGGAAAGTCCAATGCTACTTTCATGAATCAACCTTTTTGGCACT
>MU223230.1:1011997-1024841 GCA_018584345.1 Thuja plicata | reverse complement strand
CCTCCTTCTTAGACTGTCAATAGGTATCGGGAAAGTCCAATGCTACTTTCATGAATCAACCTTTTTGGCACTCCTTGAGATGTACCTCAATATATAGAAGACTGTTAAGTCCTGCTCAGTTAAGAGAATTGATGCATCAATGGTTAAACTGAAACACTATGACCTATTCATATTTCAACTTGAATTGCATATTTTTAGATCTATTTAAGTACATCACCTCTCTGACCAATGTATCACTTCATTCCTTTGTGCTCCACACTTTCTACTCTGTGATGTTGTGATCACCGTTCGTCAGTGTCTGCAAAATTATTTAGCTCTTCCTTCAGCTTGTTTGATCAGCACTACATGAAGTTGTTCTTCATCAGTTTCTCTTCAGCATCCTCTTTCTATTCTCCCCTTAATCCCATTCATAAATGAATTAAGCTTGTCTCTTATATAGACATAATATTCATCATTTCTTGGTTCTTGATTCTTGGCGTGATAAACAATCCAGCCAATTAGATTTAAAGCATAACTCCTAATTTGTCTCATAGATATCTTCTTTCCAACTGTACAAATCATCTTTAAATTGATCACTTATCTCTGGTCGAATAAAACAAAGTAGACAACCAGTTACGTCTATATTTAGCTCTGCCAGCTAGATATTTTGTCATTTTCTAAACTCTCTGTTCTGTCGGTCACAACTACAGTTAGTTGTCACTAACAACTAACTGATCCATCAGTGAGACTCCAGTTATCTTCTTGATCTCCATCCATTGGGCATCATTGTAATTTTACTCTTTGGGAAACTCTATATCTTTGTTCATCAGGCACTTTGAGTCATTAGCTCATCGGGAAACCTTATGACTTTGCTTGTCGGGCATTCTGTGGTTTTTCATTGTCAGGCAACACTATGCTTCTGATCATCGGGTATCACTGTGACTGTTCTTCTTTTCTTTGTTTGACGGTGTGCACTCTATCGGTGTTGTTTGTCACTTAGTGAATACTTAACTTTTATGCATTGTTGAAAGCATAACTTTGGTTCCTTTGGTTCTCTGAAGTCTTTGGCATTATGTACATGACCGTACAAATGATATCAAGTTGACATCAATAACAATACAGTCCATTAACTGATTTAATGACCTGCATTATCTTCAACTTTATATTATCAAAAATTCAATCAATTACATGTCATCAATCTCTCCCTTTGGTATTGATGGAAACATACTATATTATCACACTATATTATTTCTAATACAATATGAAATACAACAGTTGAGATTCATCAAACTACCAATTTTTTTGTTCTATTAACTGATAAATGTCTGACCATCGGTAAGCTCTATTTTAGCTTAGATTTGATTCTTGCAGCTCTCTGTCTTCTGATGTGTTGTGTTCTTTCCTTGTGTCAATTTCTCTCCCTTGACTGTTCTTCTCTTTTGATGTCTTTTTCTTTTGTCTGCAATTCTCCCTTTGTATAATATTTCCATAGAATTTCTCTCCCTAAGGATATAATGTCTCCCTATTGGAGTAATGTGATAATGGTTAATCTCTCTGTATGCCTCCTTTTTGTGATTCATGATTCCCAAGATTTCCAAAGGAAAGGGTTAGTAGCAAAGGTTTTACAATGATATAAATCAAGTACACAAGAACTACTAAAATGAATAACTTGAAACATAACTAATATAATGTACAAGCAAAGAAAGGAAAACAAATGAATGCAAATCCCAAAGTTCTTGAAGCTTCTATTGTCTCTCTCTACTCCTTATGAAACACTATTTTTCATGCTTAGTATTGGTGTGGGCAGCATCTATGACTTGAGAAGTGTCGAGAATTCGCTAATTGAAATAGGTGTGTGATCGCAAGATGACTTGAATGCTAGAACCAAAATAATATAGTAATGGCACACGAGAGCTTGAAATCCTATATGTATGATCACAAGAAGGCTTGAATGCTAGAACCAATCTGACATAGTAATGGTGCACAAAATCTTGAAATCTTGGATCCTTCAAATGGTTATGAAGGGTTTATTATATAGGAATTGGGGATGATATGAACGGTTGAGATCAATCCCAGAGATAGGGAGATGAACGGTTGAGATTAAAAGGAACTGGAGAAGCTATCAGTAAACTCCACCTCTTCAATTGGTAGAGAGGAGATAGAGTTTGGTTGATTGAAGAGCTAATTGTGAGTTCCCTTTTTGAACTGAAGAGGTGGGTGGAGTTACCCATGTGAACTAGAGAGATGGGTGGAGTAACCCATGTGATCTGATTGGAGTTATCTCTTTGAAGATAAATGAATATTTAATTCATTTATTTAATTAATATTTTCAACATGTGAGATAATTGAATTCTTTTTTATTTAGAATTTCTTTATTGGATGGAATTAAATTAATTTAATTGGAAGAATTTAATTAGTAAGTTTAAATATTTCAATTTAAACTATAGGAAATTGAATTTAATTAATTAATTAATGATAATTAATCAATTAAGGTTAATTTATTAAATAAAATTAATTATTTAATTAATTTTGAGAATTTGATCAAATGATTTGGGGAATGAATTTGGAGAAAAATAGATGATTAATTAATGATAAAAAACCATTAATTAATAGATGAAAATTAGTGTTTTTAATGTCAAGTCGCAAGCTTGTCCGTTTTCGGGTGACTACATTTGCCCCTCTTTGATACAATGTGATTCATCACATTGTGTCAAAGAATTTTTAGATTTGATCCTGCCCCAGCTTGCTCCAGTGACAGCAAGTGGATTATATGCCCCCTCAACAAATTAAGCATAGAAAATGTGTTAGATGAGCATTAATTTGTTGAAAATGTGAATCACTATATGATGATGATGAATGCATTCCTATTTTAGTTATGATGTTATTGATGATGGATGCATTGATTATATGATCTACTATGCACATGTTTTGGATTTTTCTTATGCAATAAATGAATACAATCTACCATGCACAAAATTTTTGAGTAATGCATGTGTTAGTTAGAAGGAAGTTAGTTTGGAATGTGATCTCTGGGATTGATTGATAGATATGGAATGATAGAAAGGAAATTTTGATTTTTTTTTTATAGATATGAAATTATAGAATGGATGAGTGAGCGAACACTATCGCGTTTCCAATTTTTGTCATCATTGCATCTTTTTTATTTTTTGAAATTTTGAAGAGTGTCCAGTGCATCTAGATCACATGCCATCTGGATACTGCCACAACCTCTTGATAAGCAGAAGGAGTGGAGAGATTGAATAGAAAGAGAACTTAGTACACCCAAATATTAACCATCTGGGTTCAGCTATGTTCCCTGTTTGAAAAGAAAGAAAGCCAAAAGCACCCATATATTGACCATCTGGATACCACTTTTTCCTCTGAATTTACTGAAAAAAGGAAACCAAGATAGAAATCCTATGCACCCAGAGTCCATATAGATAACACCGCGAGCTCTTGATTCTGTAAAGGAAAATACCTAAGCAAACAAGATAGAACTCCTATGCCCCCAGAGTCCATCTGGATAGAATCGTGAGCTTTTTATTGCAAAATAGAAAATACCATAGAAACCAAGATAGAACTCCTATGCACCCAGAGTCCTTCTGGATAGCATCGTGAGCTCTTGATTGCAAAAAAGAAAAGACTAGAGAAACTAAGATAAAAATCCTATGCAATAGAGTCTATCTGGATAGCATCGCAAGCTCTTGATTCTATAAACTAAACAAGCAAATAATAGAGAAGGAATGTCCAATTCTTCCCTAGGGTTAAGCTCACATTGTGGAACTGTGCAACTGCTAGATAAGTGACAACGCCTACCACTTTTATCCTAAATCATCATGGCCCTAAAATCAAAGTGAACATTCAACAGACAATAATCAAAGAAAATAAGTCATGATCTATCATAGCTACTCTCCTCACATGGTGGATCCTGGAGTAGCGTAAGAACATAACCACAAAATATAGACAAACATCTAACTGACTGACTGACCTAGTCAACATTTTTTTTGGATGGTTCCTCGATGCAGTTGGATTCTCTTGATTGGCTCAACTCTTTGGATAGGCTTGATTGGCTTGATTACTTGAGTGTGTCTGGTTTCAGTAATAGATTACTCATATAAGACTGACATGTCTGGTTTGAGCGTATCCATCACTGTGTAAGATGATTGATATGATTTGATTGATTGATTGTGATTATTTTGGTAGTTGATCTAGCTATTTGAGATGGGCCCAATGCTGATTCACAAAGCTCATGATTGTGACAATTGATAGATTGGCTTGGTCACCAATTGCTTGCTGATTGATTTGATAGATTGATAAAGATGTGTCATATGAGCCCAATGCTGATTTGTAAAGCTCATAATTAAGACATTGATTGACTGTGCATGATCGCCCTTTTCTCTCTTGATAACTAAGTTGGCTTTATTTCTTGGGATTTTGCAATTTTTCAAATGTTTTTTGATGAAGATTGCTTTTCAGAACATTTTGATCTTTTTAGGATTTTGATGTGTTTTCTTATTTTTTGGATTTTTTCAGGACATTTAGAATCGCCCGCTAGTCTAGTGGACCAGTATTAACCATGGGTAAGTTTTTGGTGCTCAGAGGGGAGTGTGTTTCTGGATATAGCTTGGGTAGTTAGTCTTGCATTTGAAGTGTGCTCAAGCTTTTGATCTTGGAATTCATTTATGGTGAAGCTAGATTTGAACACTTGGCCCCTGTTTGCCAGGTTTTCACCAACGTACCTACTCAATAGCGCATGTTTGCTAGGTTTTCACTGAGAGCAATTTTGTTTCTCTTTACTTTTTTGCTTTTTCTATTTTTTTGTTGTCGCCTAGGTGCCTGATTGCCAAGTTTTCACCAAGGTAACATTTTGTATTTTTGATTTTTTTGGTATTTTCTGGATATGTAGATAGGTGCCTTAACCATAGAGACCTCAAGGGTAGAACCTCTTGAGGTGCATGTTGTTGATGTATCTAGGGAGATGATCTCCTTCTAGTGTCACCCGTATGAATTTCCCACTATGAGTAGAGCTGACAATGACAAATGGTCCTAGCTAGTTAGGCTCGAACTTTCCAGGTTTGACTCGCTCTGCTTGGTTCTTTTGATTTTCCATGAGGACAAGGTTTCCTACCTAAAATGTTTGTGACCTCACCTTCTTATGATATTTTCTTCTAAGGTGACTCTGATAGCCTTGTAAGTGGTTGAAGGCATGCTATCTTCTTTCATCTAGTAACTCTAGTTCACTGAGCCTTGCTACTCTGTACTCTTCATCTGTAATCAGGTTCTTCAATGATATCCTTAGGGATGGGATTTACACTTTGAGGGGTAGTATCACCTCTGATCCATAGACTAGGGAGAAAGGAGTGGTTCCTATAGGTGTTCTCACGCTAGTTCTATATGCCCATAATGTGGGACTAAGCTATAAATGCCAGTCTTGTCCTGATTCGTTCACTATTTTCTTCAAGATTTGCAAAATTGTTTTTTTTGTAGCTTCGGCTTGGCCATTCCCTTGAGGATAATAGAATGAAGATAACCCTTTTTTGATTTGGAACTATTCACATAGCTCTTCAACATCTTTGTTTTGGAAAGGTGTGTCATGATCTAGCAGGATGGTTTGAGGGATCCCGTATTGACAGATGATGTGGTTGAGTATGAAGATTGATATCTGCTTTCCAGTTATGTAAGTGAGGGGAATTGCTTCCACCCACTTAGTAAAGTACTATGTTTCTCCTATGATGTATTTATGTTCATTAGCATAAGATGGTGTAATCTTTCCCACTAGGTCAAATCCCCACATGGAATTTTTTTAGATTTCCCCCAGTCTAGAAAGGCGAGGAAATTATGGATTGATGGATGAAGGTCAAAGGTCTCTTAGTATGTCTTGAATTTGTTTGGATGCCAAGGGCTATCCATGGGATGGGATAACATGTTTCTTTGCAAGATAAGGGACCAGACATGACAAGATAAGATAAAGACATGGTGCATTGATTGGCATGTGGTTGACAAGAGTGGACATCTCAAGAGGATGTTGAAAATAGGTTTTGCATTTTTTATCTATACTTTCTAATCAAGACCAAGAGATGGTTTTGATAGTATAATGATAGGACATTGATAGGGAAAGCAAGATCAAGAATGGACAAGAGGAAGGGATATAGATTCAAGACTGTGAAAATATAGGAAACATGGACCATGGGGATGTGGACAACATGAAACATATAGGACATGTGATAATTCTAGGGAGATCCCTAACCTTGTCAAGATCAAAGTTGGAAAAATATGGATGCTGATAAGATAAGGGATATGAGGGATATAGGTTAATCGAGGAAATGGATTGGATAAGATATGATAGGAAAATATGGATGGAACATCCCCCATGTATGGAATTAAAGAGGTTTGTAGATTACACATGATGCATGTTTGCCTAGTTTTCATCATGGTACTTTCCCAATGCACCTGTTTGCCAGGTTTTCACTAGTGGACAAATATTTTTCTCTTCTTTTTTTTTTCTTTTTTTTTTCTTTTTTCATATCCATCCACTCAAAATCAAGGTGTGTGCGAATGTTGTTCATTCCCACATATCCATCCACTCAAAATCAATTATTCTCACAATTCCTCCATTATCCAACACATATATTCCAGTCTTCCATCCATCCTCTTATCCAATCCTGCACATAAAGCATTACCCTATCCCACTTCATCCATTTTATCCCCCTTTTCCATCACCCTATCAACATCTTTGAGCATACCTTCAATAGCCATGGTCTATTATAACACATATTACAAGGTTAAATTTTTAAGAGCAAGATGCTTAAGTCCTTCCTCCATTTCCTATCACGAGTCTATTATCTTCCAAAAAAAAATAAAAAATAAAAAGAAGAGAAAAATATTTGTCCACTAGTGAAAACCTGGCAAATAGGCACATTGGGCAAGTACCAGGATGAAAACTAGGAAAATAGGCATCATGTGTAATCTATGAACCTCTTTCATTCCATACATGGGGGATGTTCCATCCATATTTTCATATCATATCATATCCCTTTAATTTCCTCGATTAACCTATATCCCTCATATCCCTTATCTTATCAGCATCCATATTTTTCCAAATTTGATCTTGACAAGGCTAGGGATCTCCCTAGAAGCATCACATGTCCTATATGTTTCATATTGTCCACATCCCTATGGTCCATGTTTCCTATATTTTCATAGTCTTGATTCCATATCCCTTCCTCTTGTCCATTCTTGATCTTGCTTTCCCTATCCATGTCCTATCATTATCCTATCAAAACCCTCTCTTGGTCTTGATTAGAAAATAAAAATAAAAAATGAAAAACCTATTTTCAACATCCTCTTGACATGTCCACTCTTATCAACCACATGCCAATCAAAGCACCATGTCTTTATCTTATCTTTTCATGTCTGGTCCCTTATCTTGCAAAGAAACATGTTATCCCATCCTGTGGATAGCCCTTGGCATCCAAAAAACTTCAAGACATACTAAGAGACCTTTGACCTTCATCCATCAAATCCATAATTTCCTCGCCTTGCTAGACTGGGGGCAATCTGAAAAAATTCTATGTGGGGATTTGACCTAGTGGGCAAGATTACACCATCTTCAGCTAATGGATATAAATACATCATAGGAGCAACATATGACTTCACTAAGTGGGTGGAAGCAATTCCCCTCACTTACATAACTGGAAAGTAGATATCGATGTTCATACTCAACCAGATCATTTGTCGATACAGGATCCCTCAAACCATCCTGATAGATCATGACACACCTTTCCAAAACAAAGATGTTGAAGAGCTATGTGAACAGTTTGAAATCAAATAAGGGTTCTCTTCATTCTATTATCCTCAAGGGAATGACCTCCTTTTCGTGATTCACGATTCCCAAGCTTTCCAAAGGCAAGGGTTAGTATCAAAGGTTTTACAATGATAGAAATCAAGTACACAAGAACTACTAAAATGAATAACTTGAAACGTAACCAATAAAATGTACAAGAAAAGAAAGGAAAACAAATGAATGCAAACCCCAAAGTTCTTGAAGCTTCTATTGTCTCTCTCTACTCCTTCCGAAATATTGTTTTTGATGCTCAGTATTGGTGTGGAAAGCGTCTATGACTTGAGAAGTATTGAGAATTTTCTAATTGAAATGGGTGTGTGATCACAAGATGGCTTGAATTCTAGAACCAAACTGACATAGTAATGGTGCACAAGAGCTTGAAATCCTGGATGTATTATTGCAAGAAGGCTTGAATGCTAGAACCAATCTGACATAGTAATAGTGCACAAAAGCTTGGAATCCTGGATCCTTCAAATGGTTATGAAGGGTTTATTATATAGGAATTGGGGATGATATGAATGGTTGAGATCAATCCCAGAGATAGGGAGATGAACGGTTGAGATTAAAAGGAACTGGAGAAGCCATCAGTAAACTCCACCTGTTCAATTGGTAAAGAGGAGATAGAGTTTGGTTGACTGAAGAGATAATTGTGAGTTACCTTTTTGAACTGAAGAGGTGGGTGGAGTTACCCATGTGAACTGGAGAGATGGGTGGAGTAACCCATGTGATCTGATTGGAGTTATCTCTTTGAAGATAAATGAATATTTAATTTATTTATTTAATAAATATTTTCAACATGTGAGATAATTGAATTCTTTTTTATTTAGAATTGCTTTATTGGATGGAATTAAATTAATTTAATTGGAAGAATTTAATTAGTAAGTTTAAATATTTCAATTTAAACTATAGAAAATTGAATTTAATTAATTAATTAATGATAATTAATCAATTAAGGTTAATTAATTAAATAAAATTATTTATTTATTTAATTTTGGAAATTTGATTAGATGATTTGGGGAATGAATTTGGAGGAAAATAGATGATTAATTAATGATAAAAAACCATTAATTAATAGATAAAAATTAGTGTTTTTAATGTCAAGTCGCAAGCCTGTCTATTTTCGGGTGTCTACACTCTCTCCCTTTTTCTAGAAGGATGTGATAATATGGATAATCTCTCTCCCTTTGACAACAATGCCAAACAAATATCTTACAAATATCTGACATTAATGTCAAACTATCATTTCTGTCCATCCATAATATATTCCTTGAATTTCCTTTATCCATCAGCAATACAACAATATGCTCTTGTGCTTGGTGATGATATATACCTGACTGTATATAGATGTAGCCTTAAATTTCATCTCTTTTCTTGCATCAAAATTAATGATATTCTAATAATATGTAGGTCGATGCAACCTTCTAGTCATTTTACTAACTGGTAGACAAGGGTTTGACCCCTAGTCTCTTTCTCAAGTACTCAAATGCATCCTTGGGTAGTGGCTTGGTGAAGATATCAAATAATTATTCTTTGGATTGCACATACTCAAGTGTCACCTCCTTTTCTTGAACTTTTTCTCTTAAATAATTATACTTTATGAAAATGTGTTTAGTCTTAGCATGCATGAATGGATTCTTGGAAATGTTTATTGCACTGGTGTTATCACAATAGATAATTACTAGTTCTAGCATCTTCATATGCATACCTTCCTATAAATTTCTGATCCATGTAATATTTGAGCAATTTGCAAAAGCAGCAACATACTCTACTTCTGCAGTAGACTGAGAGATGCATCCTTGCTTTTTTCTAATCCATGTGACAAGTATGTCACCCATAAAGAATGCTCCTCCAATTGTGCTCTTCCAGTCATCAAGATTTCTATCCCAATCAACGTCGGTAAACACCTTAAGTTCAAATTTGCCTTCTCTTCTATACCATAAGCCATATTCCTCGGTATTCTTCAGATATATTAAAATTATTTTCACAACAGTCATATATGATTCCCTGGGGTTAGCAGAAAATATAGCAACAGTTCCTACTACATGTGAAATATCTAGTCTAGTGTGTACAACATACATGAGATTTCCAATCATTGATCTATACAAAGTCTGATTTACCTCTGATGTCTTGTTCTCCTTTGTCAACTTACATCCAGTAGCCATCGGTGTTCCAACTGGTTTGGAATCTTCCATCTTGAATATTTTCAGGACCTCTTTAATGTATTTGGACTATGTAATGAAAATACCTTAACATTGTTGCATGATCTGTAGACCAAGAAAGAACTTGATCTCTCCAAACATAGACATATCAAACTCTTTTCTCATCTCATTAGAAAATTATTTGCATAGCATATCATTGCCTCCAAATATGATGTCATCAACAAATATTTCAACAATCAAAGTGTTAGCATTAGTATCTTCCTTCAAAAAAAGATTATTGTTTTCACTAGTCCTTACAAATCCAATACTTATAAGATAGGAATGAAGCCATTCATACTAGGCTCTAGGAGCTTGTTTTAATCCATACAAGGCTTTATGACATCTACATACCATGTTTCTCTTGTCTCGATCTACAAACCCTTCTGGTTGCTCAATGTATATCTCTTCTTCAAGTATTCCATTTAGGAATGCTGACTTGAAATCCATCTGGTATACCTTGAATCCTTTGAATGCAGGATAAGAAAGTAGTATTCTTACACCTTCTAGCCTAGCACTGGGTGCAAAGGTCTCTCCATAGTCAATACCTTCCTCTTGTGCATACCTCTTGCATACTAGTCTTGCTTTATTTCTTGTGACTTCTCCATTCTCATTCAGCGTGTTCCTGAATATCCATTTAGTACCGATGACATTCTTGTCATCTGGTCATGGTATAAGTGACCATGTCTTATTTTTCTCAATCTACTCAATCTCGTCATTCATAGCAATTATCCATTCTTCATTATCAAGTGTTGCATTGATAGATTTTGGTTCAAACTCACAAATTAAACAACTTGAGTTTAGAGACTTACTTCTTGTTCTTGTACCAGCTTTCTTATCTCCTATGATCTGGATCTCTGGATGGTTCCTACTTACATATCTAGAAAGAATTGGTACAACTCTTTGTCTATAATCTTGATCATCATTTTGTCCTTTATTCTATTTTTCATCACTATGTACATTATTTTGATTATTATCTTGACCGTCGGTATTTGCAGCCTAACCGTCGGTTACAACATTTTTTTGCTCTAGAATTAAGCATTGTTTCTTGGGTAGAGTGCTAGGTTCTTCACAATATACAAACTTGTTGTAGTCCTCTGGTTCTTTTGTGCTTTCCAGCTCATTCTTTTCTACAAATTCATCTATCTTCACATTTGCACTTTCAACAATTTTGTTAGAAGCTTTAATAAGACATTTATAAGCCTTGCTTTTGGTGGAATACCCTAGAAAGATAACTTCATCACTCTTGGTGTCAATATTTCCATTTATATCATCCTTTAAGATATAACATTGACTACCAAAGATTTTTAAGTAACTTACATTGGGTGTTTTACCATACCATAGCTCATAGGGTGTCTTCTTTGTGTCCTTCAATTGTACTCTGTTTAATGTGTAGACAGTAGTACTGACAGCTTCCCTTTAGAAGATTTGGGTGATGCCTTTCTCTATCATCAGTGTTCTAGCACACTCAACTATGGATCTATTCCTTCTCTCAGCAATCCCATTTTTTTGTGGTGTTCTTGGTGCAGAAACTTGTCTTTTTAAATCATGCTCATTGTAGAAATTAGTGAATTCATCTGATATAAACTCTCCTCCTCTATCTGATCTCAAGTATTTCAAATCCTTACCACTTTGTTTCTCTACCACAGCCTTATACCATTTAAACATCTTGAATGCTTCAGATTTATCTTTTAGAAACATAAATATCATCATTCTAGAGTAATCATCAACAAAGAGAATAAAATATCTATCTCCGTAATAACTCTTTGTCCTCATTGGTCCACATAGATCAGTATGGACTAATTCTAGAATATCATCAGATGTATGGGTTTTACTTTTGAAACTAGACTTTGCCATCTTACCTTTTTGACAATTTTTGCACATGATGTTGTCGGGCTTTGACATTGTCGGTAAGCCTCTTACATTTCTCCTTCTGCTTATTTTCATCATGTTGTCAAAATTCACATGACACAATATTTTATGCCACAACCATATGTCTTCGTTTCTAGTCATTAAACAAGTGGTGTTAGTATCATTCAGATAGAATAAGTTACCTTTTGTCTATTCACTGGTACCAATCAATCTTCTTGATTCATTGAAGATCTTTGCCTTCTTATTCTCAAATGATACTCTATGACCTAAATTATTTAGCTGAGAAACACTCAACAAATTATAATTCAATCCTTTTAACCAATAATCATTGTCACATTTAATCAGGTTATTCAACATTATAGTTCCTTTACCTTCAACTGGACAAGGTGTATCATTCCCCATTCTTATTGTACCACCATTATAATACTCAAAAGTGTTAAACTTTTCTTTGTCATCGGTCATGTGGTGAGTGTAGTCACTATCTATAATCCAGATGTCATTCTTGCTAACCTTAGATATGAGTGCAGTTTCTACATACCTTTCATCTTCATCTGAATCATCTTTCACAGCCACAACCACCATCTCAATGTCTTCATCAGGTTCAGTGTCAGTATCTTCATCTTTGCAAGCATCTAGGTAGTTGGCTTTCTTTCCTTTGTCCTTGTAGTCTTGGGTATCTCTTCTTTCTAATTGTCAGTAACTTCTATAATCTTTGTTATCACCTCTATCAGATTTCTTCTCAAAAGATCTGTCATTAACTTTGTCATCTTTTCATCTATTAGGATATCTTGCAGCAAAGTGTCCAATATCTTTACAATTAAAGCATACAAGTGGTAACTTGCCTTTGTATTTACCTTTTCCTCTCTACATTCTTCTAGCCATAAGTGCTTCTATTTCATCTAGATATTCTTCTTCACTTTCACTTTCACTATCTCTTCTAGATGTGTGTCTATGA
>MU223230.1:951454-1011764 GCA_018584345.1 Thuja plicata | reverse complement strand
TGTGATGTTTTCTCCTTCTTTCATTCTGAGATCATCAAACTTTCCTCTAAGGCTTTCTTCCTTGGCTCTCAGAACATTTGTATCACCTCCATGTACAAGCTTCAGTTTGTCCCACATCTTCTTTGCATTTTTGCAATCTTTGACATCTTCAAATTCAGTATCAGAGAGTGAGGAAGAAAGCTATATGACCATGCAGTTGTACTCATGCTTCTCTCTCAATTGATCTACTGTTAATGATCCTATGGGAAACACATATTCAGTATCTAGGAATTGAGTAACATCATTACCAATACCTGATAAGTGGAGTCTTATCCTGCTTTTCCATGAAGCAAAGTTATCATTTTTCAACTTGGGCACATGTCGTCTGTTTATCTTGTGATCTTGACTTAGGTCTTGAAACCTTCCTTTCTAAGCACACAAGCTCTGATACCAATTGTTGGTAATAACTAAGAGGGGGGGTGAATTAGTGGCCTCAAAAATTTATCCTTCAAACTTAACCACCAATCAATAAATCTCAGATTATTATGTCCCTACAAGATGCATGCCATGAAATACTAATAATGATTAACTGTCTATCGATTTTCTCTGTCAATCCTTATTCTTTCTTGATTACCAATAAGCAGTATAACTATTTACTATGTAAGATGTAAAACAGTAATGAAATAAATCATACACACATAACACATGAATTTTTAACATGGAAACCCTATCAAGGGAAAAACCACTGGGACCGATACCCCAAATTTTCACTCTTCTGAAGTGAGCCCTGTTAGGAGCCAACCCTATTAAAGGTTACAAACACACTGTTAAGTGCAACCTTATTAGAGGATTTTATACATAGAGGTTGTCACTTAGTATCGGGCATCTATTGCTACCATCCTTGAATCAACCTCCTTCTTAGACTGTCAATAGGTATTGGGCAAGTCCAATGCTACTTTCATGAATCAACCTTTTTGGCACTCCTTGAGATGTACCTCAATATATAGAAGATTATTAAGTCCTGCTCGGTTAAGAGACTTGATACTTCAATGGTTAAACTAAAACACTATGACCTGTTCATATTGCAACTTGAATTGCAGATTTTTAGATCTATTTAAGTACATTACCTCTATGACCAATGTATCAATTTAATCCTTTGTGCTCCACACTTTCTACTCTGTGATGTTGTGCTCACTCTTAATCAGTGTCTACTGAATTCCTTAGCTCTTCCTTTAGCTTGTTTAATCAGCACTGCATGAAGTTGTTCTTCATTAGTTTCTCTTCAGTATCCTCTTTCTATTCACTCACCTTAATCTCATTCGTAAATGAATTAAGCTTGTCTCTTATATAGACATAATATTCATCATTTCTTGGTTCTTGATTCTTAGTGTGATAAACAATCTAGCCAATTAGATTTAAATCATAACTCCTAATTTGTCTCATAGATATCTTCTTGCCAACTGTACAAATCATCTTTAAATCAATCACTTATCTCTGGTCAAATAAAACAAAGTAGACAACAAGTTAAGTTTATATTTAGCTCTGCCAGCTAGATATTTTGTCATTTTCTGAACTCTATGTTCTGTCGGTCACCACCGCAGTTAGTTTTTGGTGACAACTGACTTATCCATGAGTGAGACTCCAGTTAGCTTCATGATCTCTGTCCATCGGGCATCATTGGGATTTTACTCATTGGGCAACTTTGTATCTTTGGTCGTTGGACACTTTGAGTCTTTAGCTCATCAAGTAACCTTCTGACTTTTCTCGTCGGGCATTCTGTGTTTTTGCTTCATCAGGAAACACTATGCTTCTAATTGTCAGGTATCACTATGACTTTTTTTCTTTGCTTTGTCCAACGGTGTGCACTCTGTCGGTGTTGTTTGTCACTTAGTGAATACTTGACTTTTATGCATTGATGAAAGCATAAATTTGGTTCCTTTGGTTCTCTAAAATCTTTGGCATTATGTACATGACCATACAGATGATATCAAGTTGACATTAATGACAATATAATCTATTAACTGATTTAATGACCTGCATTATCTCTAACTTAACATTATCAAACATTCAATTATTTACATGTCATCAATGTTATCGATGTGACACTTATTAAAATCTAATATCATAATTTTGATAAGCATACTATCATGTTTAATTCCACCTTTCCATGCAATCATTTTTTACTTGACACAACCAAGTTGGAAATACGTTTGTAGCCTTGTTCTTCTCGCGGTAAGCCTGGGAAATATGTGCCTTATTAAAGGCATTTAATAAGGCCTCCGCCTCCTTAATGATAGCCTCAATTGTCTATGAAGCCTTTAATTTTCCAATCAGGCATTAAACAATATTACTTGAGTCTCCTTCAATCCACAAACTTTGGCAATTATACCTTTCAGCCAACTTGATTACTTTAAGAGCACTCATGGCCTCGACTACATGGCTAGTTTTTTTCCCAATGGAACTGCCACAATATCCACACAATTTACATACATATCCCTAAGAAGAATCCCAAAATAACCTTGGTCAGGTTTTCCCTTAGCAGCACCATCAAATTTTACTTTTATCCAACCTTCAGGAGGGGTGGACCAAAAAAGACCTTCCATATCGCTCCTATGTTTTTTCTTAGTATTAAAACTAAAGAGAAGGAAGGAATTTATATCATATCCTTCAGCCTCATTTATTCCTTCTTTTTTTATTATGAGATATTTTTCCTTTATTATTATAATGGTTTTCATAGCAATCACCCAAGACTGGCTTTCTTTGTCTCTAAAAATTCTATCATTTTGCTCTTTCCACACATTCCAACAGACATGAGGAGAAACTAGAGACCAAACCCTTTTAAAATCCTCATTAGTAGCTGCACATTTCCATTGGGTAATGAAATCCTAGAGGTTCCTAGGAAAAACCCAAGATAAGTTCCATCATATTAGGATGTGACCCCAAACCTCCCGAGAAAAGGAGCATTTAAAGAAGAGGAGAAGAACAGACTCTTAATCTTCTTTACACTAAAAGCATCTGTTAGTGAAACATAAACCTCTTCTACACAAATTATCCACAGTAAGGATTTTACTTTGCATCATCAACCTGTAGAAAATTTCAATTTTAGGAATTAAACCTTTTGTCCAGCATGAAGTCCAATAAGGATTTTCCTCCTTTTGAGGAGTAAGAGCCGAAAAGGCAAAGGAAAAAGTGAAATTTATACTCGGGTGAAGAGCCTGGATAATTTAATCAGGTTGATTTTCTCTTAAAACACAAGAGTTGAGATTCAATTGAACCTTAATAAGATTAGGATCCATCTGACCAAGTTTCACCCAACCTCCATTATTCGAGAAATCAACAATCTTATCACCATAAGCAGATTCAATTCTCTGAACAGATTGTTGGTTTTGTATGAACAAAAAAAATGGATCCTCCCGCATCCATCTATCTTCCCAAAATCTAATACTTCTTCAATTTCCTAGCTTCCATCTCTTCCCTTTTACCACAAATTTATTTCCCTCCTAGATAAAATTCCAAATAGAAGACCCATTCACAACATCTGGGGATCTAAGTAAATCTTCAACATTTTGAGAATTAACAACATACTTCCTTTTCTAGATAGTGTTCCATTCTCTCTCCTCCCCATACAAAATCCAAATTTGTTTGGCCAAAAGGGCTATGTTTAGCCTTCTTATATTTCTAATCCCTAGGCCACCTTCCTTAGTGGGTTTATAGATCTGGTCCCAGGCCACCAGGGGCAGCCTCTTCTTTTCTCCCGTTCCAGACCAAAAAATCTCTTGTTACCCTTTTTTTTTTTGGTAATATGGTTAGCTTAGATTCATATTAAATCTAAACCATAGGAAATTACATTCATCATAAAATCAAAAATTAGAAAAAAAATAAATTGGTATCGCCAACATTGCTTATAGCCTACATTTTTCTTCAAAAAAACAAAGGCCTCCTCATGAAAAATTCACATAATTCTTCAATTGAGCTACCCAGGTAGTTGAAAAATAGCCTAAAGGAACCTTGGGAATAATTATTTATTCTTTCAAGAGGGGGATTTCCATCTCAAATTCATAGTTATTATCTCGTGTAAAAATGATGCTCAACAGAAGTGGTGCTAGAAGGAGGGCACCCTAGAAAGAAAGGCTAGAAAATAGTGAATCTTCCTCCCCACAGTGACAAAAGGATCTCCAAAGGGAGTTCTTCATCATCTCCTCTTTTCTTCCAAGGACCACCTTTTCATCACATCCAAAATCCATCTTCACAACCTTTGTCTACCACTATTATCAATGTTCTGGCTAAATAAAATCCACCTCTGCAGCTAATAATTTTTTTTGCTAATGCACAAAGTTCACCATTTATCTTGGTTGTCCAAATTCATGAATTACCCAAAAATCCTGAAAATTTTTGCACCCACTTTGTGTACAGAGAATCATGAATACTAGAGGAAAACATTCGTGCCTTCAAAGAAATTTGTAATCACAAAGAAATTGCACACCAAGATATTGGTTGTTGATTATTTCCATACACACTGGGTGAATTTGCATACAAGTGGTATTTGAATTTGCCACGCGGATCCATTTCTACATGGGCAAATTTTGAAACTATTGGAGATTTGCCTTTATGCAAATAGTTGACTGTATGTTTGTCATTGATGACAACATATAGTATACAACAGTGAATTATATTCACTTTTCACTTGTGCGGTTGTCTTTATGTTTCAAACATAGTTACTATACCATGTACATACACGTAGATCCATATGTTCAGTAACAATCATTTTGTGTTACTCTATTTTTCCAAACATAGTTTCATAAGATTGTTTTTAGAAAGCCGACAGTAATTTTATTGATTCTTTAGTTGAGTCTATCTATGGGATATGCGTGTTTAGATTCATGTTTAGTGATGAGTCTAAGTTAATTAACCAAAGGCGCTAATCATGTTTCATCCAAAGCATGACGTTTGGGTAATTTTGGTGGAGCTGACTATGTAAAGCGATGTGTCTATTTAGTTTGATTTGCATGGTTCTAATTATGTTGTGTGCTTGGTTTGGCCGACTAAAGAAGCATTGAAGGGATTCCTAAAGCTGACAAAGATCATATATTTTAGAGAAGATACTTATAGTAGTTCATTTGAAGATCACTTAGTGTGAATGATAAGGAAAAAGATAGAAAAAGGATAGAACAAAATGATGATTATTTTGGGACAGTAAAGCCATTTCATTCATCAGTTAAAGATCTATGTGAAGAAGCAGAGAGATTATACAATTCATTGGAACTGATCAAGACAGCAGGTCTACTCAAATATTTTATTATCATATATAGTGTATATCTATTTTACTGAAGGTTGTAGCCTTCATCATATTAGCAGTGAGCTTTTGGACATTGAGTCCTCACCCCTAACAAGGTTATTTGTAAAAGACTCCTAACAGGGTCCGACCCTTAACTAGGCCAGTATACTTATTGCATTGTAAATAAAAACTCCTAATAGGGTTGTAAGATCTTCTAACGGGGATTATTATACTCAAGTACAGTTCTTTGTGGGTGCTAATTCCCACCAGGTTTTTTACCTAGTTTGGTTTCCACGTAACCAAAATTGTGGTGTTCTGTTTTGTGTTATCTTAAATGTGTATGTGCTTAATGATATTTATTAATTAATTGGAGAAAAAAATTAAACTTGTTGATAACTAATTCACCCCTCCTCTCAATTATCCCTTGGCACTATTCCAATAATTGGTATCAGAGCCAAGTGCCTTGGAGAGAAATCCTAATAGCTTAAGATAGATCAAATGGTGTACTTTAGGAAAGAGAGTCCTAAGTTTGATGGAGAGAATTATCTAGATTGGAAGAACAAAATGATAACACATCTTTAGTGTGTTGGTTTTGAGATCTATGATATTTCTACTCATGCAATTGATGTTCCCACCTTGAAAGACCTTGCAGAAGAATATTCTACTAATAAACAAAAGGAAATATTCACCCAAAATGTAATTTCCAAAAAAGCCCTAATCAGTGCCCTATCTGACAGTGAATTTTCTGAGATCAAGAAGGTAGACAAAGCATATTCAATTTGGAAATACCTAGAAGACATGTTTGAAGGATACATCCAAGCCAAGAATGCGTATAAAGACATGGAAGAAAAGATACAACAATTTAGAGATGCTACCTGAAGAAAACATCAAATCTTACAATCAGAGGATTAATGAAGCGGTCTCAGGAATCATGAACAATAGTGGACAAATTTTAGAGGATGATATAATGGACAAATTAATGACCATATTGACAGTAGATTATGAAAGCAAGATAAACATCTTGGATGAGACCATGAAATTCTCAAAGGACTTCAAAAGAGAAACCTTGATTAGCAAAATATCAGCATTTGAGATATGAAGATTGAAGACAAAACCTAAAATGGAAACAACTTTCAAAGCCTCGGTCCATGGCAAGAAATCCTTGAACATCTCTAGTAATAATGAGAAAGAAGAAGTTGATACAGAACTAGAAGAAATCATTGCTATGATTGCTAAGAAAGAAAGGAAAGGAAAAGGAAAATATGAAGGACAACTACCATTCACATGTTTTTCATGCAACAAAGTTGGTCACTTTGCATCCAAGTGTCCTACAAGAGTCAAGAAGTACATATCAGATTACAAACCCAAATACACTAAGGACTACTATCATGTTGAAGATGTTGTAACTGTTGATGATTCAAGAGAAGATGAAATTGGATTTGTTGCAATTAAAGATAATGAAAAAATGATTGACAAAATAGAAATTGAAGATGAAAAGAAAGCACAAGAATTGGCTTTAGTTTCACAAGCTGACATCAGAATAGACTGGATCATAGACAACGGGTGTTCACATCACATGAAAGGTGAAAAATATAGATTTGTACATCTAGATAAGTACAAAGGTTGCATGGTTATATTTGGAGATAACACTCCCAAACCTATCATAGGCAAAATATCTATCACCTTAGATGGAAAGAACAAGACAGATGATGTTCTATATGTTGATGGTTTGCTTCATAACTTACTAAGTGTTAGACAATTGTTAGATAAAGGATATTAGTTGGAATCAAAATCAACAGATGCATTATTAACAAAAAATAAGGAGACATGATTGCATTAGGCTCAAAGACCAAAGGTAATGTTTTTCAACTTAACTACAAAGTAAGTTGTTTTGTTGCAAAAGTGGATGACAGTTGGCTTTGGCACAAAAGACTTTGTCATATCAATTTTGACAACATAGTGAAGATAAGTAATGTAAAGGTAGTAAGATATCTTCCTAGTATTGCAAGACTAGTTTATACTATGTGCAGGGAATGTGTGATGGGAAAACATGTGAGGACCTCATTCAGAAGCAAATAGAACTCTCCAGAGAACAAACTAGATCTAATACATACAGACTTATGTGGACCAACTCAAACAAGATCATACTATGGTGAAAAGTATTTTATTTTGTTTGTTGATGATTTCTCCAGAATGATGTGGGTTGTGTTCTTAAAACAAAAATATGAAGCTTTTGAGAAGCTCAAAATATTCAAAGCTAAAGTTGAAAATGAGTCTGGATAAAAGATAAAGTGTTTGAGATCTGATAGAGGAGGAGAATTCACCTCTAAAAAGTTTCTTGAGTACTGCAAAGAACATGGGATCAAAAGACAACTAAGTGGACTCAGAACCCCTCAACAAAATGGAATTGAAGAAAGGAGGAATAGGATAATACTTGACACAATGCGCACTATCATGATTGAAGGAAAATTTACACACACCTATTGGAGAGATGCAGTCAATACAGCTATTTATACTATCAACATAATTCAACTAAGACCAGTCATAGACAACACACCTTATGAACTTTGGTTTGGTAATAAACCTATAGTAAAATAATTTAGAATCTTTGAAAGCAAGTGCTACATCAAGAGAGATGATGGTGTTGGCAAATTTGATGCTATAAGTGATGAAGGTATTTTTCTTGGTTACTCTACTAAGATCAAATCTTACAGATGTTTCAATTTAACGTTGAATAAAATCATTGAGAGTGCACATGTGAAGATTGATGAGAATTTCATGATTCAAGAGAGATATTATGAATATGCATCTATGATTGAAGATGAACCTAGACCTATAAATAAAGATACAGTTATTGAAGAAATGTTTGACTGTATTGATGTATCATGCAATAACCCTGAAACAACTCAATAAGAATCACAGATTAAAGATGAGAGTGTCACACCTAAAATCTCAAAATACACATCTAAATACCACTCTAAAGAATATATCATTGGAGATCATAGCAGTAAAGTTTTGACAAGATCCAGAGCAAAAGGTTCAACCGTTGATGAAGAGGTATGCTTACTTTCACAGATTGAACCGTTAAGTGTTGAAGATGCATGTAATGATTTAGATTGGCAAAGTGAAATGCAAGAATAATTAGATCAAATAATGAAGAATGACACATGTTAATTGGTCCCTAGACCTTGCGACAAGAACGTGATTGGAACTAAGTGGATATTCAGAAAAAAAATGAATGAAGATGGGACAGTGATAAGAAATAAAGCAAGATTGGTATGTAAAGGATATGCACAAAGAGAAGGAATTGACTATTCCAATACATTTTCCCCTATGAGAAGACTAGAAGCTATAAAGTTATTTTTATCCTATGCAAAATTCAAGAACTTCAAAGTATATCAGATGGATGTCAAGTCAGCTTTCCTGAATGGTGACTTGAAGGAAGAAGTCTACATAGAGAAACCTGAAGGATTCAAACTTTTAGACAAACCAGACATGGTATGGAGACAAAAGAAATCCCTCTATGGACTCAAACAGGCCCCAAGAGCATGGTATGAGAGACTTGATGGATAATTAACAAATATTAGATTCAAAAAGGGAGAAAAAGATTGCAACCTATTCATCAGAGAGACACCTGAAGGTTTACTACTTGTTGCTATCTTTGTTGATGACATTATTTTTGGAGGTAACAACAAGCTTAGTGCAAAATTTGCAAAAGAGATGCAGAGTGAATTTGAAATGATCATGATTGAACCTATAAAATACTTTTTGCGATTAAATGTAAAGTAGATAGACATATGCATATTCATAAATCAATCTAAATATGTAAAAGAGATATTGAAGACATTCAAGATGGAAAACTACAAGCCAGTAAGCACTCCTATGACAAGAAGCAATCTTTCTAAAAATGGTGACTCCACAGAAGTTGACAAAACACTTTACAAATCCATGATTGGAAAACTCATATATCTCACTCAATCTAGACTAGACATATCTAATGCAGTTGGCATTGTTGGGAGATTTGCAACTGAACCTAAACAAAATCACCTAATGGAAATAAAAATAATATTAAGATATTTAAAGAGAACTATAGACTATGGTTTATGGTATCCTAACTCAGAAAATGTAGAACTTCATGTGTACACAGATGTAGATTGGGCAGGTTACATTAATGATAGAAAGAGTACCTCAGGAGGAGCAGTATTTCTTGGAGACTGGTTGGTTACTTGGAAGGGTAAGAAGCAAAACTGTATTTCTCAGTCAACAATAGAAGTTGAGTATGTAGCAGCCGTATTGAATTGTTCAACAATGGTTTGGATCAAACAGATGATTAAAGAATTTGGAATTCAGATTTATTATCCCACTATCATCCATTGTGGCAACACTAGCACTATTAATATGTCAAAGAACCCTGTGATGCACGCAAAGACAAAACACATAGAAATAAAATATCACTTTCTAAGATAAAAATTTGCAGAAGGAGAAGTGAAGTTGGATTATGTGAGCACCAAAGATCAGTTGGCAGACATATTCATGAAACCATTATCAAAAGATACTTTTGAGTATCTCAGGAAGAAGTTGGGAGTAATTCTCTTTCCTGAGTCTGATTAGAACTCACAGAGAATACATCAGTCCTTTGTGACTGATGAGTGGTTGACTAATCTACTTCTAGAGTAGTACCTATGCTTATTTGTATTTAGCATCCTTTGCCATTGATGTCAAAGGGGGGGTATATTGTAAGGGGGAGCATATACTCTAGGGGAGTATATAGTCATGAAAATAAAAACATAGTCAGAGGAGCTGCAACAGTGAAGAGGAACCTTTGATGAGGATATTGAGAAGATTGTAAAAAGAGAGAAGACACTTTTGGATTGAAGGTGTTTTTAATCATATGTTTCCATCAATGTCAAAGGGGGAGATTGTTGGAGATTTGCCTTTATGCAAATAGTTGACTGTATGTTTGTCATTGATGACAATATATAGTATACAATAGTGAACTCTATTCACTTTTCAGTATGGATAAGTGGAAGCCTTGCATAGTTGTTTTTATGTTTCAAACATAGTTACTATACCATGTACATACATGCAGATTTAGATGTTCAGTAACAGTCAAGCTATGTTACTCTATTTTCCAGACATAGTTTCAGAAGATTGTTTTCAGAAAGCCAATAGTAATTTTATTAATTCTTTAGTTGCCTCTATCTATGGGATATGTGTGTTAAGATTCATGTTTAGTTATGAGTCTAAGTTAATTAACCAAAGACGCTAATCATGTTTCATTTGAAGCATGACATTTGGGTAATTTTGGTGGAGCTGACTATGTAAAGTGATGCATTCAGTTTGAGTTGCGCAGTTCTAATTATGTTGCATGCTTGGTTTGGCTGACTAAAGAAGCATTGAAGGGATTCCTAAAGCCAACAAAGATCATATATTGTGGAGAAGATACTTATAGTAGTTCATTTGAAGATCACCAAGTGTGAATGATAAGGAAAAAGACAGAAAAATGACAGAACAGAATATTGATTATTTTGGGACAGTAAAGCCATTTCATTCACCAGTTAAAGATCTATGTGAAGAAGCAGAGAGAGTATACAATTCATTGGAACTGATCAAGACAATAGGTCTACTCAAATAGTTCATTATCAGATATAGTGTATATCTATTTTACTGAAGGTTGTAGCCTTCATCATATTAGCAGTGAGCTTTTGGATAGTGAGTCCTCACCCCTAACATATTTGTAAAAGTTTCCTAATAGGGTTTGACCCTTAACCAGGTCACTATACTTATTTCATTGTAAAGATCAACTCCTAATAGGGTTGTAAGATCTTCTAACAGGGATTATTATACTCAAGTATAGTTCTTTGTGGGTTCTAATTCCCACCGGGGTTTTTACCTAGTTTGGTTTCCCCATAACCAAAATTGTGGTGTTTTATTTTGTGTTATCTTAATGTGTATGTTCTTAATTATATTTAGTAAGTAACTGGAGAAAAGAATTAAACTTGTTGATAATTGATTCACCCCCCCTCTCAGTTATCCCTTGGGAATATTCCAAAAGAAACCAAATTCCTAAATCAGTTCAAACTATATGTGGATTCTGCTATGTTGCATCACTAGTTCATAACCACAAGGAAATATTCAAATGAACCAATAACTATGTTCAATCATCATTTCCACAAGATTCCTAAAAATTTGGAAGTTCCTTATGCCCTACCTGAAGTGGTTGCCATAAAAGTTTACCTCAAATCCTTGGACCCACTCACTTCTATTTTTCTAAGAAGAATTTCACCTACAGATATAAAAATTATGGAAAAAGTGTATAATGAAGCCATAACATTTACACAGAAAATGGATCCACAAGGTGGAGGACATTTTGGTACCCTACCTTCTTTAGGTAACACTGCTACTCTGAATCAATTTTTAGAAATCAATCAGGATTCAACTATTCAAACACCTTTGTTGAACCCAATTCCACCTCAACACACTCCCCCTATACTAGCAATTACTTATCCCAGATATGAGCCTCATAAAAAAGCATTTTTTGAGCAATGAGTTACACCTTCGACCGAACCTGATAACAATCTAGTTTCTAATTTTGATGCTATAAAAAAAAAATTTGTCTCAATTATATTATAATAAAATCACACGGATGAATTTAAATCCTTCTCAAAATCAAGGTAATTATCAGAGACAGTTTGCTACCCCAAAAAAATATCCTCAAAATCAAAGTTACAACTCTTACAAAAACAACAAAAAATCTTAGGATAAATAGTATATACAACCACGACCAAATAGGACTTCGAGCACTCACCCAAAAAATGGAAGTATACCTACTAAAAATTCTAACATTTATGAGTCTCCTGATGTGAATTTTATAGGTATAATAGGTATGGGATAGCAAGACAAGACATTTGGGTGCAGAAATGATAATGTGAATCAACTTCCACAAAATGTGGAAAAACATCATGTAAAGTTCAACGTCATGGTCTTTGACTCATATGAACCAACTATAGAAGGAACAAATCATGAAAAGAAACAAGAAGAATTTGGGTTCCCATTTCAACAATAAAATGACCCCAAATATTTAGAGATATATGCATTTGGAAGTGACAATCGGAACACTTACAATCTAAGGAATAGAAAAGAGCTTCTTGCATATGGTATCCCTCTTGGGTTACATCCTACATCTCTGGATCTGAGGGTCAGAAACAATCCTACACCTCCCAATGGTCTAGCCACCATTACCCTGACATCCCAAAGTATGCCAACCATACTAAAAAATATGGATTGGTCTAGTAGAAGTATAATGCGATAGAGGAATTTAAAAACACAAAAGCCCCAATTTCTTTGTTTGACATGTTACAAAGCTTCCAATCTCAAAGGGAAGAATTGTTTAAGTCACTTGATCATTCAAAGTAGAATACCTTGGCTATAAATGTGAGACTTCCTCCATCAAATGTGAATGTGGCAGAAATTATACCGACCATGTTCAAAGATTGGGTGGAAATGCCTCCATTTTTTCTAAGCCTGAGAATATTTGGAAAGAATTTGCAGAACTATTTAATTTATTATAGAGCTTCTTGCAATGTGATGCCTCTATCAATATGTCAGAAGTTGGGAGTGAATCCTCAACCCACCAACAGAATTGTAATCTAGCTTGATAAGACTGAAGTTAAGGTGATCGGTATTCTCAAATGCGTGTGCATCCAGCTAACAATCGATCCTCGAATTCAAGAAATCATACAGATTCATGTAGTATACATCCCTGGTAATTATGGTATGCTTCTTATTGGAGAATGGAATAAATGCCTAAGAGGATGGTTCTATGGCCAACTTTACACAATTATGGCTATCATGGAAAGGATTGAATAATTATATTAAAATAGACGTGGAGCCAAAGTTGAAGAAAATGGTCACAGAATACAATATACCCAATGAGTCATATTCACACAAATGGACCTAGGTGTATACCAGATGGATAAAATCCTAACTTTCCAAGTTGAAAAGAGAGACGCATCAAATGAAATTCCAGTGACTGGATTACAAGAATTTCATGTGAAAGATGAGGTTTTCTTGGAATTTATGGTGACTATGACAACAAATTTGAAGTATCTCAGATATGATGCTAATCCAAACATTTTTTATTATCGATTTATTTTCATCTCCATCATGAATTTCATTCCAATTTTGAATGTGCTAGTTGGAAGGATGTGGTATCCCGAGTGTTAGCACAAATGGGCTAGTCTGCTAAAATTATTCAAGATTCATAATCATCAAGTGATAGTGAACCATTTTTTTCATTTAGTCACACATCCTCTGATGGAGGAGGTTTTCATCCCTATGAGGGACCTATGAACTATACCCCGAGAATAAAAAAGAATCACTAGGTTGAGAACAGGGAGTTTATACATGAGCAGTTTGACCCTCCTAAAAAAGTTTTTTCATCTCCCTTTCAATAATTGTTAGAGGAAGAAGAAATAAAGAAAAAGGAAGAGTGGAAACCTATCTCCTAGGATAGTGATTATGGTCCTCCATTTGACTCTGAGAAAAACTCCCCCAAGAGAAACATTTTTCATTAGATGATACTTTTCATCCTACACCTGAAAAACCATCAAAACACAAAGTTAAATTCAAGCCTAAACTTGAGACTCAACCTAGTAAAAATCATGAGGTTTGGAAGTTGATATTTGATGGATCAAAATGAAAATAAGGAGCTAGAGCTGGTGTTGAACTTATCAACCCTCGAGGTAAAACTTTTTATGTTGCTTATAGACTTCAATTTTTGTGCAATAACAATGTTGCAGAATATGAAGCATTGGTACATGGTCTCCTCATCACATTAAAAAAGAAGGTTAAGGCCTTGGTTTTTTTTAGGGGATTCATAGTTGGTGATCAGACAAGTTAAGGCTCAGTATTCATGCAATGAAAAGAGGTTTGGGGCATCAAAAAAGGGTATGGATTTGATTGAAGAATTTGAAGCTTTTAATAGAATGTTAATTCCCAGGAGAAGAAACGATATTGCAATTGTGTTTGCTATATCAACTAGTGCATTAGAACCTATGGAGAGAACCAATTTGAAGAGGTATTTGGTTAAGTTGGTTACTGCCCCATCTATCTAAGATAATATAACCAATTTTCAATTCTTTCAGGATGATCAGCATATCCTTGAATTCATCATGTGCAGTGGAGTATTTGAGAAGCAAATAATTCATCATGAACCAGAGGGAGAACTCCAGAAAGAAGAGGAAGGTGGGATAATGAATTTGAAAAATAATGTCATCCCAAAGGGGATGGCTTTTCTTGAACAATTTTTTGATAAAGATGAGTCAGCAAAAGAAAAAAAAAATAGTGCTTGAAGAGGGAAGAGATGATTTCAAGATTTGGGTACTGAAAGAATATAAGGATGTCATAGCATGGAGCTATGAGGATCTCGAGAATTATAATCTAGAAGTTATCACACATAATATACCTTTGAAACCAGATGTTAAGACATTCCATCAATGATAAAGATCTTTAAATCCAGTCATCAAACCATTGATACCAAAAGAAGTTCAAAAGTTTCTTGATGCCAAAATAATATTCCCTATACAAAACTCCACTTAGGTTTCTAATTTAGTGTCGGTGCGTAAAAGAATGGAGAAATCCATCTCTGTGTTGACTTTCAGAACCTCAATAAGTCGTCAAAAAGGGATAAATACCCACTCTTGTCTCTTGATGAGGTGTTGCAAATTGTTAATGGGTCTAAAATGATGTCATTCCTAGATGGCTACTCTGGATACAATCGAGTGATAGTCTAAGAAGAAGATCATTTGAAGATATATTTCATGACAAAGTGGGGTAATTTTAATTACAGGTGATTTCCTTTTGGATTTATTAACGTTGGTGCTATGTTTCAATGAGCCATGGATGCTAATTTCAAGGGTTTAGTCAATAGGTGCATTGAAATCTATATGAATGACCTTATAGTGTTCTCCAAGAATCGGGTTGACTATGTTGATGATTTAAGGAAAGTGATGAATAGGTGTAAGAGGTATGGTATATCCTTGAATCTAAAGAAGTATTCCTTTGGGGTAACTAAGGGGAAACTTATAGGACATGTTATTTCTGAGGCTTGAATTTTGATCGATCCTGAAAGAATGGAGGCTATCTTGAGATTGTTGCCTCCAAACAGTCAGAAAGAGTTGAAGTATTTCTTTGGAAAGATCAATTTTGTCTGAAAGTTTATAAGTGGATTTGTTGAAATAGTAAGTCCCATTAATGATATGCTAAAGGAAGATGCAAAGATTGAATGGATGACCCTGATAAAAAAATCATTCGAAGAGATAAAAACTACCACTGCCATGGAACCCATTTTAGCTAGCTTATATTACACTATACCTTTTAAGGTATATTTATTTTCTTCTGAACACTCATGCGCGGGAATCCTCACACAAAAGAAGGATGATAAAAATGAAAGGTAGATTGATTTCATGAGATGTCTTGTCAAGAATGTTGAGATAAGATACCCAAATTTGGATGAGTAGTCATTCACCTTGGTCAAAGTGGTAAAGAAGTTTTGACATTAAATTATAAGAAGAAAAGTGTTTGGCATCATTCTAGATGCAACAATGAATTCCTTATTAAAGTAAAATGAATTAGGTGAACAAAGAGGAAAATGGATGGCAATTCTACAAGAGTTTAACCTTGAGATTTAGCCTGTGAAACTAGTGAGAGACCAAGGCATAACAAATCTGGTAGTAGAGGTAGAAGAAGGTGTTTGGACTATAAATTATCTCCATGGTGTTAGGTCCTACCTATTTTTTTCTATGTGTGAGCCTTGTTTCAAAGCCCTAATTGCCTTTTGGTCCAGCCCTTTGTTTTCCATGGTGCTCAAAACCCTAGGTCTCCCGTGCCTGTTATTTTCTTGCATTACCTTTTTAGGAGCCACTTAAGTCCTTTTTAACCATGGGTTTTAATTCGTCATGCAGGGGCCATTTTCTTCTATGTCTTAAGTCCTAATGGGGTCTGTATATTATTATTTATTCATTCTAAAGTCCCTATGGTGATTTATAAGTGTCGAGAATATTAAAGTTAATCTAACGGTGGGCATAATGCCTTGATCAAAAGTTGTGTGAAGAATATCCATCAAGGAATCACGCCTCAATGACAAGTGTCCATCTTGAGATCATGGGGCCAATGTCTTCAAAGTTGAAAGAAAGAAATCATTGCGGTCATATCTGATTTAATCCAATGATGGGTGCAATCCCATGAATGATAGATGCAAGGAGGATACTATTCAAGGCATCACGCCTATGTGACACATGGCTGGTGGTGAGACCTGGCTAGGATTAAAGGAGGTTAAAGCATCATATAGATCTATTTTAATCAGGTGGTTGGCATGATGCCACTAAGAAAAGATGTTTGTTGTTTATTCATTATGGGATCATGCCTAATTGACACCTATCTGGGTTGATGAGGAAAATTCAAGTGGGACTAAAGGTGCTACATGGAACTGCCATGTGTCATGGGCTTACGAGCTCATAGGTGTTTTAAGGATTCATCAAATGACCACATTTTAAAATATATTTAAGGTTTGATCTCAACCATTGATCAAATTTTCATGCCAAGGGTGACCATTGAGGTATATATTTGAATTTTTTGTATTGCAAAGAGTTTTTGTGGCGGTGGCTCTGTGTTTCATGCTGCAAGAAGGTAGATGGATAAGACACTAGTCTTTTTGTTTGCATTTATGTAGTCGTGGGATGCTGAAGGGATAGAATTTTGATGACTATGACTTCATAAATGTCAAGAGGTGATGGCTTGAGTTTCTAATCATATTTGTAGATATTTTGTAACCCTTAGTCGGCTCCCTATCTTTTTTTCCTTAATGTTGGGTATGTTCTCGAGTTCTGGTGGTTGTATTTTAGGGTTTGTTTTCCCTAAGGTGACCTGAGCTTGTGGTGTCTAATTGGTATAATTAGAGTTTTCTAGGTCATTTGTATGAATGTTATTTTTATGCCACAGAAGGCTTGTAAGATATACATATAAAGATTAGATTATCAGTGGTCTCTTTGGCTCTGATTTTAAATGTTTTTGATGTTTTAGTATCAATATATGTCTGTATTTTATTTTTCTCTTTTTGGTCTTAATGAGTAATGTCTTTTTTTCAATTATTTTATTCATTTAGATTAGTTCTTCATGACATCTCAATCCATCACTTTATAAGGAAAAGGGTCTAACTGGTTTAGGGTTTCTTTCAAAGAGAATTAAATTCCTTAAAGTAGTTTCAGTGAGTAAAGAACTGTAATGAATTAGATGATTATATTTGCTTCCAATAGTGTGAATTAAGTATGTAAGGTATAGTCAAGTTCAGAGATCATTTTCTTTGATGTAGGTTTCTATTAAGAGTCTTTTCATTTAGATTGACTCCATACCCACTAGATAGGGCACTGGTATGGTATGCTAGAATGTGTGGTTCCCATCAAACTTTATAAAATCTATTACCATTTTACATGTTTTATGTTGCATCCACTATGCCTAACTATTTTTGATACTATTGAATATTGAAGGCAGAAGATAGGTAATACCCACCTAAGTTTGTGGAGCTCAAAATGTAGAAGGTTTTTTGAACCTTGTTGAATGTTTTTTTTTTTTCTTGATGAATCAGTGTTTGGACACATAGAGGAATATACCTAAGTCGTGGGTAAAAGAGGATCAGAAAGAAAAGAACCAACAAAATCAAGGCTCTAAAAGGGACTTATAGATAAGTTCATTTCATAATTTTTGTTAATATTTGCAAAAATTAAGGGTCAAGTCTCTTTTTTTAAGTTTCCCCAAGTTGGTTGGGGTGGTGACTCTGAGTTTGGTTGGCTAGTGTTTTAGTTCAAATCACAAATTTTTTTTAGGTCTTGTTTGTTCAAGATATAAATAACATGAGAAACACCAAACAATATATGAAGGAACATCCAAAAGCTGAGTTGGAGGATGGGCTCCCAAAGGCTGCTAGAAGAAATTGGTCAAAAAGGATAGAGTCTAGCGGTGCAAGTTCTTGGAAGCCTAAATCTTCAGTTGTAGGTCAGCCCTTGGGTGCTATCCCAGAAAGGAGTGCTCCTTCTTCTATAAGTATTGAATAAAATGGTTAGGCTTCTTTGACAACATGTTTGATACTCCTATCCAAGAAGTTGTATCTCAGCAAAAGGATGTAACCCAGGTTCAGTATAGGATGAATAGTGAAAAGAAAAATAATAGGGATTTTAGACATAGAAATACTTTGAATTTGGATACATCTTCCCAAGATATAAGGAATAAATATTTTTTGCAATATGATCCTTATGAGAAAGCTATGAAACAAAGGGATTTAGATCTTATAAGATTAGAAGATTCTACAAATTTTGACATTGTATTACCTAAGCCTGGTGATTTTTTTGGAAATAATGATGCTTTAAGAAGAAAAATATAGGAACAAATGATTTTAAGGAAAATAATAGAAAATGATAAATGAGAATGAATTCATGCCAGATGTGGTTGAAAATGAGAACTTGCAAAGATAGATGGCTCAACTTAAGTTGGTGATTCAAGGCTTAAATCAAGGCTATAAGGTTTTGAATAAAGAAATATTTGGTGATGTGGATGCCTTGAGGAGGGAATGTAAAGAGAAGGAGAGTTATTTAAAGAAAAATAATGTGGAGCAGGATACTATGATCAGAGAAATTGTGGATTGGTAAAATGAAAGGCCTTCAAAGGCTCATGATTCCTTACAAGATCCTCTTTGAGTCAGTACAAGTAACCTTATATCCAGAAAAGGTAAACAAAAGGTTACAGGTATACAGATTAATGAACCTAATGATACAGTAAATATATATTAGGGTATTTCATTGATTGACATATAGCTAGAAATAGCTAAGAAAATAAAGGATGACATTTATAAACAGTTAGAAAAAGTAGAGTTAGATGCTGCTACTATAGAAAGGAAGAAGAAAATTGCCTTTTTGCAGTCTGCTACAAATCTAAAGGAAGTTAATACTACTACTAATACTCAAGGTAGCATTGGATTAGGTCCTAAGGTGCAGACAACAAATGTTAGGACTAATGTCCTGGGATCTAATTCATTTTAGGGTACTGCAAATCAAAACCAGGGTGTTGGTACAAGTGGTCAAAATATTGGGGTTGGTTTTCAGAGAAGACCCATGCATTTGGAGACACATAAGCAATTTTTTTTTATGCTATTCCAGGCCAACCAAATATATTTCCAAATTAAATAAGGGATATAATCCCTAAGTTTAGTAGAAATAATATAATATTTGGTGAAGAGCATCTAAATGCTTTCTTTGATAAGATGAACGATTATGAAATAGAGCATGAGGATGTTGTCATGAAACTATTTGTGCAATTCTTAAATGAAGATGAAAAAGATTGATATCATGGATTAGATGATGGTAGTATTAGTTCATGGGATGAGTTTACAAAATGTTATAAGGAGCAGTGTGGTGACAAGGTGAACTCCAGTTTTATGCTGAATGAGTTCAATAACATCAAGAAGTTTCAAAATGAGAACACAACTAAATTCAATATCAGATTTTAGAAGGATGTGCATAGAGTTTTCCAAGTGTTGAGGTTAGATGAAAATTGTGTGTCTTACTACATATTTCAATGCACTAGATGGGAAGATTTCCTATCTTGTAAGAGATAAAAATCCTAGTACTTTGAGATATGCTTACAAGATGGAAGTTAGTATAGAAAGTAATAGAAGGGATTCAGGTAAACTTGGGAAGAGATATGATGGTTGATTATGGAAAGATCCTAAGGGTAAATCTATTAGATTTCCCAAAGAAGAGGACAAAGTTGATAGAGTTTAAAAACTGGTTACTACAATCAAGGTCCTTACTGCTAAGGTGGACAAAAATGAAAGGGGCTTTCAAAATAACAAACAACATTTTTAGAGTCTGATAAGCCTTATAGATTGCAAGAAATTCCCTATAAGACAAATTGCAGGGATGGTAAACCTATACTAGAGGGACCAAGTGGTGAAAAAAATAGAGAAACTCCTAACCCATTGAAGAGGAACAATTCACACAATGTAGAGAATGCTTCTTGGTGTGTGTCCTGCAACATGCCACATTCTCCTTTCAAATGTGTGGTTGCACAAGCTTTAGCAAGATCAACAGAGAATGAGGATGAACAAATTGATCAAGAGGAGGGGCATTAAATCAATATGTTAATGACCTATTTAGATAATAGAGTGATGAACCATATGATTCTATACATCATACTATCAATGTTGCTAATGTGAAGGATGAACATGTTAAATTAAGAAGACCTAGTGATGAAGAAGTGAGATCCCTCACTATTGCTAAAATTTATCAGGCTAGGAGCACTTACAATTTAAGAAATAGGAAAGTAAATAAGGATCAGGGAAATCCTGGTTCATTGTTTATAAAAGAAAATTCACCTAAAGCCTCAATTCAAAATAAAGACAATATTCTGGATCCAAGCAAGAGTACCCCCATTAGTGGTCAGAAAATAGGGAAATCCAGGGAGAAAAAGGGTGAAGCTTCCAGTGAGGATGTCCTTGGTTTTCCAAATTTTGACATGAAGCATTAATTATCTCAGATTAAGGTGTCATTACCTTTGATTGAAATATTGAAGATAAAGGAGCATATAGAGATTTCCTTCTCTTTACCTAAAAGTATACTTGATGATGTTTTTCCTGTTACAAAGATCATCAAGAAAAAAGAAAATGATGAGGAGAAAGAAGCTCCTAGAATTTATGTGGAGAACATTATTACTCAAGAGTCTTCTCAAGTAGACCCTTTTTATGCGACTTTTTTGGTAAATGACCAATTAATAAAAACTTGTATGATAGATTTAGGTGCTACAACAAATGTAATGCCTTATGGTGTTATGAAGAAGTTGGGTTTAAAAGTTGATACATCTTTTGGAATATGTTTTGCTATGAATAATAGAGAGGTACCTATGGTTGGAAATTTTAAGGGTATTGAGCTTAAGATTGCAAATTTTCTAGAGGATACTTTCAAGATGGATGTTGTTGTGGTTAATAAAAAATCCCATTATGGTATGTCATTATCTAGACAATGAGTACAAGTCATTGGAGGACATGTTTAGTTGGACCTATCTTATGCTACCATCCATATCATTAGGAGTGATCTTAAGTTATATAGGGAGCCATGTGCTCCAGTGATAATTGAGAGAAGGGATCCAAATGTGCTGAATTGTTTCATGAATGTTGACATGGTCCAATATCTGGAGCTGGTGTAGTTTTTATTTCCCCATCAGGTACAAATTTTTAGTATTATTTCCTCTTAGCTTTCCAATGTATAAATAAAACTACAAAATATGAAGCATTGTTTTTAGGCTTAGAGGTTGCAATAAAACATGGGATAAAGTTATTAAGAGTATTTGGGGACTCAAAGTTAGCAGTTTCCCAAATTTGATCCATGTATATTGTTAAAAATGATAGATTGAAATTATAAAAGCATGAATTTTGGGATAAGATAGAATTTTTTGATGCTTTATCAATTGAATGGATAGAAAGATCCAAGAACATTATGGTTGATTTCCTAGAAAGTGTAGCCATAAAAAATGATGATATAACTTTGGTTGGGATTTCTATCATTGAAACTAAGATTAGGCCTGTTGTTCCTGATAATGTGTGTAAATGGCAAGTCTCTAAGGATGATAGTGATATTATTAGGTTCATTTAATGTATGGATAGTTATGAGGGCTAAATAATTTATTTTAATGCTCTAGTTGAAATCATAGATGGTAAGAAAACTATTTTTAGGATTGAGATTGTTCATTTTCCAACAAATATAATACCTAGGGGTTTGGTTGAGCTCGAGGGCATGTTCAGTGAAAATGATAGTCACTTATATAAAATGTCTGATGTTAAAATGGAGGGTGTTGAGGGGATAAATTTAGGGTCAGATGAATTCCCTAAAATGGTATATATTGGGAAGCACTTAGCTCCTCTTATCAAAGAAAATTTGATCAGTTTATTAAAGAAATACAAGCATGTTTTTTCTTGGTCATATGAGGATCTTAAGGCCTAGAGAGAGGACTTGTTCTAGCATGATATTCCTTTAAATCCTGATGTGAAACCCTTTAGACAGAAGCAAAGACCAATTAATCTATTGTTAGCACCAAAAATGAAAGAAGAGTTAATAAAACTCAAGAAGCTCGAGATTATAAAACTAATCAAACATTCGTCTTGGTTGTCTAATCTTGTACAAGTCATAAAAAATAATGGAGACATCAAAATTTGTGTTGAATTTAGGAACCTAAATGTAGCATCACTCAAGGATAATTATTAATTTCCTAATATGGAGGCCATGCTGCAAAGTGTTACATGATGTGATCTTTTATCCATGATGGATGGGTTTTCAGGTTACAATCAGGTTTTGGCAAATGAATCAGAGCAGCTCAAGATAACTTTTACTACCACATGGGGGAATTATGTCTATGTAAGAATGCCTTTTGGTCTCATGAATGTAGGAGCCACTTTTTAGAGAGAAATGGATGTTTCTTTCAAGGAGTTCATAAATGTAATCATGGTTCTTTATTAGGATGATCTCACTGCATACTCAATGAAACTTCAGGACCATTACAAGCATCTAGAGAAAAAATTTGGTAAGGCTTTGGAATTTGGAGTGTCTCTTAATCCAAATAAGTGCCACTTTTTTATTTCAGAAGGAAAATTGCTAGGGCATATAGTTTCCAAAGAAGGAGTGAGAATTGATCCAGAAAGGATTGAAGCTATCAGTAAGTTGAATCCTCCTAAGGACATCAAGGGGGTATAATATTTCCTAGGAAAGATAAATTTTGTAAGAAGGTTTATTGTAAATTTTATAGAGATTATAAAACCTATTTCCAAGTTGCAAAAGAAAGGTGTTAAGTATCGTTGGGATGAAGAGGCTCAACAAGCTTTCGATAAGATTAAGTTGGCTATTTAGGAAGTACCAGTTTTGAAGTCTCCTAACTATGAGTTTTCATTTTCTCTTTTCTCCTTTGCTTCATTCCATACTATTGTTACAGTACTATTACAAAAGGACAAGGAAGGATCTGAACATCCTATTGCATTTTTCAGCAAGTCTTTGCAGACAACATAATTAAATTATGAAATTATGGAAAAATAAGCTTATGCCTTAGTTAAGGCATTCAAGGCTTTCACACCTTATTTGGAATGTTCCAAGTAATTACTTATGTACCTCATGCTAATGTTAAGGATATTATTTCACATGGTGAGGTTACTTGTAAGATGTGTAGGTGGGTTAATAAAATACAAGAATTTGATTTGGAGATCCATATTACCAAGTTGGTTAGAGGCTTGGGGTTAGAAAAGCTCATGACAGATACAAATATGGAGCTTACCCAAGTAAATAATGTGCAACCAAATGAAATTCAAACTAGCATTGAGATGCAACTGTGGTATACTAAGATTGTATATTTTTTTTTAAAAACCAGATGTTTTGAGAATATGATAGAAAATCAAAGGAGGGCCCTCAAACTTCAGTATTAGAAATATGTGTTAATTAAAGGAGATTTATATTGGAAAAATAGAGATGGAGTTTCTTGTTTTGTTTAGATAGGACTCATTTTGAGACAGTATTAAAAGAAACACATAGTGGTGTATGTAGAGGGCACTATATTGCCAAGACAAGTGCACATAAGATACTTAGAGTTAGTTTCTATTGGCCTTTTTTATTCAGGGACACATATCAGTTTTTGCAGGAATGTGAAGCTTGTCAGAAGTTTTCAAATAAGATAATGTATTCAGGGGCTTTTCCTTTGAATTTAATTTCAGTCGTGTTTCCTTTTGCCCAATGGGGCATTTATTTTATTGGAGATTTTTTAGAAAACTCTAGTGGGGGTCATAGATGGATCCTTGTTTCCACTGACTATTTCACAAAATGGGTTGAGGATATACCAACTAAGAGGGAAACTAGTAAGGTGGTCATTGATTTTCTAATTGGTAACATCTTAACCAGGTTTGGTGTGCCAAGAAAGCTAGTTATGGATAATGCTATGTGCTTTAGGTTCAAAGAATTCAAGGAGTTTTGTGACCAGTATGGTATACTGGTTTCTTATTCTTCAGCATATCATCCATAGGAAAATAAACAAGTAGAATCCAATAACAAGAGTATTATGAAGATTATCAAGAAGAAATTATAGAAGAACAAAAGATCTTGGAATTCAAAGCTTAAGTTAGCTTTGTGGGCTAACAAGACAACAATAAAAAGAGCTATAGGTGTGTCCTCTTTTGAGATGGTTTATGGAACAAAAGCTAGATTACCATTGAACAATTTATTGCCAGTCTACAATTTCATCCAAGATGAAGACATAGAAGTGACAAAACCAATGCAGAACATAATGTTGTAGTTGGATGAGGTTAGAAGTGAAGTACAAGTACAAAATTAGAAGATCCAACAACAATCCAAGTATCTATTTGACAAGAGAGCACCAAAAAGGAAATTTCATGTGAATGACATGGTGCTCCAATGGAATGCAAGATTAGAAGACAAAGGGAAGCATGGAAACTTTGAGTCCTTATGGTTGGGACCATTTTTTGTGTAGGATATACATGGGAAGGATTCTTATTTCCTGCAAACTTCCACTAGTGAAGTGCAAGACTTTCCTATGCATGGACAGTACCTAAAGCCATTTTTCTCATAGTTCACTTTTCATGCACAGTAATATATGTATATATGTATATATGTATAGTTTTAGGGTTTTGGTGTGAGTTTTTGTCTGTACCCCAGAGTGTTGGTGTCCTAGTGTTGATCATGCGATCAACCTTACTCAGTCAGAGCCACTATTAGGACTGCAAATTTGTTCCATGGTGTTAGGTCCTACCTATTTTTTTTCTATATCTGAGCCTTGTTGCTAAGCCCTAATTTCCTTTCGGTCTAACCATTTTTTTCTATGGTGCTCAAAACCCTAGGTCTCTTGTACCTCTTATTTTCTTGCATTACCTTTTTAGGAGCCACTTAAGTCCTTTTCAACCATGGTTTTTAATTCATTGTGTGGGGGGCATTTTCTTCTAAGTCTTAAGTCCTAGTGGAGCCTGTATATTAATATTTCCTAAGTCTAAAGTCCCCATGGTGCTTTGTAAGTGTCAAGTAGATTAAATTTAATCTAACGGCAGGTGTAATGCCTTGATCAGAAGTTGCATGAAGAATAGCCATCAAGGAATCACACCTGAAAGAAAATTTTCCATGATGAGATCATGGAGCCAGCATCTTCAAAGTTGAAAGAAAGAAAGCATTGTGGTCATATCAAATTTTATCCAATGGTGAGTGTAATCCTATGAATGATAGATGCAAAGAGGATAATATTCAAGGCATCATGATTATGTGACATATGGTTGGTGGCAGGACCTGGATAGGACTAAAGGAGGTTAAAGCATCAGATAGATCTATTTTAATCAGATAGTTGGCATGATGCTGCTAAGAAAAGATGCATGTTGTTTATTCATTGTGTGATCACGCTTGATTAACACTTGTTCGGGTTGATGAGGAAAATTCAAGTGGAAATAAAGGTGCTACATGGAATTTCCATGTGTCCTGGGCTTATGAGCTCCCAAGTTTTTTAAGGATTGATCAGATGACCACTTTTTAAAATAGATTTAAGGTTTGATCTCAGATATTGATAGTATTTCCGCGCCAGGGGTGACTATTGAGGTATATATTTGAATGTTTTGTGTTGCAGAGGATTTTTGTGAAGGTGCCTCTGCATTTCATGCTACAAGACGGTAGATGGATAAGAAACTGATCTTTTTTTTCTCATTTATGTAGTCATGGGATGTTGAAGGGATAGAATTTTGATGACTATGGATTCATAAATGTTGAGAGATGATGGGTTTGGTTTCTGATTAGATTTGTAGATATTTTGTAACTTTTAGTTGACTCCCTATCTTTTTTTCCTTAACGTTGGGTCTGTTCCTGAGTTTTGGTGGTTGTGTTTTAGGGTTTGTTTTCCCTAAGGCGGTCCAAGATCGTTGTGTCTGATTGGTATAATTAGAGTTTTATAGCTCAGTTGTATGGATGCAATTTTTATGCCACAAAAGGCTTGTATGCTCTGCATATTAAGATTAAGATTATCAGTGGTCTCTTTGGATATGATTTTAAATGTTTTAGATGTTTTAGTATCAATATATATCTGTACTTTCCTTTTATCCATTTTTTATTAATGAGTAATGTTCATGCTTCAGTTATTGTATTCATTTGGATTGGTTTTTAAGTACATCTCAATCCATCACTCTTTAAGGCAGAGGTTCTAACTGGTTTAGGGTTTCTTTCAGAGAGAATTAAATTCCTTAAAGTGGTTTCAGTGAGTAAAGAACTGTAATGAATTGGATGATTATATGTGCTTCCAAAAACATGAATTGAGTATGTAAGGCATAGTCAAGTTTAGAGATCATTTTCAATTTTTACATTTGATGTATGTTGTTGTTAAGAGTCTTTTCATTTAGAGTGACTCCATACCCACTGGATAGGGTACTATTATGGTATGCTAGAATGTGTGGTTCTCATCAAACTTTATAAAATTTGTTACCATTTACATGTTTTATGTTGCATCCACTATGCCTCCATGTTTGTGATACTATTGAATATTGAACGTAGAAGATAGGTAATACCCACTTGAGTCTATGGAGCTCAAAGTGTAGAAGTTTTTTTGAACCTTGTTGAATGTTGTTTGTTTTCTTGTTGAATCAATGTTTGGGCACAAGAGGAATATATCTGAGCTGCATGTATAAGAGGATCGACAAGAGAAAGAACAAACATAAGGTTTGATTTGTTGGACTTACATGGATAAAGGGGTGATTTTAGACATCTGGTATAAAGATGTGGTTCATTATCTCATCCAAAATCACTGCCCAAAAGGATTCAATAGCTCACAAAAAAGAGCCTTAAAGAGAAAAAGTAGTTCCTATATGTTGAAGAATGGACAATTATACAAATGCCACTATGATGGTTTGTGTCTAAGACTCTTTGATAGGGAGGAAGAAAAAAAATTCGTGACTGATTTTCATGATAAATATGGCACTGGTCATGGATCTACTGAAGCTACCGCTAGCCAGATTCTAAGATCAAGATACTACTAGCCGATTCTATTCAAAGACACAAATGAACATGTAAAATCTTGCCTTGTTAGACTAGTGCCAGTTGCAAAAGAAACCTTTCAATGCATTTACATCATGTATATGAGATACTTTTTTTCACCCAATGGGGTTTGGATTTTTTTGGTACCATTAATCCACAATCATCTGCAGGTCGTAGGTATAATTTGACAGTAATGAACTATTTCACACGATGGATGGAGGAACAAGCATTAATTAATTTCACTACTGAAGTGGTAATCAAGTTTTTTGAGGAATGCATCATAACAAGGTTTGGAATGCCTTTCTATCTGATATTTGATAAAGCACCCTTATTCTCCTCTTCTGAAATTACACAATGGGATTTTTGAAAACTTGGTAATTCTCAAATTCTCTTCCAATTATTACCTGCAAGGAAATGGCGTAGTAGAGTCCACAAATGAAAATTTGACAAATATAATCAAATGCCTCTTGGATGACAATCCTAGGGATTGACATACATAGTTAAAATATGCCTTGTATACCGATCAAGTCAAAATAAAAAAATACCTTAGGGACATCCCCTACCAGCTACTCTACGGTCTGCAACCTATTTTTTCTATCAACCTAAAAGTATCAATTTTCAAATTTATAGATCAATAGGTTGAAGGTGAGGATAGGGTGCTGACTCATGAACCTCCTTAATTTAGAAGAAAAAATAACTATGGCCTTGGAACACATGTCCAAGCATTAGGATATTGTCAAGTGTCGGTTTGAAAAAAGAGCCACTATAAAATCTTTCAGGATTTCTGACCTCGTCCTCATGTGGGACAAGGAAAAAGAAAATCTGGGCAGCCATACCAAGTTTGAAATACTATGGACTAGTCCCTATTAGATAGAGGAAATTCTTGCAAAGAATACTTGCAAGATAAATTCTTTAAATAGAGAGTGGGCTCCATTTCTTGTCAATGGCCAATTCCTCAAGCACTACTTTGGATCCTAGGAGGCAATGAGTACCACCCTTGTATTATAGTTTTGGTATGTTTTAGTTTAGTCATCATTTTGTTTTTTCCTTTTAGTCTTTTTCTTGGAGGGAAGTGTTGTTTGTCGAGGCTAATCTTTGCAAATTCTCTATCCCAAGTAGTTTAATAAGAGACAAAGGTATTTCCTTGTCAAAATGACTATTGAAATTTGTTCTTGCATCAATCTTGGTACGTAGATCAGGTATAACATTATATTTTGTTGGTGATTGTCTCAGTGTTCAAAGTAATCATTCTCATCACTCAATACACATTATAGATGATCATTTGATATGAGTTTACTTAGGAAGGTATCGATTGGACACAACCACATTCTAGATAACCACCTGTCTCAAAACTCTTTGTCCTAACTAGATGTTATAGAAGAAAAGAGAAACGTGCAAAGGAAAGTTGCAAACAGTTCCCCAATAATTAATTGCACAAATCCTATCAAGTGAATGATGTCACTACTACGATAGCACAGTCTAAGCACTTCTTGATGGATTATTTTTAAAAAAAAAAAGTAGAATGACACTTTAAAAGCATCGGTCAAAAGAAAAATATTGAAGAATTATCAACTCAAAATCTAGTCGGATAATAAAAGGGTGATTCTAGAAACCTCTATCAGGACTATGGACTCCTTACTAGAAGTAGATAAAGGTTAAAATTGAGCTTCACAAGAAACTTTTTTGAGGCTATGGATGCCTGAATGGCAGTAAAGCTCTTCTTGGGGAATCCAGGTTTTCATGGGATAGTTGGTTTCAGTCAACATTAGCCTCGGTTAATCTTGTCAAAGTTCTCAAAAATAATTAATTACACTTACACACACATTGAACAAAACAACAACAAACCTAAATGTTGAAATTTGGCAAGAGATTGTTGTTTTATCTCGTTCTAGAGTTTGGTTTGGTTTGGGATGGTTTTAGTAATCGTTTGCTACTAAGGAAATGTCGTGGTCATTTCTTCTTTTGTTAAGGCTATTTGTTGTGGTTCAAAAACTCCCCCCCACTTTTTGGCCACTTGGCCATGGGCCCCCCTTCTTTTTTCTTGATTTTTTCCTTTTAGTCTTTAGGTTCCCTTATTTTCTCTCCTAGTTTTATGTTTTTTAGTTCAAACCCTTGTAAAGAGGATTACTTTAAGGGGGTTTCTTAGACTTTTGGACTTTTGGCCTTTCGGCATTCCCTGGAGCCCCAAAGATCCAAAATGCAAAAATCCAGAACCTCGTGCATCTAAGGTGAAAATCCTTTCATAGTTTTGGTGTCCAAAAGGCTAAGGACGCATGACTCATGGGCTTCACACTTTTGGCGTCCAAAAGTGTGAAACCCAATGATGATGTCACTTGGCCTAAGGGTTATAAAAGTGCAAGGGGTTTTCTTTTTTCTCATTCTTTGGATTTATTTTTTTAGCTCTGAGTTTTCTTTTGTGCCTTTGATGATCATTTGTTTTATGATTTTTCATCTTGTAGTTACTCATGCGCGCTCTACATACCTTTCATTGAGCTTGTCATAGAATCCTCTTCGTGCCCTCGTCATTTGTAAGTAGGGTTTAATCTTTGGTCTTTTCTCCCTTATGTTTTTTTAGGTTTTGTTCTTATTTTCTTTTATTTTGCAGGTAGGGTTTCATCTTTGATCTTTTCTCCTTTATTTATTTTTAGGTTTTGTTCTTGTTTTCTTTGTTTTCGTAGCCTAGGTTTTTGTTTTAGTGTTTTGTTTTATTTTTTAGTCATCATTTTAGCTTGTCTCACTCAGTTTTGAGTGCTTAGAGAGTTATTTTAGGGTTTATTTTTACTTTTTTCTAGTCTTATTCAATCAAAGTCCCACATTTCTTGGCCCCCAAAAGGTCGAAGGATGCAAACATTGAACTCAGCAAACCATAGGAAACTACAAATTCTATTTCAGATGGTCAGACTTTAAGCCTATGAAACACCTTAACATGTCTGAAACTATGAAATGCCACAACACCAAAGACAAGGACCAAGGCCATCACTCATTTCACATTTTTGGCCATTCGACCTCCTATAGCATCATCCCACTCCAAAACTCTGATTTTCACTTTTCTACCTTCTAGTAACCTTTTCTCCCTTTCGCGCCTTCGCACACCAATGTTTCACTCAAAGTTTCACACTCTAAAACTTTGAAATCTTGCACATCCATCGAACATTCTTTTTTCTCCCATTTAGTCTTTCAGAGGTTGATTCTATCTTTGGTGTCTTCACCTCCAAAACTTTGAAAAACATAATTAGACTTTTTTTTTGTTGGTTTCGAGCTTATGGGTTTGATTCTCTAGGTTTACTGAGACTTATTTGCTTATTTTTTTAGTTGTTTTCAATAAATATTTACTGATAGTTGCATGTTTCCTTGCAGAATGTTAGAAAAGATAGTTGTGTCACTAATGAAGTACTTATTCAAGAGATACCATGTTCTTTCTAAGGTTGGGAATCTTCATAGCAAGATCACTGATACTGACATAGAGAATGTGGATTGGAATTATTTTCTCACCCAGTGTGCCAACCCTAATGGAATATTGACTGATTGTACTTCTCTTGTGATTTCAAGTATGGTCAATTCTACAACACATCCAATATCCATTTTATCTTCATATCTAATTATTGATCCTCACACAACATTATGGTCTTGATGAGAGGGTAGTGAAGAATAAAATAGGAGATATTGTCCTCGATATCAGGATGGAGTACATTGAAGATGTCTTTCACTTTCCTAAGGGGGTTAACCATTTTTATGGTTTCTCTATCAACAAGGGCTTGGAATGGTTTAAAATAACACTCAGCTCGCTTATGAAATTGTAAACAAGGAGTATCTGATGTAGCCTCTCCCTAAGAATAAATTGGAAAAATTGACATGAGAAGGGGATATTTGAAGAATGATATCTAGGTCATAGTTACTATGCTAAGAAAAGTATATGGCCTTCCCTAATCTATCCAACTTGAACACTGGATGTGTTGTGGGTCCACAACACACACCCCATTTTAGGTCCTCTGACTGTGGGTACCCCCCTTTTTTTTTGTCTTTTTTCCTTTCGTCATGTCCGCCCCTCGTAGATATCCAGTCAGACGCCAGAGAAGATTACTAAAACCAAAGCGGATAAAGGAAGAACCCTTTTTTAGCCTTTCAGAGGACTTAGGTCCCCCAAAATGCTGAAATGGCTAAAAGGCTAAAGACCAGACCTTTCATTGATTTCAGAGTCTGAAATCATCAAAAGGCCAAAAGGTTCTCGGTCCTCCTTCAAAATTTTTGGACCTTTCGGTGTCCGAAACCCCAAACCCACTGACATTAGCCCATGGGTTACAAAAGGGGTAGCCTCCTTTTTGTCATTTCACTTTGCATTTTTGTGTGTTTATGCTCTCGCTTGCATTCCGTCTGCTTCTCCTTGCCGACCGCCTCCTCTTCCAAGCCACCTAGTTGCCCTCCCTTTTCTCAATCGGTCGAGGTAGGCTCTCTTCGCTCTTCCTCACTTGGTGCTTTCAGGTTTTACTAGGTTTAGGGTCTTTTCGGTGCCCCTAGTTCCTCTCCAGCCTAGGGCACTTTGTTTTGTCGCCCTTTTGGGCTTCTATGTCTTTGTGCATCGATAGGGATGTCCCTCCCTATTGGCCCTAGGGTTTTCTTGTGTCATTAGGTCTAGGTTTAGGGTCTTATGTTTTTGTCAGTCGCGGTGCTTACCGTAGGTTTTCGGCCTCTGAAGGGCCAAAAACTGGATCTTCACTTTCACCAAGTTTTGTTTCAGATGTTTCAGCCTTTTGAACATTCGAAAGCTCTGAAAGTCCAAAAAGCCAAAAGTGAAACCTTTGATCAGTCCATCTAGGTTCCCAACCATGTTCAGATGATTTGGTGTCCTTGAGAAAGCCCCTCCCAATTCAGTGTTTGAAACTCTAAAACCCTCGATGGACTTGGCCCTACCATACGCATGTTCACACTTTCAGACTTTTCGGTCTCTGAGCTAGTTTTCGGTGTCCGAAACCCCGAAAGATCTGAAAGTGCAAAAAGTTGCACTTTAACTATTTTTCAGCTCTCTTTACTTGCCTTCATAGTTTAAATTGTTTTTCTTGTTCAAAATAAGCTACTGATATTTGAATTTTCTTGTAGGAATGAATGAACCCAAGATAACATCCCCAATGAAGTATCAATACAAGGGGAATCCCCCTAGCTCAAAGGTGGGGAACAAACACAGTGAGGTAACTGACACCAACATTGGGAACGTGGATTAGAATGAATTCCTGACCCAGTGCTCCCAACCAGCAAATAGATCTAAGGAATGTACCTCATTAGTCTTATCTGGGCTAATAAATGTAGCCACACACCCCGTGGTTGTTTCATCTTTAGAATTGATCATCACCCTAGCTCATCATTACGATTCAGATAAGAGGGTGGTAGTAAACTCCAAGGATCAGGTGGTGCTAGACATCAAGATGGATATCATTAAGGACATCTTTCACCTTCACAAAAGCATAGACAAATTCTATGAATTTTAAATTGAAAAGGGGACCAAGTGGTTTGGAAATAGGGAGAAAACCATAAATGAGATGATGAATAAGGAATACCTCAAGCAACCACTTCCCAAGAAAAAAATGGACAAGATAGACCTCCGGAGAGGTTATATGAGAGATGATATCCAAGCAGCTATAACAATGATAAGTAGGGTGCATGGGTTACCACAGTCCACCCAACTCAAACATTGGATGATCCTACTGATAGAAAGGATCCAGGAACAGAAGGCAAGATTTGACTGGTGCACCATCATCAGTGACAATCTAGATGAGAAATTGACAACCGTAAAACATAACCCCAATTTTTACATGAGCACTTACGTGGTGTATCTACTAGCTGCTCGGGCAGATTATCCTGGTCTCACCAAGAGGGGAAGTCTGAATGACCCAAATGTATGGCCCCATCTTGTATACTCACAGCTGGTAAAAGGAGAAAACATGCCAGAGGATTCCCCAGATTACAAGATAGTCAATGATGCATTCATCTTCACAGTCATCCGATCTATTGAGGGTGACTTTGCTAAAAGGATGTCAGAAGAGGCAGTCACTAAGGTAAGGGCCATTGGGGCCTATTTTATCTAGTTTAGGATGTTCACATATATCAAGATATCCGGGTCAACCTTGCACCCAAAGAAGTTGCCCAGGTACCTATCCGATTGGGTAATCATATTGGAGATGGCCAGGTAGCTTGTAGATGCATATGAGCACATAAAACATAAGAAGAAGCACTTTTGGGACTTTCCCATCTCTTTGGGACCCTATACACTAGAGGACATGAAGTTTTGCAAATCCGATGACTATCCCTTATAGCTTTACAAGATAGTACGAGCCTGATTTGATCCTATAGGTACTTATAGCCATATCATCAGCAAATTCTACATACATGAGCCACATCTGGAAGATCATTGGATAAATTGTATAGATGACCATGAGGTCAGAATCTGAGATTACTACAGAATGAACCTAGCTCTGGAAAAAGAGGTGTTGAAGGTTCCTATTTCCTTGAAGGTATGGGAATGTGATTCAGAGGAGGTCTTAGAAGACATTTACACAAAACATAAAGTGTATGACCGGCCAATCATGAACGCCGAGGTGGACAAAGATGAAAATGATGACATAGACTTCAGGGCAAGGCATGTGATAAAGACCACTATATCTTGGATCAAGAAGCCACACCGAATGAGTCCGATCCCAGTAAAAACATTAATGGAGCCCTCTAGGAAAGTAGAGAAACAATGAGGAGAGAATTCAACAGCTCCTAAATATAAGAAGGCTCCCCCTTAGAAGCCAAGAATGGTGTATGGTCATGAATGACCAATTGAATATGGCTCCAATCTTAGGCCTAAGAAAACCAAAATGATGGGCTAGATTGACCCACCAGCGGGGTCATCACAACCCCAATCAGGAGAAGGCCCATCTACCTCTAGCCAATCTTCCCCCACCGCTGAGAAGAAAACCTATAAGAGGAAGAAGAGTTCTGAATCTCTGCAGTTAGAAACTTTACAAGAAGAGCCTGAGGAAGAGGATGCAAGTGAGCCCTTAGTCTGGAAGACTAGGTTGAAAAAGAGGAGAGAAAAGGAGACTACTAAGAAACATAAAGAGGATCCCAAAGAATAGGATAATCCTTTAGATGCATTGGGATCGGATGAGTTCATGCTTTCTGATTTTGAAGGACTAGAAGGCTTTTTGGATCAAGGCCAAGATACACACACTGGGGGACCACCGCTCATACAACCCCAGGTATCCCTCACTCCACCACCACTCATACAACCCCAGGTAGCCCTCACTCCACCACCATTCATACAACCTCAGGTAGCCCTTACTCCTCCACCGGTCTAGTTCACCAATCCTCTAGTGAATGTTCCTGCTCCACTAATAAGCTCTTATTCTTCTCTAGGGCCTAAAACCCAAGACAGTGGGGTAACTCAGAGTTTAGTAACAGGAAATGTAGCTAGAGGGAGTTATGTTTTCACTCCACCACCCCACATACTTACTCCACCAACTTCCCTACCGACTCCAACACCTCCTCCTACACCAACCCCACCTCCATCTACTACCACCATCTCCTCATCTCCCACTCCAATCATACCAACACTTATTCCCTCAACATAAAACCCTCCAACATGTGCCACCTAGGTTTATAGATAATCCATGAGTGCTAAGAGCACACCACCTTTCCATACCACACTGGAGGCCATGACCAGTCTGAAGTCAAAGGTATCAATTGATACTTCCGGTGAAGAAGCTGAGGACAAAGAAGAGGATAACGTGGTAACTGAACAAGGAGAGAAAGAAGGAGGAAGGGAAGAAGGAGAAATTGATGTGGATGCTAAAGGGGAAGGAATGAAGGAAGGAGGGAATGAACAAGGAAAAGGGAAAGTTAAGGAATCAGGAAAAGAAATAGAGCCAGAAATACAAAGCCTCACTTTGATCCTCCAGGTTGCACCATATGAACCTGTAACTACATCTGGTAAACCTACTTGGTTTACCAAGGAGATACAAACTAGGAGAAGAACCTACACTAGTGAATTAGATGGAGAGGACACAAGTATGACATCGATGAGACAAGCTTTCCACCAGGAAGAAATCAATGCGCCTACAAAGATCATGTCATATGTAACTCAAGACCCTGGGGGTCAGTGGAAAGCCCAGATAGCTATCCCTCCCCCAAGCACTTCTCAGAAGATAGTTTCATTAGAAGGTTATACATTCAAGGAGGTAGATTTGGGTGAACCTACAAGAGAAGGGAGAAAAACACTAGCAGCTTTAGGGCTGAAGCATGCTCTAGGGTTCATGAATAAAGATGAAGAAACCATCAAAACTTTAACAAACCAGAATGAATCCTTAAAAGGGTTCATACAAAATATTTTGGGTCCCATTGATCCAAATTGTTCAGAGGCTTCACTACAGGCCATGCTTGATAAAAGGGCTACACCAGATTTGCCGGCAGGTTTGACTCCCTCTTTTATCTAGGCAAGCGCTGATTGGATAAATGACTTCGAACAATTCAGAGAGAAGGCAATCCCATCAATATTTAGGCCATATAGGACCATATTGGTTGAGGTTAATTCACTCATTGACCTGGTGGAAGATGATGGGGGTATGGATGCAAAGCTAGTTAAGTGGCAAGCAACTCTCCAAGATTTGGAGATAATTCAAAAGCAACGCTTCCAGATTTTGGTAAAATTCTATGAGGGTGAAGAACTGGATAAATTTGAGACTTGGACCAAGAAAATGGCCAAGATAATTAAGGCCTACAAGAAAAACCAGGCCCTTATAGATGAAAAGTGGGAGGAGGTAATAAAATGGATCAAAAGATATAGATAGCTTCTTCATAGGGGTTGGCCTCAACGTCTACCGAGATGAAAGCCAATAGGCTCTACGTCCCTCCAAGGAAGTGGTCCAACAATTTAGAGACGTTTTGGCCAGAGTAAATACCAAGGAGGCCTTGCAACAACTATTCTACATGAAAGAGGAAATACATAGAATGTCATAGCACGAAGAAGAGATCACGTTCTTCGCTTCTGAATTGACTATCTTCAGAAAGAAGCAAGAACAAAGGGTCACTAAGATAAAAAGAAAAGAGATCAACTTTGAAGAAGTTTAGGAGATAGTGTAGAGGCTTTGGGCAGCTCACCCAGAGGTATTCACTAGATAAAGCTCCAGGGTTCAAATACTGGGTAGACAGGGCAAGATTTTCAACACTTGGCTAGATTCTGCCAAGGAAGAGTTTTCGGCCTTTGATTTTTTGGCCTTTCAACCTTGAAAGCAAGTACATTTTTTCAACCTTTCAGCCTTCGAAGATTTCAGCCTTTTAGCCTCTTCAAAGTTTTTTAGCCTTTCAGCCCATGACAAGTCTGAATTTTTGGGACCTCTGAGTTTTAAAGTTTTGAGAAACACTTGAGGAATTTTAAAGGCATTAAAGTTTCAGGGTAGAGGTCAAGGTCCGAAGAACTAGGAGTTTTCAGTGAGGTCACTTTTTCGGACACCAGTTAGACTCCAGATCAGATCAATGGACAACTTGAGTTTGTTTTGGGAAGACTCAAGGTTTCCTATTAGTTCCCACCACCAGAAATAGCTCCAGGTGAAGAATCCAAGAAGGACCACCACAATCAAGAAGAAGACTCCTAGTTCATAGAAGGAATTCACCTTCTTTCTCTTTCTCTTCTCTGGCAGATTTTTCCCTCTTTGCATGAGCAAATGGATTGTAAATGGGTTTAAGAATCCATGCAAATTACATAGTATCAGTTAGCAGTAGTTTACCTTCAGCAAAGTTCTAGTTTAGTTCTATTTCTTTAGTTTAGACTCTCTGATGCCCTAACTCTAAACGTTAGAGTTATAGATCAAAACTCTATATATTGTAATCAAAAAGCAATGTAAAGGGCCAACTTTTTAATACAATAAATATCTACATTGGGTGCTTCATTCGTGGTGTGTGAATTACTTCTATCTATGCAAATTTATTGAATGTATGCTTGCATTATTCTTTATTTTCAGAGAGCCCTTTATGTTATTGTATTTTGAATTCGTGCTACTTTTAGTTGGAGTTTGCTGCTGTATATCTACCTTGCTGTGATGAATGCGTGGAGAAGATCATCTTTGGGCTTAATGATAAATCTGTCTTGTGGGTGCGCACATCCTGGTGGCTTTATGATTTGATAGATTTTGAATATCTTGCACGAGTGAATACATCTTCTCTCCAAACGCTTGCATCCGCGGAGTAGTGAATTGTGACTTGGTCTGATTTATGCTTCGTGGGTTGTTCCAAATCTCTCCAACATTCAATTTGCAAGGAAGGGTTTACGGCAATTTATTTCCTTAGGATTTTACTTTTCTCGCAATTTTCTCTATTTATTGTTACCCTTCTCTCTTTAAAACACTGTCATTAATTCTGAAAATTACCATCTTGAAAACACAAAATTGCATTTTATTTACAACACCCATACTTGTTAAAATGGAAAATACCAAAAAAAAAGGGGGAGAGAACTAAACAATATTTTACAGTTTTTTGTCTTGAACGTACCAGCAAAGGCCTCCTCATGAACAATCACATTTATCTTCGACTGAGTAACCAAGAAGGTTGTGACCCGACCCCAGAGAACCTTGGGAATAACTCTGTTATTCTTTCAAGAGAGGAAATTGAATCTTGAGATCTTAGCAAGTTGGCTTGTGTTAAAACAACGCTCAACAGGATGAATTTTTTTATTGAAAGGATTAAGGGGAGAAGGTCTACATTTGACTGGGCTACCATCCTAAGTGATAAATTGGATGATAAATTAATTATAGTGAAGAACAACCCCAAGTTCTATATGACTTCTTACATTGTCTATTTACATGCCACCAAAGTCGAATACCCAAGGTTATTAAAGAGAGGAGATTTTGGTTAACCTAATGTTTGGCCATTCACTATATATCCACAGCTGGTAAGGAAGAGAAATTGGATGAAGATATATCAGAATAAAGGATTGTTAATGATGCCTTTATCTTTGCAATCATTTTTTCCATTGAGGGTGATATTACGAAGAGAATCTCAGATGAAGTTATGGCAAAGGTACGGTCCATTGGGGCCTATTATGTTCCATTCAAGACTTTTACACATATCAGAGTGGTATGGTGTACTCTTACACCAAAGAAGCTTTCTAAGTATCCTCTTGATGGGATCATAATTTTGGAAATGGCTAGGCATCTTTCAGATTCCTATGAACATATAAATCACAAGAAAAAACACTGTTGGTGTTAGCACTGTAAATTTTCTTGTGGTTTCATGGTTTTATACAAGTAAAATAAACCTATTTCTCCATGTTTTAGGTCTTTGGGAATAACCCTTAAAACCATAAGTCTTTTTGGCTCATTATAAAATCACATTACTTTTTCAAGGTCACTTAAGTCTTATTAGCCATGTGCCACTTTATCTTTTATTCCTTGTCTCCTAATCTCACAATTGAGATAGAATATTCCTTATGGTCTAGAGACTTGGTGCGAAAGGCTATCTCTTAATCTCATAAAAAAAGGGAATATGCCATATTCATCTAGAGTTCTGGCGAAGTCAGGTTATATTTTCTTGGTGGGCCCAGTCCTAGTCTTTTATCTCCTGATCTTATAATGTTTGCGGTTAAGTTCTTAACATTCAGCGATCTGACAACAAGGTTAGTGCTTGAATTTTTATGTTTATCTCTTGATATCATAATATCACAGTACAATCTCAAAAAAATTAGATATTTAGCGTCATTCATTGATCAAGATTGAGATGTGTGGGGATCACTAAATTTCAAAATGGAACTACAGTTAGCAAGAGGATTCAATGATTAAGAGATATGCTTTATCTATGAATCTCGAGACTAGACCATGGTTAAGAATTTTACTTGGAGACTATGAGATGACATTTTATCTCTGAATCTTGGAATAGAATTGGGTTAGACAAAATATCTCAAGATTACGCGCCAACTGTGGATCATGATCGAGATGTGCGGCTATTGCTGGATCTCATAATAAAACCATTTTTAAGCCAAGCATTAGGAGATTCAGAGATAGTTTTTTCGCTGGATCTCATAATAAAACTAAAGTTAAGACATGGATTTAGAGATCATGAGATGCAATTTATCTATGAATCTCGAAATAGAACCAGAGTTATGCCAAGTCTTCTAAGATCATGTGCCAACCATTGATTAAGACCAAGATGTGCGGCTGTCGCTGAATCGCTAGATAAGTCAAAGTCAAACAAAAGGATTTAGTGATTATGAGAAATAAGGCCAGGATTTGATAAGATTCACACATGTGTCCAAGAGACTCATCAAATTAGTGGTTATCACTAAGTCTCTAGATAAACCATGGTAAAACCTAGGCATTCAGTGATTTAGAGATAGTCTTTATCTGTGAATCTCATAATCAAACCAGAGTTAAGGAAAATATTCAGTGATCATGAGATATGCCTTGTCGTTGAATCTAAAAATGGAAGTTGAGTAAAGCCAAGTCTTATGAGATCATGTGCCAACCGTTGATTAAGACTAAGAGACTTTTAAGATCATTGGTTGTCACTCAATAAATAAATAAACCATGCGTCAAGGAAATCATTCGGCAACTCAGAGATATGTTTTATATCTGAATCTTGAGATCAGACCAGGGTTAAGCCAAGTATATGGAGATTCAGAGAGACTAAAGGGATTGAATTTATCAGGTTAAAGGAAGGTTAAAGATAAATACTGGTCAAGTTTGATTTGAACTAACAATCGATGATTTTCCTTGAAGGGTAAGGTGATCTATGTTTAATGTTTAAGGCAATGCACCTGGTTGACACATAGCTTTGTTGAGGTCATGTATCCTGGCTTTCAAAGGAAGTTAAAGAGGTTGCAAGTTTGTGTTGATCTAGTGGTGGGATCTATTCCTTAAAGGGAAGATGCTCGATGGATAGTAATTGAGGCATTACGCCTTCCTACCATGTTGCAAGTGAGATCTAAAGCCAACACTGAAGGATCATGTAAAGGTAAAGAAAGTTTTTTTTGATCGTACCGATGGCTCAAAGCTTCAAAGGAAAAGATGCTTGAAAGATATTGTTTAAGGCATCACGCCTATGTGCCACCTGTCTAGATCAGATTTTAGTGCCTAAGTAACTTAAAGATGATCTACAACTCAGTTTTAAAGATAGAAAAGGTTCAAATCTTGACTGTCGATGCCATGTTTCATGCCACCTGTGACCATTGTTTCATATATTTGAATATTCAAATGTATTTCTCAAATTTTTCATGGTGGTGTACTGAGACTTTTGTTGTGGAGCCATAAATGCATTGATCTGATATTCTGGGTTATATTTGTATAGCTGTAGAATGGTGTTTGGATACAGATTATGTAGCTCAGATTTTTTTTATGTTCAAAATTGATAGTTAGGGTTTCTAATTAGATTGATACACCTTATAGCGGTGCTTGGTATCCTCTACATTTATTTTGAGTTTCTCTCCACGTCATGGTGCTTGGGAAATTAGACTTCACGGTACTATTCTCCACACCCCAAGAAGTATGGCTACAGATCAGATCAGATTGCACAGATTGGAGTGAAGATAGGGTTACAACTTCATGACAGGCAGTTGAATGAATTGAATGCCTTTAATTCTTGGAATGAATGAGTTGTAAACCCTAACCCTAATTTATCTAAAGCTTGTTGCATCACTATTTCCTATTAAGGGATTTTCAGGATCATTTAGTAAGGGATGGAGAATTGGGAAAGTAGAGAGCATTAGGTTTCTACTTGTTTCCAGTCAGGGATATAGGAGATATTTTATACTGTATTAAGATAGAGTATAAATTTCTTATAATCTTTTGCATATTATTGTATTGTGTATTTCCTTAGTTATATTGTTGCAGAAACTTTGATTCATCATACTTAATATAATTTTTCATAGATTTAAGTCTCTCCTTTGTGTTATCTTCTAAGTTTTGAGTTTTCTAATTTATTGCATAAGATTTACTTATGTGTATGTTTCATTCCATAAGTCTTTGATCTAAGATCAAATTAAAATGCTTTGGATATAACATAAGCTCATTTGGTTATCTACATAAGGATACTATAAGCAGTGTGTGGTCTAAGTTGCTTATGTTTATGGCGATGAATCTTGGCCAGTAGGTTGGTTTCATTTTTCAATATTTGTATTGAGGATTTTCCCAATGGATAAGGCACTGATCAAGGAGTAGTACATTCTTTTGAGATATATGTATGATAGTTTTGGCTATATTCTACCCATCTTTAAATATCAAAACTATTTCAGTTCTTTTTGTGTTTTGTGGTTTTTGGTTTTTGTCCTACATGTTAATGGAGAGTCAATGGATATTTGGTTAGAATTTAGAGCTTTCCTACCATTATCTTTTGTTTAAATCAAGAATTATAAGGAGTTGTAAAGAGTTGAATGTTTATCTGGATTAGTTGTACCCGCCTTGGTTTTGCAAAGCTAGAAGTGCAGAGGGAAGTATTGTCCCTATAGTTGGTCCAGTTAAAATTAGTCTCAAGGTATATTGGTTTCTTTCAAAGCATAAAAATTTTCAAACACCAACAAAATGGTGACTCCTCTAGGGAGTCAATTATAGAGTCATGTGCTACAAAGACATATTCCTCATGGTTTTAGGAGTGAGGAAAGTTTGTTTGTCTATCATTGCATGTTGTTTGAAAGTCCTAGTTATTAAATTAATACATATACTATCTCACATGTGGTGAGTGATGACTCTGATTTCTCCGATTTGCACCAGCATGATTGAAGAAAGGCTACAAAGGAAAGAGGTGGAATTGCAGTGAAGATGAAGCAGATATTTGGAGTCCTTTGACTATTAGAATAGTCAAGAGAGGAATTTTTCTGAGACCCTATATTAGGGGTGTGTTGTGGTTTTTCTAATTTAAAGAAGGTTAGAGTTGGGAAATAGTTCTCAACTGATCCGAATCTTTTCCTCTGAAAGGAGGTGGCGACTCTATCAAAAAAATTTAAGGTGATTTGAAGGTTACTTCAGATAAAAATTTTGTAGCAACTTCATCACATCCAAGTTTTTTTTTCATTGGATACTCTTTTTCTCCATGAAAATAAGTTCTTAAATTTTTTCCCTATTAAGTGACCAGCACTAATTAAGAGGGAAGAAAGAAAAAAGTAACCATATTTCCTATTAAGATGTCACAATCATATAGAGGTAGCTTGTATGGGGATATAAATTTCAATGGCATCCTTGGTTACCCACATCCTATTCCATCACAAGTAAAAGATCACATGCTTAGGTTCAGTGGTATAAGTGGGGAATTGGCTGAGAAACATCTAAAGAAGTTTACCTACCTAATGGAGAACTATAACCTCATACATAAGGATGTAATAATGAAACTTTTTTTCTCAATCTCTAGTTGAGGATGCTAGGAATTGGTTTGAGGTATTACCTTGTGATTTTGTAGGATCTATGGATGAACTAGAGGATTATTTTAAGGAGAAATATGATGACATAGATTTTAGAGATTATGCTATGTCCAAATCTAGAGTACCTTTGCCAAATTTAGATGTTGATGATGAATATCTTTAAGAGGAACAGAGGTTGCAAGAGCAAGGGCTCCAAGAGATTATTTTGGTGTTTCAAGAAAGGATAAAAATAATGGTGGGATAATCTTCCTTTTTTTTGAAAGAGGTTTTTTGCTACAATGAGGTATTTTGATATTCCTTTTTGTCCTCAGGCGTCAATTTGGGTTCATGTGTTTGTGACACTTTTTTTTCCTGGTTTAACTAATTGGTCAGCGTCCTCGAGGAAAAAATATTTTGAATACACCAAGAAGTGGATAGAGGATATTGAGGATTTTGAGTCTGGGGATATTGAGCATAGGATAGATCAAATCAGCCAAAGGAATTGCATATTGTTTTTAAAGAAAAAGGTAGGAAGGATAAAGGACAAATCATCACTTTTGTTTTATGAAAATTTTTCTAATGCATATAGTGAGCTCTAGTGGATATTTATCTTCTAGAGTTTACATATATTGAGTTATTTCTAGAACTTTGTGTGCCTAAATCAGTCAATTGGTCTACATCCCATAGAGAAGAGGAGGTTGAACATACCAGGAAATGGATACAATCAATTCAAGAATCTCTAAAAATGTACTTGATGATAACTCTATTTATGTTGACTCTAATTACAATAATGATGTTGACTCTGAAGCTGACATTAAAGTAAATGAATATCAAGATAATGAGGATGAATCTATAATTGATCATGCTTCTTTTCAAAATGAATATTGATCTTTCTATCAACATGATAGTGCAGTTCACTTGTCTCAGTCTAAGGAAGACTTGTGCAAAGAACAAGAGGATAATTATGATGCGGAGGTAAGTTTTTACATGATGAATATTTTGAAGATAATGACAAGAGCCATGAATTTTTAATCCAAATTTCTAATGTTGAAGATCCTCAATCTAAGGTTGCACATAAGATTGTATCGAGTGATGATTATATTGAGAATGATGGAAAAAAAAATGATAGAGATGTGTCTAGTATGGATGCTCTCTCTTGTGATCGTGAAAGTGATGATCCTTCTCAATATGTTGTAGAAGATGTTTGTAGTCAGCAAGAAGATAATGGTTGCATAAATGAGGATGTTTCTTATGACTACATATTAGAGGTGGATGAAATAGATGCTAGTGGTTCACTTCATAATTAACAAATTTATGAGTTCCTAACTTATGACTATCTCAGATATTCAGGGAAGGATAGCTTTGAGTCCTTACATCACACACACATTGAGTTTGACAAGGAATGTATATCAGATGGATGTGATTTTGATATAGGTGTTTTTTATTCTCCTTGTACTTCTGTATCACTAGACTACAACATGATTGAATATGATTTTTTAGATGGTGAAAGCATTAGAGCATTTTTAGATTCAAAGGATGAAGAGGTTTTTGGGATAATGTTGAGTACTGATTGGGATAGTTGTGTGGATTATGAATCTTTTTCAGATTCTAAGTCATTCATTGAATCATTGTAGGATGATATTTAAGTTACTCAAGATATGCAAGTTCATGATGATTGTGTTGATGTGTGCTCTCCCTCCAACATTCAGGATAATGGTTTATATAAGGTTGAAAATCAACAATTGAGTTCTTTAGGGAACTTTGATATAGATATGCAAACCAGTGATAAGTACAGGATGATAACTTTGTTGAAGAGAAGAATAAGGATCATAACATGGAGTTTTCATTTTTTGAAATTGATAATGTTGAGTCTTGTTCTTATTCAATTTTTGATATGTTTCCTATTACAAAAGGTAAAAATGATCCACAGATGATCCTTGATTTTTTTGATGAACTTGATCCTAAAGATTCTCAGAAGGTTGTCTCCTATCCTATGGAGAGTGGGCTAGATCATGTGCCAATTTATGAGTTTCCTCAATGTTTGTATGGAGTTTAGTATGATATTATTTACACTGATATGAAAACTACTGATGAGAGAGATTTCAATAATATTGACTCCAGTAATATGGCAGGATATGAGTGTCTTTCTCAGTTGGATGGTGATTCTCCAAGATGTGGCATTGAGCTAGAAAATGATGAGCACTGCATTTATTATAGTATCTTTTTACCTAATGGATGCAACAATAATATTCCACATGCTTTACATTTTCATTTTCTATGTGATCTTCATATAAGCTCAACTGATGGATACAGTGATAAATTTTTGTGTTGTGCTATTGATACATAACAGTAGGTCTTATTAGACAGATGAAAGTGGTTTTGTCAGCTTGCTTTCACTACAAGGAGAAGAAAACTTTGTTTATGACAAAGGCAAGTTGGAGGCATAATTTTGAAGATGGCTTTAGGTCATCATGCTTGGTTTGAATTATTTCAAATCAGTGAATAAAGAAGAAAAGCTGAAGATCTTTGTCATTTGTGAGTTTATACATATTTCCTTTTGTTCTTTTTGGTTGTTGTAGTAGGTTAATTTTCTTTCCTATAGGTGATCTTCTTTTCCCAGAGTCCTAGAATCTTTCTATGCCTGCAAGAGGCATACATCCCCAGCCAGAGCCACTGTTAGCACTGTCAATTTTCTTGTGGTTCCATTGTTTTTTGAAAGTAAAATAAACCTATTTCTCCATATTTAGGTCATTGGAAATAAACCCTTAAAACCCTAAGTCTTTGTGGCTCATTATAAAATTGCATTAATTTTTCAAGATTACTTAAGTCTTATTAGCCATGTGCCACTTTATCTTTTATGCCTTGTCTCCTAATCTCACAATCGAGATGGAATATTCCTCATGGTCTAGAGACTTAGGTGTGACAGGCTATCTCTTAATCTCATAATGGAAGGGAATATACCATATACATCTAGAGATCTAGCGAAGGCATGTTATATTTTCTTGGTAGGCCTAGTCCTAGTCTTTTGTCTCTTGATCTCATAATGTTCATGGTTAAGTTCTTAACATTCTATGATCTAGCGAAAAGGTTAGTGTTTCACTTTTTATGTTTATCTCCTGATCTCGTAATGTCAAAGTGCGGTCTCAAAAAATCTAGACATTCAGTGCTAGCCATTGATCAAGATTGAGATGTGTGGGGGTTGTTGAATCTTAGAATGGAACTATAGTTAAAAAGAGGATTCAGCGATTCAAAGATATGATTTATCTCTGAATCTTGAGACTCAACCATGGTTAAGACTTTTACTTGGAGACTATGAGATGGCCTTTTACCTCTGAATCTCATAATAGACTTGGGTTCAAAGAGAAGATCTCAAGATTATGCACCAACCACGGATCATGACCAAGATGTGAGGCTATCACTGGATCTTATCATGAAACTAGAGTTAAGCCAAGCATTGGGAGATTCAGAGATAGATTTTGTCACCGGATCTCATAATAAAACCAGAGTTAAGACTTGCATTCAGAGATCATGAGATTTTCTTTATCTCTTAATCTCATAATAGAACCAAATTTAGGCCAAGTCTTATGAGATCATGTACCAACCATTTATTAAGACCAAGATGTGCGGCTGTCACTGAATCACAAAATAAGTCAAATTCAAGAAAAAGGATTCAACGATTATGAGAAATAAGGCCACGATTTGGCAAGATGCAAACACATTTCTGAGAGAATAATCATATTAGTGGTTATCGCTAAGTCTCTAGATAACCCATGGTAAAGCCCAGGCATTCAGTGATTCAGAGATAGTCTTTATCTCTGAATCTCATAATCAAACCAGAGTTAACAAAAATATTCAGCAATTATGCCTTGTCGCTAAATCTAAAAATGGAACCTTAGTAAAGCCAAGTCTTCTAAGATCACACGTCAACCATTGATTAAGACCAAAATACTTTTAAGATCAATGGTTTTCTCTCAATCTCAAAATAAACCATGGGTTAAGGAAATCATTCGGAAACTCAGAGATATGTTTTATCTCTGAATCTCGAGATCAGACCAGGGTTAAGCCAAGAATATGTCGATTCTGTGAGACTAAATAGATTGAGTAGCTTAGGTTAAAGGAAGATTAAATATAAAGATTGATCAAGTTTGATTTGATCTAACGATTAGTGCTTTTCCTTAAAGGGGAAGGTGATATATGTTTAATGTTTAAGGTAATGCGCCTAGTTGACAACTTTGGTGAGGTCATGCATCCCGAGTTTCAAAGGAAGTTAAAGAGGCCACAAGTTTGTGTTGATCTACTAGTGGGAGCTATTCCTTAAAGAAAAGATTCTCAATGGATAGTCATTGAGGCATTGCGCCTGCCTGCCACATTGAAATTTAGATCTAATGTCAGCGATGAAGCATCAGGTAAAGGTAAAGAATTTTTTTGTTGACCAGACGAATGATGCGAAGCTTCAAAGGAAAATATACTCAAAAGATATTGTGTAAGGTATCGCACCCATGTGCCACCTATCTAGATCAGATTGTAGTGCCCAAGTAACTTAAAGATGATATACGACTCAGTTTTAAAGATAGAAAAGGTTCAAATCTTGACTGTTGATGCCATGTTTCACACCACCTATGACCGTTGTTTCAGATATTTGAATATTCAAATGTATTTCTCAGAGTTTTCATGGTGGTGGAATGAGACTTTTGTTATGGAACCATAAATGCATTGATCTGACTTCTAGGTCATATTTTCATAGCTATATAATGGTGTTTGGATAAGGATTGTATGACTCGGAATGTTTTTATGTTCAAAATTGACATTTAGGGTTTATGATCAGATTTATACACCTTATAGCGGTGCTTGGTCTCCTCTACATTTATGTTGATTTTCTATCCACATCATGGTGCTTGGGAAATTAGACTTCATGGTACTATTCTCCACATCCCAGGAAGTATGGCTACAGATCATATCAAATTGCATAGATTGGAGTGAAGATAGGGTTATAACTTGATGACATAAAATTGAATGAATTGAATGCCTTTAATTCTTGGAATGACTAATTTGTAAACCCTAACCCTAAATGATCCAAAGCTTGTTGCATCCATGTTTCCTATAAAGGGATTTTCAAGATCATTTAGTAAGGGCTAGAGAATTGGGAAAGTAGAGAGCATTAGGTTTATTACTTATTTCCAGTCAAGGATATAGAAGATATTTTTAGACTGTATTAAGATAGAGTAGAAAGTTCTTATAATATTTTTCATATTATTGTATTGTGTATTTCCTTAGTCATATTGTTGCAGAAACTTTGATTCATCATACTTAATATAATTTTTCTCAGATTTAAGTCTCTCCTTTGTGTTATCTTCTAAGTTTTGAGTTTTTTGACTTATTCCATAAGATTTAATTATGTATGTTTTATTCCATAATTCTTTGATGTAAGATCAAATTAAAATTCTATGTATATAACATAAGCTCATTTGGTTATCTACATAAGGATATTATAAGCAGTGTGTGGTCTGAGTTGCTTATGTTTATGGTTATGAATCTTGGCCAATAGGTTGGTTTCAATTTTTTAGTATTTGTATTGAGGAGTTTCCCAATGGATAAGGCACTGATCAAGGAATATTATATTCTTTTGAGATATATGCCTGATAGGTTTGGCTATATTCTACCCATCTTTAAACATCAAAACCATTTCAGTTCTATTTATGTTTTGTGGTTGTTGGTTGTTTTCCTACATGGTAATGGAGAGTCAATGAATGTTTGGTTAGCATTTAGTACTTTCTTACCATTATATGTTGTTTAAATCCAGAGTTATAAGGAGTTGTAAAGAGTTGAATGTTTATCTAGATTAGGTGTACCTACCTTGGTTTTGTAGATCCAGAAGTGCAGAGGGAAACCTTGTCCCTATAGTTTGTCTAGTTACCTTGCAGAGATTTCATACTTGGATCTAACCACTCCTAATATCAGTCTCAAGGTATATTGGTTTCTTTCAAAGAATAACCTTTTTCAAACACCAACAGCTGGGAATTTTCCATCTCTATCGGCCCTCATTTTTAGGAAGACATGAAAGTATGCAAGTCTTTGGCCTTTGAATGGGATGACTGCCCCTTACAATCATTCAATTTGATTAGAACTAGGTTTGATCCCATCGACACCTAAATTCACATCATGGGTAGATATTATGTCCATGAGCCTCACATTGAAGATCATTGGATGAACTGAGTAGATGAATATGAGGCTAGGATCTAAAACTATTGTAGAATGTCTCTCAAGCTTGCACAATATGCTCTAGATATTTGTATTTCACCCAAAGTTTTGGATGTGGTTACTGAAGATGTTTTCGATTCACTATAAAGTCAAAATAAGATATATGCAAGGGTCATTTTAAATGTAGAGATAGATAAGGAAGAAAATGACAATATTGAATTCAAGGCCATACATGTGATAAAACTACTAAGGAATGGATTAGAAGGTCGTTCAAAATGGATCCCACACCAATGAAGCTAAAACTTAATCCATCATCCAAATAATATAAGGGAAAAGGAGAGAAAGTAATAATGCCTAAGTTTAAAGGGGAAACTCCTCAAAAGCTGAAAACCATTTACATATATGATCAGCCAGTTGTATATAGCTCAAATCCAAAGGCAAAATTGGATATAAAAAGAATGAATAGGAGTATTAATCCACCTACTGTTCAATTACCAGCAGCACAAGGGAAAACCTCTACCTCTAGCAGGTCTCCAAAAATAAAGGTAACAGGACCCATAACTACCAAGGAAGAGATCTTCTATATCTCCAAAGTTGGAAACTTTGCAAGAAGAAGAGGAAGAAGAAGATGAAGTTCCCTTGGTAAGAAGAACATGATTGATAACAACAGCCACCAAAAAAGAGCTCAAGAATCTAATGTTCTTATTGATGTAGATAAAAGTGCATAAGAGGAGCAAGTAGATCCCCGAGATTCCCTTGGTCCCAATAAATTTTATATTTATGATTTTTAGAATCTCGCAAGGTTTAAGAATCAAATGAAGGACCAACCTAATCAAAATGCAAAAATAAGTGTTACAAAATAGGTACCTGTGGCCCCACAAGTTAATCTCACTCCTCCTTCATCCCAATTTAGTCCCTCTATTTTTAAACAATCATTGGGGGAGAACTGCTAAGGAAGATCTAGATACACAAATACCTTCATTCACCATGGGGTCTACAGAAGTAGAGAAGGAAGTAGGGGTGAAAAATCCTCAATATCTCTCCAATAGCTAGGTGTCACAATTAGGAAAAAGAGAGTTCCCACAAGACATGCTAGTTGATAAAGAGAATGGAGGTAATACAAATGAATAATAGAGTTCATCCACTCTACCTAATACTCATGCACCCACTCCTTTGCCTTCCATCCAAATTACTATTCCTCCACTTGGATTTCCCATATTTTCATCAATTCCAACTACCCAAGCCCCTTCTTCAACAAGATCGACACCATCTTCACAAGTAAGGCTAAGACATGTGACAGGTCTCTAGGCAGATATATTGACAATTTCATCCAAAGATGTTGAAGAGAAACACATTGATAAGGATTCTATGAGGGAAGAGATTACTCCTCCTCATGAGGATCCACCTAAAGAACCAAATCCCACTACTAAGGAATAGATGGAGGAAGTAGAAGAAGATATAAAGGACAAAAAAAATTGAGAAATGAGGGAAGCATTGGAGAAGGAAGGAGAAGGAGAGGAAGAGATGGAAATAAAAGGTACATAAGAAACAACTTACATTCTAAATATTGCCACATATGATTTGGTCACTGTGTTCACCAAACCTACATGGTTCACTAAGGAGATACAGCCAAAGAAGAAGAGTATACACTTAGGAAGAAGACATAGACATGGCTATGTTAAGCCAAACTTTACATAGAGGTGAATCCAATGCCCTGATAAGAACCATGTCCTATGTAACTAAGGACCATAGAGGATGGTGGAAGGCACAAGTGGTGGTACTGATAGTAAGTTCCAGTGTATCAAAAATTACTCCCGAAGGTTATACTTTTGAAGAGGTTGACTTAGGGGAACCTAAAAGAGAAGGGAGTAAGCCATTGGCAACACTTGGATTGAAACATGCCTTAGGATACATGGATAAGGACAATGAAAAGATAAAGGCATTAATGAAACATAATGAAGCACTGAAGAAATTCATTGTTAAATGAGCAGGTCCCATTGACCTGGACTACCTAGATGTCTCATTAAAGGATATCTTGGAGAAGAGGACTACATCAAAATTTCTAGCGGATGTACCACATTATTTCATTCATGCAAGTACAGATTGGAGGGCTGATTTTGAATATTTTAGGAAGGCCACCATCAGAGAAATTTTTAAGCCATTCATAGTTATCCTTAAGGAGGTTACCAAATTGGTGGATACGACAGGTAGCAAAGAGGGATTGGATATGTAGATTGAAAAATGCTAAAGGGTTCTTAAGGACCTAAAGATAATAAGGAAGAAATGCTTCTTGATTTTGGTTAACGTATATGAAGGGTCAGAGCGAGACAATTTTGATATTTGGATCAAGGAAATAACACAAATAATAAAGGTCTATCAGAAATGCCTAAACAAAGTCAGCAAAAGGAATGAAGGAGTTATGATGTGGGTTAAGAAAATAGAGAAATTCTTCAAGAGTATTAACCTAGATTTGTATGAAGTTGAGGAGAACTTATTTTTGTACCCGGTGAAGAACATTGTGTGACAATTCACATGAATTTTGGGTAGTGTAAATACAAAGGAGGACCTCCAATAGATTTTCCATTTCAAGGAGGATATACAGATAATGTTGGAGAATGAAGAAGAGATCAAATATTTTTCCATAGAATTGGTCACCTTTAGGGAAAAGAAAGAACAATGCCTTATTTCTATCATTTTAGATGTAGATGGAACCCTAGCTATGGGTTTCTTAATTTCCTAGTTGAAGCACTATATATTTCATCAGAATTATATAATTAAGGTCAGTATTATTGTGATAAAATTACGTGCAATTGGTGCTTCATTCATAGTGTGAGATTTATTCTATCTATTTGAAGTGTGTGAATTTTTTATTGCTAGTTCATGCATTTTAAAGAGCTGATTGTTTTATTGTGAATGATATCTATAGATTTCAGTAGCTCAATGTTAATGATTGTTGTATTACCTTGTTGTGACAAATTATTGGGAAAATTATTCATCGGTGTCTTCAATATAAATTTGTCTCATGTGTGTGTGCATTCTAAGCGGCTTCATGATTTGATGAATTTTGATAAATATTACATCTGCATTAATTTCCTTTGATGATTGCATCTGCAAAACCAGGTTTGTGAGTAATTCTAATCTATGTTTTATTGGTTTCTTCCATTTTTTGTGATAATTTAATTTGCAAGTTAATACAATGGTAGTTTATGCCTATTAGGATTTATTTTCTGCAATTTACTTAAATCTCTTGTTACCCTTAAAAAAAATTTTTGGAAATATGGTTAGCTTAGATTCATATTAAATCTGCACCATAGGAAATTGCATTCATCATAAAATCAGAAAAAATTAAAAAAAATTAAAAAAAAATAAATTGGTATCAATGACATCGCCTACATCTTGTAGTTTTCTTCGAACCAGCAAAAGCCTCCTCATGAACAATTCACATTAGTCTTCAATTAGGCTACCTAGGCGGTTGACAAACAACTTAAAGGAACCTTGGAAATAATTATATTATTCTTTCAAGAGAGGGATTTTCATCTCAAATTCCTAGTCGTTGTCTCGTGTAAAAATCCCCTCATCAAGTTAGTTGATGATGAGCCCGACAGAGATGTCGAAGAAGACGAACTAGACCATCATGATGTAGAAGTTAATGTTCGTGAAGATGATATCTGTGTGGATGATGACATTATCAAAAATGATAACAATGATGATGATGATTATGATATGACCAATCCTTACAATGTTGATTTTGGATTGGATGATACAGACAAAGAGTTGGATGAAGAAGAAAATCAATGACTTTGAAGTGTATGAGTTATGTGACTATATTATCTATTTTATATTGATTTCTTAATAGAAATATATTTGACTTATATGGTTACATAATTAATTCATGATTTTTTTAATTTTTATATAATTACATAATCAATTCATGATGTTTTTAAATTTTATGCCATTACATAATTAATTGATGATGTATTGTTTAATGTTGTTAATTCGTGATGTTACATCTATTATAGATCTCCGAGAAATTCCCATATGATCAAATCCTAATTAATCTACGCCTATTTATGATTAGATATTATTTGATCACATCTTTAGTTATTTTATTTTGAAAAAAATTGGTTTTTCCTTATGTTGACCCCGCATAGTGACATGTGAATGGGGCCAATGTTGATTTTTTTCAATTTGTGCACGTATGGAGTGAAACTTTACATGGTTAGCCTAGACGCATGCATTGATGATATTGGAGGGTTTAGAGACTCAACATGAGGTAATGTTATATAAAGGCATCTCGTCCTTCCTAATAATACAAGTTGCCTTATTCTTTTTCTATTTCATATATTATTCTTAGCATTTCTTTTGTTAATAGTTTCAAAAGAAGAGGCTCTCTGAGCCTCACCTTGGATCTATTACACATCAGTTTGTGTATTTTCATTAGTAATGAATATTTATATTACCTTTAAAAATATCAATGAGTATAAAGATGATAATAGGAAGCTTTAAAATGAGTATATTTTATTTATGGAACCTAAACCACAAGGTTTGTCACTCTAATGATAAAACCAAGTCAAATTAACCCCTAACACCTATTGGTGGAAGAAGAAGATACCGAAGAACTTAAAGATGATGTAGATGAAGATCGGGATCAACACTAAGTTGTTATGTTCCTGACAAAGATGTGAAAGAAGAGGAACTAGATCATGATGATGTAGGAGTTAATGTTCATGAAGATGATATCTGTGTGGATGATGACATTATCAAAATTGATAACAATGATGATGATGATGATGTGACCAATCCTTACAATGTCAAATCTAGATTGGATGATACAGACAAAGAGTTACAAGTTTCCTTATTCTTCATGTTTCCTTATTCTTCAAGTCGAATGTCGTCCTTCCTAATAATACATGTTGCCTTATTCTTCATTTCTTTCATATATTGTTCTTAGCATTTCTTTGGTTAACAGTTTCAAAAGATCAGACTCTATTTGAGCCTCACCTTGGATCTATTACAAATTAATTTGTGCATTTTCATTAGCAATGAATATTTAGATGATCTTTAAAAAGGTCAATGAAAATAAACTTGGTCCAATCTCACATTATCCCCTTGGGCAATTATCCTTTTCCTCCAAGTTGAATGGAACATTTTGTACCAATGCATCTATGTTTTCCTACCCTCATGGATAAAGACTTGACATCACTTTAACAATCTTCTTTATGTCATAAAATATCTCCTAAGTACCTTTGGCATGCTTTACATGTGTTAATATCAACTAGAGTGAATATATTTTTAAAGTCTCCTAACATATTCCATGAAAATGAAATGACTCATTTTGATTAAGGATTAATTTCCTAAACCATTCCTCCATATATATTTTGAATTTTGGTGCGCCTCCAAGAGAGTGACATAGCATACTACACTGATACCCTAACTAGAGAATTGCATTGAGAACCGCTACATCCATCCCCTAAGTGGAGAGTTGTGAGACTTTTCTGGATGAGTTTCGCAAGGCCATTGAGTCGAGGAGGAATACTAAGAACCATTTGGAAAGAAAAAAGCCAGAGCGAGAGGTGAGGGAACTTAGAAATGGAAAATAGACCAAGGGAAAATGAATGTAAGTGATTTTTCCCCCACATTTAGAAATCTTTCTGAAATTAAAATGATTTAGACTCTATTTTTTTCCCATCGCGGTGTTGCATGCAATATTTTGGTCAATGTAAGTCAATTTCCCATTGAAAAACCCAAGTAATACCTAGTACTAGCGTCTAGTTAGTGAACTGCCTCACAATAGGTGTGGAATAATCCTATTATGAGGTGCATTTAACTTGTCAACCTAGGGACGTATACTTGAAATGGTCGGCACGATATGTGCACTAGGTTCCTTAAGGAGTCATTCTGCTTATGTTGCAGGAAGGTAAAAATGCATAAAAGAAACCTAAACTAGTGTTGCAGGAAAAGAATACATTTATCTCCTTACTGAAATGAATGCTAGAAATTGCAAACTTTACTTAAACCTATACTTTCAACCTAGAACATCCATTATAACTATTCTTGCAGATGCTGCAGGAACATTCACAAGGTACAATGTTGAAGGAAGAAATTGTAACTTCTATCTGAAATACTGGAAATGCTAGAAATGCTAGAAGGAAATCTATTCTATCCTAACCTATTCCACCTCCCAAGTGGGCCCCCTTGGTCAGTTTCTACTAATCTATTAACACAGAACGTAAACCAAGAATTACTTCATTGTATTTCAAAAACTCATTACATAAAAACAATACATGAAACTTAAGATAGTTTGCTGTAAGATATAACAGTTTCTTCCAAAAAATTCTTTCTCTAACTTTCCTCCTAACTTCAATCTATCAGTCCAATCCCTATAAATAGAGGATCAAACACTTATTACAAAATAGAAAAGAAACTATCTTGCTGAAAAAATGCTGGAGAAGAAGATGGAAATGCAACAGCCCACGGTGTGGGTAATAAAGCTTGGGCGACCAGTTCAACATAATAAAGTGCAAAGGGAATATAGAAATACTACATCCCCACATCATAGAATAATGGCTCCTCCATTGTAGCAGTCATGTTTCCTGGTGCTATGATGATCACTCCATCGTAGCTGGTCCTCAACAGTCTTCCTTGAATGTTGTCGACCACTCTCCAGTCGCTTCCTCTTCTGTCAAGTTAGTTGTGATGCAAAAATATTCATGCAACAAGATTAATCAAATTAAATCCAGATATTAGAACATATATTATGATGGTTATATAAAATACTGCACTATATGTATAATATTAGCAAAATATGTCACAAATATCTACCCATGGTTTATCAGTTCTATCTAGACCATATCACAAGTTTTAACTGGCTAGGTTCACAAATGTTTTGTCAGAAACTAGAATAGAGTATTTAAAATTATACAAAATAAAGGCAATAATTTAGCCTTATCATCTACCCCTTGGTTAATCAAATGCTTGTCCTCAAGCATGCATCTTCTAGAAATTGACCTAAAGTCACCAACTTCAGTTCTTCCTTGCCTTTGGCTCTTGAAGGAGTAGTAGAATCCTCTTGCTCTTTCCCAAACTTCCCTTCTGTGATCCTCACGCAGCCTATCAAGCCTGACAGTGTTGATGTCATACAAGGGCCAAAGGAGCATGGGCAGTTGCATTGTGAGAGGACACCAAACCTCCTGCCTGATTTTCCTACCCAGCTCCATGTATTTCGGTGCTCGGTGTATGGCTGCTTCAAGGTTAATGGGGCTTTGTGGTTCTGACCTTTTGAATACCTCTGATAATCTACCCCATCTACTTCTAGCACATGTTAAGGCTCTTTGGAAGACAAAATAAGACATGTCATATTCTGCATACACATCTGTTCTGAGCTTGAAAATTTTATCTCTTATTTCCTTTTTAATATTCCCATATGTCAGTTTGAACCAATCCCTCAAGAACACTTCTGGTTGACTGTTTTCTGCTCTTAATGGCAGGGGTTTCATTTTCTCAAGTTCTCTATAATTCTCCAATTGTCTATCATAGTTAGCCTCATTGTGCATCCAAGACATTAGGGCCCTTAGGTGTATATCCCCTATGTAAAGTAGGGGGTTCCATTCGGTCTCTGTAGGGATGATGAAATTATGCACATACAACTCACAGAGTAAGTTTTTTTGCCAAGATGGAAGGGTCTGGTATAAACCATAGAATTCTTGGGCTGATTTAAACTCTGTGTTTACATATTTGAGGGTCATCATCAACTAGAATAGGAGGAATTGTTCTTTTAGACAGATGGTATAGACCCTAGGTGGTAGTCTACAAGCAATTATCTGGTCAATCAAATTAAGGGCCTGTTCCATTCTCTATTTTTGTCTTTCCAACTGATCTTTTAATTCGCAATTTACTCTCCTTGTTCTGGTATTACTTTCTGCAATTTCTTTTTCTCTTCTCCCCATAGAGTGGTTGTCAGCACATGCTTATTATATAACTGGAAGAGAAGAATTTGCAGAGTAATCAGACCACTATTTTCATCCTGGTTATTCTTCCTCCTTTGTTCCCTCCATAACTGCTCTAAGAAATTTATTAACCAAGTTCACTTATAGGAAACTAGGGCATTTCTTGTGCAAGCTAGCTGGTGAGTTATAGGGGTTTCTTTTTCACGGGTTGGAACATCCTGATGACTAACTCCTGGATCATTTTGACATACATTTGGCTCAGCTTCACACTCCTCATCCAGATTTTGAGGAATGTCTGGAATCTCAAACTGGCTGGGAGAATCATCCAGATTAATATGAATAGGAGTTTCCTCCTCAAATTGTTTGGGGGAAGCGGACTGGATTTTGGTGGGTACTTTAGGAATCTTCCCTCTCATCTTAGAGCTCCTTCTTATAGGAATTTCCTCAACCTCTACAACCTTTTTCTTACTAACCCTTTTTGTTTTCTCTGCTGTAGGAGTAGTGGCTACAGGAACTGACTTCATTTTCTTCCCTCTCGAGACTTGAGGGTTTCGTGGCTCCGTTGCAGGAACCAAATTTTCTCCCACTAACTTTTTTTTTCCTTTTGTTTGGGCAGAAGTAGGTATATTTCTCATGTGAGTGGATAAAGGCACATTTTCCTGTAAATTTTCATTTTTTGCCCCTTGGGTACTTTGCTCGGCAACTGGGTCAGGGGGAACTGCATTATCTTGGCTAATTTGCACATTAGGGGCTATTTGAGGCTGTAGGGTTTTATGATGGACAAACTCTACCCATGCCATAGGGGAGACATCCCTAAGAGATCTTTCTATGAGTAATTTAATTAGGGCATGGTGACTAACAGAATTGTCATTTCCTTTATGGGTTTCTTTGGCACTAATGCACAGCATATTAAATAAGAAATTGGGGGCATTCATTGGGATATTATGTCATACATAACTAAGCATCTTAAAATGATGCACATGTAAATTAGAAAATATTTCTTCATAGGTGAAATACCTGATAATGTGCATGGCCAACTCATGATATGGTGGAGGAATGGACATTCTTTTGCACCCCTGTTTAGTGATTTCCAGTGGAGGGTCACCTGGTAGGGTAAACTGGGCCCTAGCTGACCTGACATCATGCGCATTGGGGTAGTGTTCCCCTACTTCTGAAAAACTAGTTACTTCCAGTATTTGCTCCTCTATTGCAATGACTGTCAACCCCCATACTGTTGCTTGGCCTTCATCAAATGTGTTTGCAAATTCTATTGCTGCTTCCTCATCAAACTCCGTCAATTTTAAGAAATATCCCAGCCATCCGCAGGCATTAAATCTTCTTACTGCCTCAACATCAAAAAGTAAAATACTATGAACCAATGGTTCATGCCACTATAATTGGCCCCCCATTTGTGTTTACCAAATTGAACCTCTACTCTATTCTCAACAATTACCTTCTTCTCTTTTGAATTTCAGACTACCTCTTGTAAAACCACAGACCCTTTTCACATTCTTCTGGTATTCTTGGTATGAACAATAATAATGTACTTTAACAGAATGAATCATAGATATTAATGTGAGAGTTATGTCATGGTTTTAATACTAGGTCACATCTAGTCTGACAATTAGGGGTTTATTTGGAATAAAGGTACGACACTTGACACTTGTGTGATGCGACAGCTAGATTTTAATTAAGACAAGGCCGAAGTACAGATTTGAGGATCTTAACAAGTAAATAGAAATGAAATTTAGGAATTGGCACACTTCCCTACCCCCTATGAAATATTGACAAGTGTCCTCACTTGTCAGACTTGGCAGAAGGTACAGAACTAGATTAAGGCAGCAATGATACATTTATTGTAGTATTCGATATAACCAACGAAATCTATGCGCTAAAAATGGAAATAAATTTGAAAAGCTTGTACCTATTAATTGATCATCACACGTGCTAGGAAAGGTTGGCAAGAGTGGAATGACTTCGTTAGCAGTCATCATGTGTCAGTGCATGAACTCTTTATTGAAAGCATAGAAAAATGATGATGTGGGAGGTGGGTGGCTAGAAGATTAAGGAATGAAATGGGTTGAAAAAGAATGATTTAGAAAGTGAATGGAGAATTTTAACTTTATGTAAACATAAAGTTTTTATTATGGTCATAATTTGAAGGAATTCTTATTGAAGAGCTATAGGAAGAAGGTTGACACCCTCTGCTACAGGAAGTGTTACCTATTGATCCTTTAAAACTGGCTAGTTGAATTGCTGCAGGAAGCCTTCTTTCGTCTGTGGCTGGTGATACAACTTTAGTCTATGTCCATTGACTAATATCTTGAAGTGTACAAGGTCAATTGTGGTCAACTAGACTGCTCCATTTGTAAATACATGGCTTATTTCATATGGACCTAGCCATCATGTCTGCAGCTTGCCTAGTAGCTCTTAGAATTTGGAATCATATAACAATGCCCAATCTCCAACTTGGAACTGCTTACTCTTAATATGGGAGTCGTGCCACTATTTTCTTTGCTTTTGGACAATTTTTGTGTGCTGCAGGGCAGACTTGTGCATTTCATCCAAAGAATTGAGATGCAGCAAGCACTCTCTCTGTGCTGCAGGAAGATCAATATTTAACTCCAGCGTTGTTATTAATGTTTTGTGTTCAAATTAAATTGGTAGCATTGCTGCTTTACCATATAACAGTTTGAATGGAGTGAACCTTGTGGTGGTCTTCCATGTTGTTCTATATGCCCAGACGGCTTCTGATAGTCTGTTGCTCCAATCTCGGTGATGCAAATGAACTGTGTTTGTTAAAATTGCTTCTATTTCCTGATTTGTAACTTCTGCTTGTCCATTGGCTTGAGGGTGATAGGGGCTCGACTTCCGATGTTTGATATTGTATTCCTTCATGAGCTCTATTATCAGATTGGAAGTGAATTGAGTACCTTGATCAGTAACAAGTTCTCTTGGCATGCCATATCTAGTAAAAATTTCTTCATACAAAAATTCAGCAACTTTATGATCCCTGGCATGCTTCATTGCTCTTACTTTGACCCATTTGGTTAGGTAGTCTGTGCACACCAGAATGTATGACTTCTCATTGGATGGAGGGTCTATTGGACCAATAAAGTCCATGCCCCATTTATCAAATGGTGTTACCACCACCTGTGGGTTTAAGGGCATTTCATCTGATCTTGTTAGTCATCTCATTCTTTGACATTTGTCACACTTCCTTGTATAATTGGCTGCATCTTTGTGAAGTGTAGGCCAATAGTAGCCAGTTGTTAAAATCTTCTGTGCTGTTCTTTTGGCTGCAAAGTGTCCTCTACATGGCTCATTATGACATGCATGCAAAATGTCATATGTCTCATCTTCTCTCACACATCTCCTCATGACTTGGTCAGGTCCAGTGTAAAATAATGTGCTATCAATCCAAGAGAAATGGAAGCTTTTCTCTACAAGTAGCTTCTTATCCTTATAA
>MU223230.1:937219-949443 GCA_018584345.1 Thuja plicata | reverse complement strand
AGCTGTAAAATAGAACTTTATGAAACATCTTTAGCCACAATACATTCATTGGTAAGAATGCTCTGTATCACATCATCTTCCTCTTGCATCTTTAGAAAAGATTGCCTATGCAACATCATGAGTTGGGCTACTAAATTCAACTCTTCCTCCTCATCCCCTAAGTCTGGCCAAATAGGTTCTCCCAAGTCTGGCTGGGGTTGGGTAGGAGGATATAGGGCTAGCTTCCTTATGGCTTGACCATTTGAAATTGTCATACTGCTTGATCTGCAATTAATTTTGACATCAGTGGTGGCTAACCAGGGTCTTCCCAAGATTATAGGATAGCCATCAAAGTTTACTTTAGGTGATAGGATAAGAAAATCAGCAAGATATTCCCATGAATCTAAGGTAACTATCACATCTTCTATGAGACCCTCTGGAGTAATAGTTGAATTATCAGCAAGTTGTAACACTGTGGTTATTCTTCTTAAGCCTTCTATGCTTATCCTATGCATTGTATCTTTAGTCATCACATTTATTGCTGCTCCCAAATCAATTAGAGAATTTTCACAGTCTGTCCATTTATTATCAGGTCGACTACTGGGCTGCTAGGATCTGAATACTTTGGTATTACCACCTTTCCTAACATGATATCTACTAGTTTCCCTATAACATGTATTGTTTGAGGGTCTTTCTTCTTCCATCCTAGCTTCTTAAGGCATGCTTCCTTAATAGCCTTTCCATAAAGAGGTATATCTTTGATAGCTTGGAACAGAGGGATTTGAATGTTCATATTTTTCAGCTGCTCAATAATATCAAATGTTTCTTCCTCTTGGGGTATATGTTTTTCTTTGTTTAGCCTATGTGGAAAGGGTGGATTTGAAGTGTGGACAGTAGTTCTACTGGGTATATCAGTCGGCTGGCTAGTATTTGGCAGTGTGGCTTCTGGAAGTAGTGTTGCAGGAGTGTCTGCAACTTCTATGATAATAGGATATTCAAGTGTAGGCAGGGTGGTTCCAGACCTCAAATGGATATCAGCTATCTCTAATGAATAAGTAGGGCACTGTTGAGTGTCAATAGTGTACGTTTGTTGCTACTGTTGTTTGTTGTTTGGATTTGGCTATGGTTGAGCAGGCAATTGGGTTGGCTTTGGATTAGCATTAGTTGTTGCAGGAGGTGACATTATTGTAGGTGGTTGCACTGGAGGTGGTAATTGTGGACAGCCAAAATTTTGGTTAGGCCACTGTGGAGGCCCCCTCCATTGATTAGTTTGCTGCCAATTTCCTTGCGATGGTTTCCATTGATTCTGCTGATTAGGCCACTAGTTATTTTGCTAATTTGGCCACTGATTATTTTGTGGGTTTTTCCATTGGTTATTTTGTTGATTAGGCCATTGGTTATTCTACTGGTTTGGCCACTGAGGTTGAGAGTACTGAGAAGTGTTCTGATAATTTTGGTTTTGCCACTAATTATTGCTAGAATTTGAAAATTGTAGAGGACCTTGTGGCATACCTTTTCATGAATCCCATGGTCGACGTTGAGAAACAAAGAACACTTGATCATTGTCTCCTTCTATCTTCATGTAGTCAGTTGGCAAATTTTGATTTTCCAGGTTTGCTACCAGCTTACATCCACAATCTTTCTTTTGTTTGCGGCAGTGTGGACAGTACTCAGCCAATTGTGATTCAGCTTTTGCATGCTTCTTCTTGGTAGTCATTGTGTCAAGATGTGTAGCTACATCATTTATAATATCTTTCTTGAAATCCATGAGAAAATTAGATATCTCTAGCTTTGAAACACCCGAACCAATTCCTTTTGTGACTGTGGGTCGGTATCCTCTACCTTTCTTCACAATTGACCTTGAGTAGTTGAGATACATTTTCTTGAGGTCATCCCAAGAGGATTGGGATATGTCTCCACCAGCCATCAACTCTAATGCTTCTAGATAGTTTTCATTTACCCCTCTCAAGAAGACTAGTTTATGTGAATCCTCTGCCAGTACATGTTGGGGATTCTTCTGCATTGTGTACAAAAAATGTGAAACATAGTCCTCCAATGTTTCATCCTCCTTTTGAGACATCCTAAAGATATCATCTCCTTTTGGGTCACTACCTTTGCAATAATCTTTATATTTTTGTAGAAACAACATCTACATCTTGTCCCAAATACCTATTGCATTGGCTCCTAAGCCCATGAACCATCGTAAGGCTGACTCTTTCAATGTTGCAGGAAACAACTTGAGCTTATGGGCATCGGTATTATAGTCAAAGCTTTGACAGAGTATGTCAAACTCAAACAAGAAAGTGTCAGAATCCTCTGTTATAAGACCATAAAACTTCAAAAGAGTAGCTGTGGGTATATTTTTGAGATTAGCATTGTTTATAAGGCTTGGGAGAGGAAATGGGAAAGTAGGTTGTGCCATCACTGGAGGTATTTGATTATGGGGTTGCTGCTGGAAAGGAGCATTAGCTACTAGATTGTTAACAATAGGTGGATTTGGGTCAAAATTATCTAGAAAGCTGGCCAAGATTTCTGCAAAAGGTCAGAGACCGCTTATATCAAGTGGTTCTGCTCTGGAGGAAGATGTTGCAGGAAAGTCAGGACTTGCATCTTCAAAGGGTAACTCAACTTATTCAACTTCCTCATTCAAATTAGCAGACTCTGCTAGGATAAATCTGTCATATTCATCTTGTCATCTTTCTCTTTGATGCATGCAATTGAATTCTTCACGCTTGTGAAGCAATTTTTAGGGATACAAATCTAAAAACTAACTAGGAATGAAAAAATGACTCAAAAATGTTCCTAGCTTGACACCATCCCCAACAATGGCACCAAAAATGAATCACCTCACAATAGGTGTGGAATAATCCCATTATGAGGTGCATTTAACTTGTCAACCCAGGGACATATACTTGAAATGGTCAGCACGATATGTGCACTAGGCTCCTTAAGGAGTCATTCTTCTTATGCTGCAGGAAAGTAAAAATGCATAAAAGAAACCTACACTAGTGCTGCAGGAAAAGAATACATTTATCTCCTTACTGAAATGAATGCTATAAATTACAAACTCTACTTAAACCTATACTTTCAACCTAGAACATCCATTATAACTATTCTTGCAGATGCTGCAGGAACATTCACAAGGTACAATGCTGCAGGAAGAAATTGTAACTTCTATCTGAAATATTGGAAATACTAGAAATGTTGGAAATGTTGGAAGGAAATCTATTCTATCCTAACCTATTCCACCTCCCAAGTGGGTCCCCTTGGTTGGTTTCTGCTAATATATTAACACAGAATGTAAACCAAGAATTACTTCATTATATTTCAAAAACTCATTACATAAAAACAATACATGAAACTTAAGATAGTTTGTTGTAAGATATAACAGTTTCTTCCAAAAACTTATTTCTCTAACTTTCCTCCTTCTAACTTCAAACTATCGCTCCAATCCCTATAAATAGAGGATTGAAAACTTATTACAAAATAGAAAAGAAACTATCTTGTTGAAAACATGTCAGAGAAGAAGATGGAAATGCAACAGCCCGCAGTGTGGGTAATAAAGCTTGGGCGACCAGTTCAACATAATAAAGTGCAGAGGGAATACAGCAACACTACATCGCCACATCCTAGAATAATGTCTCCTCCATTTTATCAGTTGTGTTTCCTAGTGTTGTGATGATCACTCTGCCGTAGCTGGTCCTCAACAGTCTTCCTTGAATGTCGTTGACCACTCTCCAACCACTTCCTCTCCTATCAAGTTAGTTGTGATGTGGAAATATTCATGCAACAAGCTTAATCAAATTAAATCCAGATATTAGAACATATATTCTGATGGTTATATGAAATACTATACTATATGTATAATATTAGCAAAATATGTCACAAATATCTACCCATGGTTTATCGGTTCTATCTGGACTTTATCACAAGTTTTAACTGGCTAGGTTCACAAATGTTTTGTCAAAAACTAGAATAGAGTATTTAAAATTATACAAAATAAAGGCAATAATTTGGCCTTATTAGTTAGTTTGAACAACCAAGCTTTGAGATGTTTAATCAGTCGGGTGGTCATTTTTGGCATGTGAACATTAGTTTTTGTATCTTTCTTAGCATTTTTTTTTACTATAATATTGAAAGGAATTCCCAGCACGTAACATCACACAAAGTTTACTAGGGTTCAAATTTATAAACTTTGATAAAATAAATTTACATATTGAGGTCCACAAATTATCAAAGGGACTAAAAACAATACATGGTTCATGAGTGCAATGAAAAATTCCTAGTGAATGTCCATAAGAGGATGTATAGAAGTACAAGAGATGAAAAAAGGACAAGGAGCCATTAAAAACTTATGAATATTTCACTAACTCAACCAAACCTCCAAAAGAACAAGTAAGATGCCAGCACTAGGGAAAGCCCGAAAGAGAACACTAATGAAAGTGGACTTTGTTTTGTTACAGAAGAGTATAAATAGTTCAAATATGTTGTGAGTGTATGGAAAATGGTGAAGTAATGTTGTATAGGGAGGGACCCAATTATCCTCTTTAACTGGATTAGTCTGTACATTTATAAATAGACTGAATTAGACTCATTGGAAGGGACCTAATTACTCTGTCCATTTAGAAATAGACTAAAAGAATGGTTTCACAAGGGGCTATTTCACATCACACATGGTCCAATAAAATTCATAGAATAACTAACCATAACCAGACACTAGTACTACCTCAGAGAGACTATTGGCTTCGAGGAAGGTGGTCCAAAAAATTTCATAGACAGGTATAGAAAGTAATAGCAACCTTCCACCAACTAACCCAATCAAGCTCCAAGAAACAATAAAATGACTCCTCTAGATGTTCCAAAAACCAAAGGATTCAAAAAAAAATTTTGGTGACCCTACAAACCATTCCCATGCTTACCAAGTGATCTTTGATCATTATACCCTTACAAGGTTTATTGACACATTCACAACTATTGTTACCTCCACAGGCATTTGACTAGTAGTGACAACCTTGGTTTTTAATCCTCCAACCCCATACCTTGGGATCACATAACCATGAAATAATGAACTTTATAATATTACCAATTTGCAGGGTTTTTCCATGGAGGTATTGAAATTTATGCAATTTTTAATGTCCAATTGATACCCTAACAACTAGGGTTTGGTCCTGCAATCACAAAAACCATGATAACTTTTCCAAAATAGCATGAACTTATATAAAAATTGATTCATTAAATAGTAGACTCAAATCCTCTACCAATCATATTTCATTTGTGGCACCAAACTCCTATACTAAAAATAACAAGGCTCTGCAAGTCAAGAAAATAGTGAAATTCTGGAAAATAGCAGTACTCTTTATTGATTTTTACCTCAAAATTCAACAACAACCTCTATCCTTGACCCAAAGAGGATTTATATAGTCATTACAGACCCTCACCAAATTTTTTAACCAACTTTCAAATTATTTGGTCTTTTGGGAAACAAAATGCAACTTTTTGCACCAAAATTGCAAAGTTGCTCATAGAACCTTTTGAGCAATTTTGACTTCTACAATTTTCAACCAAACGAGCTCCTAATCTAGGAATCCTCAAACATGATAAATATAACATAAACCCATGAATTACATAAATCTCATCACTTTTGGCCACCACTTGAGGCATTGAACAGTGTTGACCTATTCAGGACTAGTGTAGGTACCACCAAATAGGTATTCGTCAAATCTGTCTTCCTCGAGCAAGGGAAATTCAAGAAGAGAAGAGGAAAGTAAGACATGTAGTATGTCTAAAAGAGGGAGATACACTAGAGGTAAAAGTATTATAATAAAATGTTGTAAATGCATGGAAAATTTTCTTGTTGGGGAGGAGTCATTTTTTTATGATGATGAGAGCGTAGGAAACATCAAGCTCCCCTTGAGGTACAAAAATCTATAGAAATAATGCGTACCCAAGGAAATTCCTCTAATAAACACTGATTTTTGTTTCAATGAGAGGATCATAGCATAACACCATCGTCATTACATGGTTTGGGCCTATTCTGCATGGACGGTATAAACATCTGTTACAACAAAGTTACTAAATTGATGGAGCATGTTAGACCCTATTATAGTTACAAATATTGGATGCAGTTTGTTTGATATACACAAAGTATGTGTAGGTATGAACTGTCAGCAAATTATATACATCTAAAAATAAGTATCAAAATAAAGGAGTGGCTACATACATTGACAGAAGGCCAAAAGCATTAGGGAATATTGCAGGGTTTATAAATAGTACATGACCTGGGTCAACAAATAAGCAACCCAATTGCTTATTTGAGGTGCGTGAGGGAAATCGTGTATTCGTATGTGTGATAAAATCAATAACAACAGGGGAAGAGTTGCTAATGGATTAAATATGAATCACATAAATACAAACACAATTACTATGTGGGATGTATGTACTATATACTATTTTACCCAGCCTCCAATTAATGACTCCAATATGCCATTTTATTATTGTTATTATTTTTGTAAGTCTATTGGTTTCATTTTGACAATGTTTTTTATATTTAATTTTTGTCACAGTGGGACATTGATCATAGGGTGAAGGCTTTTGCCCAGAGAATATATCACGATGCATCTTCACTCACTTTTACTCAATAGGTTTACATCATTGCAATTGTACAAATTAGATATGATCACAATGTTCTATTATTATTATTTTTTGTAAGCTTATTGGGTTAATTTTGATAATGTTTTCAATATTCTTGTTGCAGTCAAATGATCAAGGAAAGGCACCAGTAGTAGAGGAGAGAATCCATAGGGAGGTGTAGTCACTATTATGTGATGATGACATCACATATTCTGTAAACCCTCTGGATATGATAAGGAAGACAAAAAAAATAAAAATAAAGAAATCCTTCACTTATTATTAGTAGTGCCTAAAGTAGATGAGATAAGAGAAAGAATTAAAATATTTACTGAGAGAACATGAAACTTGCAAGTAATTTGTAATGAGATCTTTAATTATAACACAAGTTCATTCATGGTTTTATATTTTATACTCTTTTATGTCATGATTTAAATTAGTGTTGTTTTTATAGGATTTTTTGCATCCTCGTGATGTTACTAGTCATGATTAGGGTACCGTAGGTGCTTCTCGGGGAGTAGGGGTTGGTACAAGTGTCGATCATGATCTTCCTATGCATACATCACATCATCTGACATCATCATTTGTGCCTATATTGTCGACTAAAATTTTGGCAACACATGGAATGCAGGCATCAGATAGTGTACCCCCTGGCAGCAAACACATGCTAAAACATGTGTCAGGACATGTACTTGGGGGTGTAGAGGTCACTAGTACTGGTGATGTTTTAGAAGCATTTCATGGATCTTCCCTTATTACTAGTATGAGAAAATTGTCGGTCACATTTGTGGTGATCAAGGATTTCATTCCCATAAAGATAGAGAATGTCTTGTGTACTTTAAAATGTTTTAATTATTATTATATATAATCCAATTGAAATTTACTTATTGATCACTCTTTTTAGACTAATGATCCCATGATCTTTTTGTAGGAAATGACATTTTTTTATAAACATCTAAATGATATTGCATTGGGGATATTTGGGCCCACCATACATACATGATAAAATTTCCAAAATCAAGATTTAAAAGATGAGCTCATTAACCGTTTAGTTGTGTTTTTTGATAATAACACATTCAACCAAACCAAGGTCCTTAAGAAAGTTGGTACCTTTCTAAAGTATGTGAGGGACCAATATAGTTCACATTTAAAGAAGAAAAAAAAGTACGAGTGTCCCCCCATGTTTCCAAAGCAGGAGTAGAAGGACCTGGTGTCGGATGGAATGGAGAAGGCTGTAAAGAAAAAAAGGAAATACACCATTGGGCCAAGGAAGGTATGTGATAATATCAACAATGTAATTATATAGTGATTACTTTTTATTTTTACATAATCTAACGTATTTCAAACTTTTCATAGGTTTCCCAACACATAGAAGAAAACAAAGGCAAGACTAGAAAAACACAAGAAACACAAACTCAACTCTAGTGGTTATATGAAATTAGCCACATGAAATGTAAGTATCAATAAATGAAATATTGCATCCAAATAATAAATTACAAAAAAACTTGGTTGTATCACACTATAGATGCAAAATTCATGATCTTATGCAAAAATGCAAGGCTCTGAATTAAACAGAGTGTCCATAGAAGAAGACATGAATATTGCCTTCTAGAAAGGCTATGGAGTTGTGGATGAACGCCTAAGACTCTTGACTACATAGGTAAATAAACACAATGAAGTTTATTTAAAATTGAATACTTGTGCAATCTATTCAATATTAATTTCCACCATAAAGTAATTATCTGCCTATTTTTTTAAACAAAAAAGAAATGATAATACTACACATGACATTGGAATGCAACCAAGTGAGGGTGGAGCACAACCTACAGATGAAGGTCATGGTGTGCATCCTATTACTAGATGTATTCATGAGCTATACAAAACACAATATGGATTAATACAATTATACATATTTAATTTATATTAGTGTATTAATTGATATAACCTTTTGTCTTTCAACTTTAGAGCATGTAGAGCGTGATCAACATGTTGAGCATGATTAGGATACACAAGACCAGGAACATGATGTGGCCCTATCAGGTAAAGAGAATTGTTAAATGTATTTAATTTTAATTGGTGTATTAATTAATGTAACCTTTCATGTTTCAACTTTAGAGAATGTAGAGCGTGATCAAAATGTTAACCATGATCAAGCTAGACAAGATTAGGAACATGATGTGGCCCCATCAGGTAAATAGGACCACTCCAATGTTCTTTTAAACATATTTAATTTCAATTGGTGTATTAATTAATATAACCTTTTGTATTTCAACTCCAGAGGATTTAGAGGGTGTTCAATATGTTGAGCATGAGGCTATAAGACAAGATTGGGAACATGATGTGGCCCCGTCAGGTAAAGAGAACCAATCTAATGTGCTTTTAATTAATGAAATGTTTGTAATAATAATAATAAAACATATCAATTTAACATTTCTTTATTATTGCAGAAGACCCCCCCCCCCCCCCCCCCCCGCTTGCAGTGGCCTCCACATCATGAGTACCCGACTAGGTGTACATTAAGATCATGAGTAGAGGGAAAAACAACTAAAGGGGGGACGATGATTTAGAAAATGACACACTAATGGTTCTTTATTTAACTACAAAAAGGGAACAAAAAAAGTGATTGTAATCCTATTTTTGACAACCATGTTTTTATAATATGTTAATGAATGTTAAAAACTAATATTTTTGACAATATGTTTACTTATGTAACTTCAAACATGAGTATGTTTCTATGCTCTCTTTCATTTAATGTATACATAGAAAATCCAATGAATCTTTGTCATTCCTCTTTATATCACTTTTTAAATAGTTACTCTTTTTGTACAAGAAAAAATGGTTAAGTTAATTTCTTTCCAATTCCATATTCTCATTTTTCCTCTATGTAGTTGATGTACCCAGTGACTAGCTTACTACACTAGTGTCTTGTTAATCATACCTTTACACATTACTCATACATATATCACTGATGTATGTTTATTATATGTATCATTGGCATTGCTACCTCATTTATTGTATAACATGTAGAGATATGGCTTATCATTTAGTTTCTCTAGCTATTGGCACTATGAAGAACCAAGCTACATCTTCCTTCAGTTATCACAATAATTAAAGGTACATTTTATTATCTCAAGATACTTACACTATGTATTTTAGCATTTCAACATTTTATTTCCTTACTCCAGATGAAAAGTATGAAGTTGTTGAGCAGGTAATGGTTATAGTATCCAACCAATTTAGTGTTGACATAAACCTAGTAGCATCACATGAATGGATGTTTTCTCCACTGTAATTTGTAGCAGGCCTTGGACCCAAAAAAAAATGCTTCCACACAAAGGGCTATTTTGAGGGCTGAAAGGGTTTACAGTCGCAGAGAATTATCTTTATAAATGTTTTTGGTTTTTTAAGGGTTAGAGGGACTGGACATGAAGCTTATGGGAACCATGTTATGGATTCATTGGACGATACTAGAATTCATCTAGAGTCATATGAACTAGCAAAGAAAAGGGATGAGGACATATATTGTTCTACAATAATATCACCACACTTAATAGAGTTGTAATAATTTTATATATTTAATAAAAATTATTGGCTACGCCCTCTTGCCTATAAAATAAAACAATAACAATACTTCAATGAAATTTTAATCATATAGTGGTTTTCATTTCTTATAGTTCCTATAAGTTAAAGAACCAAGAGAGAGTATTACTTTTCCAATCTTGAAAAGGCTACCCACTTGATGCTAACTCTGAAAATATTTTATGGAGTTTATGCTGACAAGGATATTGTGGAGGGAGGAAAATGCCATAGGGATTTTTCTAGCTTCCCTTGACTTAGGAAAACACTTTCAATTGGGGAGGAGACATTTGAAGATCTTGATGAGGTTTTCTTAACACAATATTAAGAATACCATGACTCAGAATTTTTTAATTCATGGCTTGAAATTTACTTTGAAGGCTTCAATGTTTTTATTGGTTTGTAAATTTGAAAATTTAGGTCATAGATAAATATGTCGATCCGCTCATTAGCAATTCAAAGGAAATCCTTGATTACAAGAAATTCACGAGAGGAAAAAAAGAAGAGTTTTATGATGTACTACGAAAGGAAAAATATGAAAATCCGACAAGAATTCCATGTTATATATCTATTTCACATGATCTATTTCTATACAAAGGGCTATTTTGAGGCCTGGAAGGGTTTACAGTCGCAGATAATTATCTTTATAAATGTTGCTGCTTTTTTAAGGGTTAGAGGGACTGGACAAGAAGATTCTAGGAACCATGTTATGGATCCATTAGACGATACTAGAATTCATCCAGAGTAATATGAACTAGCCAAGAAAATGGTTGAGGACATATATTATAAATATTATGGATAGGATATAGATGATATGGATGAGGAAACACAAGAAATAGTTGTTGAACATGTCAAAAAATACACCCATCTATTAAATCCCCTTGATATTGATGAATATGCTATAAATGTGGAACAACAGACATACAATAAAAATTGAGAAACCCTTGCTGACATAAAGAGTGAATTATTACATGGATTTAAGGATTTGTGATCACCTTATAAAGAGGGTATTAGATAAATAGCCAACTAAATATCCCCTTGGTAAGATATATGTTTTAGTTTTTTGTTTAGACATTTCTAGGTAACATCTGAACAAAAACCTGGCAATATCTAAACAAAAAACTCAAACATGTATCTTACTAAGGGGGACACTTATTTTTTTCTTTAAATGCCTTTATTTTTGACATTTGAGTTGGCTATTTATCCAATACCCCTATAAAGAGCCATCCCGGGATGAGGAACTTTATTTGCTAGCTGGAGAAAATGAAGAGCCTGTCAGTGGAAAAAATTGTCCAAGCAACAACCTAGAGAGTCCTAAATAATCATATAATTTGTGATCGAGAATTAGGATTGATAGGAATAATATTGAAGGACAAGATTTATGATGATATAGATATAGATCCAGTAGAAAATATTGTAGACGATAACATCCTTCACCATGTAGAAAGCAAAGTACCTAGTTGAATTGACTTGCAAAGTGAGTGTGCTAAGGAGTGATAACTTTCATGGAAAAGAGGATAAGGATAAGGAGGTTAAGGATCTTTATTATGCAAAAGAGGATTCCATTTCACAAAGTGAACAAGAGCATTCAAGGAAAGAAAAGGAGCTTGCAAAAAGAGCTTTCAAACCACAGATGATTGTGCATCCACGCTTCCTGAATATTTTAGAAGATGAAACCATTAAGGTATGTTTTTAATTATAAAGGAATTATGTTTTCTATAAGCAAAGTGATCAAGTATATTAATATAGAACAAAGTGTAGACACCCTAAAATGGACAGGCTTGTGACTTTACATTAAAAACACTAATTTTCATCTATTAATTAATGGTTTTTTAATCATTAATTAATCACCTATTTTCTTCTAAATTCACTTCTCAAATCATCTAATCCAATTCCCAAAATTAATTAAATAATTAATTTTATTTAATTAATTAAGCTTTAATTGATTAATTATCATTATTTAATTAATTAAACTCAATTTCCTATAGTTTAAATCCAAATATTTAAACTTACTAATTAAATTATTCCAATTAAATTAATTT
>MU223230.1:910420-921062 GCA_018584345.1 Thuja plicata | reverse complement strand
TTCCTATATAATAAACCCTTCATAACCATTTGAAGGATCCAGGATTTCAAGCTTACAAGTGCCATTACTCTGTCAACATTCAAGCTATCTTGCGATCACACACACATTTCAATTGTCAAATTCTCGATGCTTCTCAAGTCATAGACGCTGCCCCGCCAATACTGAGCATCATGAACAACGTTTCGGAAGGAGTAGAGAGAAACAATAGAAGCTTAAGCATCATGGGGTTTGCATTTACTTGTCTTCCCTTCTCTTGTTTGTACATTTTATTGCTCACATTTCTGTTATTCATTTAGTAGTTATTGCGTACTTGATTTGCATTCACTTGTGAACCTTTGCTACTAACCCCCGCCCTTGGAAAGCTATGGGAAACCGGAGAGAGAGGCGTACACAAATTTATAAAATAGTAGATATTCTTTAAGGATATTTTAGTCATAAAGGGGAAGGGGAGGAAGTGGTGGTGGCAGTAGTAGTGATGGATGGAATGAAGGAAGAGATGGTGTGCGTGTGAAAATGTGTTGTGGATACCTGTTACACACACTTAAATAGATCATTGCATGGTCAATTATAAAAACATATAATCTATGAAAATAAGGGAAATCTGATAGAATTTGAGCTATTGCCTTGTATTAGGCAGGAGTTTGAGTTTTCTCTCAGGTCATCATAAACCCAGCTTAACCTATTCTAAACAAAGGATTTATGAGCTAGATAATATGCAAAGATAAATCTAAATGCAAATGCAATTGATCAAAGATTTAGCTAAGATTGATTTTAAAACCCAAAACAAAATGTGAGCTAGATTATGAAAATAAAAGGTTGAAAGTGATCTAAACAACCTAGCAAAGAAAAGCTAAATGATCAAATACTTAATAATGCTAAATGTTCAAAGTTTTGGAAAACCTGAAGAATAATGATACTATATAATTTAGATCCTTTATGAAGGAAAAGAGGTTCTCTTTTATATAAATCTCTCTCAAATCGACGGTTGAGATCAAAATCAAAACAATGGACAAGATTAGATTTGAGGAAGCACAATCCATGTGCACAAAAGATGATTGGTCGACAAGATCAGCTCACTGAACTGACTGATCAATCATTTAGGAAACTTCTAGAATTTGTTTTCAGTTAACTGAACTGTTTCCAAAATGAGAGATAGAAAGCAATTAGTTAACTGAAAAAAACAAATTTGTTTCTAATTTCATGTTTATTCAATTGAAATGATGACATAAAATGCACTTTTAAATATTTAAATGATTTTAACTCAACTTTATTAATTTAATTCCTTTTTGAATTTAATTGACAATTTAGTAATTTATTTAATCAATATATTAGAATACTAATTAAATAAATAACCTAAGGTTTATTTTCCAATGTATTATGACTTTACGAATTAATTAATTAATCAAGTGCAATGATAGATTAGGACCTTGGGTTTAGGTCAGATCATATTGAAGTTGATGAATTTTATATTGGTTTAGGACTTAGGATAATTAAGATTAGGGTTTCTTGATAGGAGATTGAGATAGGGGTCTAGAGTTTAGATGACCATTTTTAGGTCATTACATTTGCCCCTCTTTGAATTAATGTGCTATCAGCACATTGATTCAAAGACTTGTTAGCGATGAGACCAAGAATAGTGTTATTTGAAGTGATGAAACCATTCTTGAGAAGAGGATCGATTTCGAGCTTGACTGAATGAAGATCAATCAAAAGATATAAAATAGAATGCTCAGTTTGATTTTGAAGCGATGAAACTAGACATCTGTCAGAAATTCTTAAATCATTTGATTGGTTTGAATAAATAACCAGTTTGATTTGAAGTGATGAAACTGATTATTGTTAAGAGATTTGACTAGCAAGAAAATTGACTTGATTTGAAGCGATGAAGCCAATTTGATCAATATATCAAATTTCAATAATGAACAAATCATATAAGAATGATTTGTCTAGTTTTGAGTGTATCCATCACTATATAATATAATTTATTAGGTTGTCTTTGATTAAAGATAATCTCAACTTGATTCGATGTGATGAAGCTGAGATGCCCCTAGTGACGGGGTCTTGTTTGATGATGTGATCATTGATTTGTTGATGTCCTGATATTGCCCCCTCGAGAGAAAAAAATAAAAGATAGTTAGGTGCCCCAATGATCGAAAGAAAAGTGATTGATCTAACTGATGTTAGAAGAAACTGATCTTGATTTGGAGGAGGTTGCAAGCGATTAGGACCCAATCTGCACTCATTTTGAGGTCCAGTTAACCAAGTTTGACCAAAATTTAGGTAGGGTTGACTAGGTTTGACCAGAATTATGACACATGGATTATTTGGAAGAAAATAATGAGAGATTTACATTGGTTCAAAGTCCATAAAGACTGATCGTGCAAGTGGTCAACTATGTTTTGACTAAAAAAAAAAAACGAGTCAACTGTCAAAATTGGCAAGTTCAAAATGATCTGAAACTTCAATTTTGATCCTAAAAATGGAATTAGGACAGTCAAATTAGTAAGGGGTGTCATTTTTTAAGTCCATCAGAGAAAGTTGAAAATTAGGTAAAAACTCTATATAAGAGCCAAAATGGTCATTTTCATTTCATTTCAAACCTTCGAGCCTCCAAACCTTCTCAGAGTGAAAATGGTGGTCCCTGCTCATACTCACCATTTTGAGCGCCATAAACTCCACAATTGACCGATAAATTACCAAGCACCAGTGAGTAACTGACAACCTTGCTTTGTAATTCAAATTTCATGCATTTTGATAGATTTTTCTTCATTTTCAACATTTTTTTAATTTTTATCTTAGTTTTTCGTACGAGACCCTACCCAAGCTCGTATGAGAAACTACATCCCAATTTTTTCTCATATATTGCTATTACATTTTTTGTATGCCCCATAATCATATGATCACATTCATTCCTAACCACTTTCTCATATGGGGATCATCGAATTCTCGTATGGTAACATTTATTCATATGGTATGTTGAAAATCCTCGTACGAGATTTATCATCAGTTTAAAACTTGTATGGAAAATAGTATTGAATTTTGACATCCAAAATATCAAAAATTGATTTTTGTTGATGTGGTTATGTCTCCTTTAGCCTGTTTAGAAGAATTTCATTAATTTACTGAGTTGATTTGACAAACATACTGATGTATCTACTCTTTGTGTCTTGTAGGAGCGCTTCTCAAATGTGTAGTTTCAGATTACCTTTCCTCCTACTATGCACCTGGATGGTTGGTTGGATGATGAGGATAGAGTTGTAGTGTCAACATGTAGATTTGGTTGGTTTTTTGGGATCCCTGATATTAGGGTAAACCATAGACTTCTCACCACTCTGGTAGAGAGGTTCTACAGTGATCATAACACATGTCATATGCCCACTGGTGAGATTATAGTTACATTGGAGGACATATATCGAATCCTTCAAATTCCTATCAGAGGGGATCAGGTGAGATATGAGGCTACTTAGTGTCTGAGGATGCTATCTCTGCAGAGGATTTTTGGATTTTACACAATATTGGAGAGGTGGATCACCTGAGATTCCATGATGGATAGATACACAGGTCAGTACCCTATATCTTGTGTCCTGGCCTAGCGGGGATTATAGGTTGTATTATCATGCCCAACAGAGGGCAGCAAGGTTTTCATTTGGGCTAGGGACTAGTCTTAAAGGAGCTATTGGATAGATCAAAAAATCTCACTTGGGGGTCATGTCTATTGGCACACATGTATCATGAGTTGCACGAGGTAGTGTATTGCAAGTTCAAGAGCCTCGCAGCAGGATTCCTTATATTGTAGATTTGGGCCTCAGAGAATATCCCCATATGTAGGCCACTAGTGGATGATACTAGGTAGGAGGGCCATCCCTTCATCTATAAGTATGCAGGATATATTACTCAACCCCACTTCGGGCAGATAGATTACTGGCACTGGCAGTTTGATGATATGATATTAGTGACATGGTGATCATATAGAGGGATAGAGGCATGGGGTAATTGGGCTAGGTAGAGCCAAGAGATGTTCCTTATGCACCCACTAACCAGTTAGACATCCTCCATTGTTGAGAGATTCATGGTATAACAGGTGCACAGATAGTTCGGTCGACCATAGGTCGTATCTATAGAGCTTACCGCTTATGCTAGTTTTCCCATTGAGCACAAATCAGGATGGGGAGCTCAGTTGGTATACACCACAGTTGTCTAGCAGATGGAAGGATTAGCTAGGGATACTTGGGACTATATGGAGGTATTTATAGATGTAGGGGTGACACCAGAGTATGAGGATTACATTTCCCGCCACCCCATTCCCAGATTCACAGATCCAGCAATATGAGTACCCAGGATAGAGGAGATGGACCCGATTCCTATTTCCATCCCTATGATAGTACCTAGGTAGACAGGTGGAGACCTAGTTCTAAGTTCTAGTAGGGCACCACCCACACTGGGTCATAGACAAAGAAGAGAGGGTGGAATTTTAGGTTCATTGGGTGTGAGGATAGAATTAGGTACACAGGATGCCCTGATCATAGTATAGGATGCCTCATTCTTGTAGGATACAACTCAGCAGGTCAGATAGCGGATGAGTAGTTAGGTAGGGCAGGGAAAGAAGGACTAGCAAGGATATCTAGAAGAGAAGGAAAAGGGTTCGTGACAATGTACACTGCAAGATGTGATACGCTCACTCAAGGAGAGGGTTAGGGGTCTGCAAATAAATGTAGCCATTTCTCAGACCAAAGTTACAAAGCATGATTAGTGCATATAGGAATTAATTGTAGAAAGAGATCATAGGATATCTATTGTTGTTTTGGAGTGGGATCAAAGGTTTCCTCCATTACTGTTGAGCGCAATCACTTCCAATACATATCCACACACTAGACAAGTAGATCTTCTTACTATGTTGCAACATACATGGCTACAGTTCCAATAGCACAGTAGGTCATGCATTTTTCACAGTTCATGGATAGATCTTATAACCACCCTAATTTGGTCTACTCTGACCATAAACCCTTTTTTCCCTAAGTGTGATCATACCCCTAATTATGTCAAGACAATTCTTCAATTAATTGGCATAATTTATCTAAATCAAATTTAATCTCCTAAGTGATCTTATCACTAAATTACATTAATTGCCTTAGCCAATTAAATCAAATCAAATCAATTAAATCAAAAACAATAAAATGCATGGCTAAGGTAATTAATTAAAAGGAATTAAATAAAATCCTAAGTACAACTCCTCACTTGCAAAAGGGAAATTCAATTCCCTAGCCAATGAGAGTTAAATCACTTGGATCACCTCACATGGATCACCAAAGATTCAATCTCCATCTCTCTTCAACTTTCAATCCTAGCCGCTCTTTCCTCAAATTCTTCTATAAATGGAATAAATTTTGAGCTCAATGGGCCCCTAATTTTAGAATTCATTTTCAAACTTATGTTGTTCATATTCTTAGAGATTTCTTCATGTATTTTAGCTCAAACATTTAACATTGTTATAATCTTTCAATTGGAGCTTTAAAATGAACTTTGATTGATTATTTTAGCTTGCATTTTAGTTAAATCTTCCATTCTAAGCATGATGTTGTCACATATTTATGCATAATCTGAGGGCAATTATAGCATATTTCATACTCTTCTTAGATAGGGAGCAATATGTCAATTTTGGTGATATATATGTGTTTTTCCTTTGATATTTCATGTTATTTCACTAATGTAATGACATATTGAAGTGTTGTGTTGCAGCTAGTAGATCCAAAAAATACACACACATTTTTGGCACCCACTGTGGGGCAAATCCTCAAATTTTACCTCATCTTCTTATCATTTTTTAACTAATTTGGGTTCTATGTTTTTAGGTTTAGAGTCGCCTTTAGTTGATCAAGGCTCGCATTCAAGAAAGGGCCTCGCATACGAGAAATTAGATCGCATCCCAGGTTTCTAAACTCACATCTGGTGAATCCTATATTGTATCTAGTAAAATATCATATCTAGTAGATTCTGTATCGCATTTTATGCAAAATATTGCATACATAACTATTAATCGCAAACATGAAATCTAGGCTTGCATCTAGGAAAGGCAATCGTATCTGTTTATTTGATTTTCAAACTTAAATTTCTAACCACTAATATTGTGACCATGTATGTTTATTTCCTTTAAACAGTCTAACTTTTGATTTTAAGGTTTATGTCGGAGCCTTTTTTTTCAAACAGGTGGAAAGTAACTACTAACTTGTGGTTTACAGGTTGTAGAATTATTTAATATGATTCTATTTGTTCAAAGCTTTAAAACTAAGTACATTTTCCATTACATAGTAAATTGACCATAGGATTATGCTCTTTTCCTTTAAGGAAAATCAGAAACTCACACGTCAATTTAAGATTTGATAGGAATTTTGGGAAAAATTGAACAAAGCAAACTCACATTGTCTATTTCTTTTGGGAAAGAAATTGAACAAGCTATTTCACTAAATATTGTGGTAAATAAACAAGCACATTGTATAATTATTTTGGGATAGTAATTGAACAAAGCAAAGCACTAAATCTTGTGGCAAATTGAACAAAGAAAACTCATTGTCTAATTTTGGGAAAAGTAAATGAACAAGTAAATCACCTAATTTGGGGAAATTGAACAACACAAATTTTCTTTCCAAATTCTTTGTTCTTTCTTACAATAGGAACTTAAAGTCAAACTTAAGCTTATTACTTAGTCTCACTAGAGGATTTTCTCTTCTTTGCAAGTGGAAGAATCAAAGACTCGTCATGGGAGATTGAGTTTTGAGTGATGTAGTTTGAGGAAATGAACATGTTTGGTGTGTTTTTGGGATAAAACAACATGGAATAGGAGATTATTCTCTTCTTCTTTTGAAGAATCAGAAATCTAGACTCCTAAGCTCGCCAATCCTTTTTATTATTTTCAAAAACATTAGAGGACCTTCCGGTTGAAGAAAAAATATCCCAGGATGACCCAAGTGAGGAAAGGTTTACGCCAACCCTTCCAACTCACTATAATCAATATGTTTCCTTGTAGGCCAAAGTCTTGAAATTCGTAGTCAATTTTGTTCCTGGAATTTTGACATCATTCCTTGAACATGCTTGAGTGTTTGTAGAGTGGAGCCACTTGAATCTTGCTTGCGAGACTACACACATTTGAGTACTCATAGGGCTATGCACCTCAATTTTTCCTTGTGCAATTCTATGGGAGATGATTGCAAAAAAATGCCCCAACATAATAAACACTTGTAGTCAAATTACCCAGTTTATCTCTGAAAGGGTGATAATATTTGTGCAAGGAAAATAGTAATTTCCCCAAGATACTCACCATTTCATGACCTCACTTTCATTTGGAGTGGGCCAATATGACATCATGACTGGATCCATTGTGTGCTTGGTGATGGTCGTATACTGATAAGCATGTGAGTGTGTACCTGAGCCTGCGAGCAAAGATTTTCATTCTATGCTTATAATCTAGGGAATAGGGAAAGTGTTTTATCACCCTTAACAAAATAACATTGCTTGATGTGTCCAAAAGACTCACTAAAAAGATAAACTCCTAAAAACAAGCAATAATTTTAATTCCATGACATACATGTTGTTTACAACTCACTGGAAAGTCTTAGAAAACCTCTGTTGTCAAACAAAATTTCATGCATTTCAAGACAAATTTTCCAAAAATCTCAATACCATCATAGGATTTTTTTTGGTCAGTCTTAGCTTACATCTAGTTTTACTAGCTCGCATCTAAGGTATTTCATCACTTCTGGTCATTCCTGGCTCACATGCAGGAAACTTGCTTGCATTCTGCAAATCAAAGCTCGCATCTAGTTTAGCATAAACTCGCATCTGGTAAATCAAGCCTTGCATTTAGGGAATCCCATCTAGGATAGTGGGCCCTTACACACATTTCTCTCAGAGAAATTGAATACTTTTTGATACCCTTTCGGCTCTTCAGTCTAGTCTTGTTTCTCTTGTTGGTCCACCTATTATTGTTTTAAAAATTTCTTAGGACTCTACCTTGCATGTCCTCTTGGACTCTCATAATTGGTCTCAAAATGTGTGGTCTTCTCATTTATCAAAACTTCTTGATTCCCAGCTCACTATCAGGGCATTCTAACCCTCTGATGTTAGATTCATTCACTTCCACCAAACACAAACAAAATTCTACTTGGACACATCTATTTGGACAATTTGAGATTCTATTTGACACTATTGGAAAACTTTGACAAAGTTGAGATCCATCTTTCATGGTTAACATGAGATGCAAAAAGTATCTTGTTGATCAATCATAGGTACCTCCTATATTAATATAATATCATCAAGGAGAGACATCTCGTAATCCCCTATTCAATCAAGACTCACCTGGAATGGGCGTTCCTCGTCAAGAATGGAGTAGAGCTTTTGAGGAATACAACAATACACAAAACCAAAAACATCAAGACAATAGTAGAAAATAACAACATATCAACTACCCTTTGTTTGACTTGGATAGTGACAGAGATGTACCTAAGAAAGAGTACAACAAGCTCAAAAAAAGTAGAAAATTCCAAAGGACATTGGAGAGAATCATTGGTGAAGACAAGGAGAAGTACTTCCTATATCTAGCATCTCTTAGAGTCAAACTCCCTAAAGATATGATGTTGAGAGACTAAAGGAGAAATAGGTACCAACACCTATTTCTATTCTCACCAAACAATTGACCTTAATGCAATCTGAACTTGCAAACACTCAAGCAAGAAAAGGTCAAACCAACAAAAAATTACTCTTTGGACCACATATGTCCATTCCCTTTTGATAACAGTATCAACATGGTTCCATTTCCTCCCAACATGGCAAGACCCAAATATTACAAGTACATGGGAGAAACTGATCCACATGATCATGTGAGAGAGTTTTGTTCTCTAAGAATTGAGTACATGCATGAACCTACCTATTTAATGAGGTTATTTCCATAAATTTTAGGCAGAAATGCTATGGAGTGGTTCTCCAAACTCACACCAAGTGTGAAGTCTTTTGAGGAGTTAATTCAACATTTTGTTCAACATTACTCCTATAATATACAACATAACATAAAAATGATGGACCTATGTAACACAAAGAAATGAACCGGTGAATCCTTTACACACTTTTTTACAAAGGTGGAGAAAAATATTTTCTAGGTACTCAAGAGCAATACCTGAATCAGAAAAGATGGAAATATTTATTAACAACTTGGTACTTGAAATGAACTATGCATTGCAAATGCAAGATTCACCAAGATTTGATAGGATGATCAAGAATGCCATCCGTGTTGAAGATGTCATGGTTAAGAAAGGAGAAATCACACTCCAAAGTGATAACAAATCTACCAACTACAACAACAAGCTTAAATGGTGGAAAAAAAACAAGAACATTTTTAATGATGGAGTGGTAGATGCATCCAATTCTAATCCTAAATCAGTGGTATTCAATCTAATGAATAGCTTACAAGAACACAAAGAAGCTAAGGTAACAACCACAATACCAAGAGAAAAAAATGAGAATAACAAGAGAAAACCATGGAATAGACCTCAAATAACATTTACTCCATTGGGAGAACCTCTAGAGATAGTTTTGAAGATACTCTTGGATAATAAAGTCCTCACAATTCCCGATTCAAAACCTTGGGAACCAGAAGTTAAACCAAGATGGTGGGATGACAATTCTTATTGTGCCTTTCATAAAAAAAGGGACATAAGACTAATAATTGTGTTAATCTCAAACACGTTATGCAAGACCTTATTGAAGGAGGCAATGTAATGTCCCCGCCAGGGAACCCATAAGGAATCAAGTCTTATGACCAAAACTTGCAACTAACAAATTATTATTATTATTATTTTTTCTCTTAACATTAAAAAATTACTACTTCACATTAACATTCCTTAAGGTTCCATTAATGAATTCATTTGCTAACATGTTTACATTACTTATCCAAATTGAATTTCATTTCCTTTCTTTACTTTCACATTTAGAACTTAAGAGATAGGGTAAGAAAATAACATTTAATTTCCAATTATATTCCTTACTTTGTATACTAATTCCATTTCTCCTTTCTACACATTGAATAACTATTCACTACAAATCACATTTCAACTTTAGCATAATAAACATTTTTATTTCATTGCAACAAAGGAGAGACATTCAATATTACATTCTATATTTCCAACTTTGTTCTTTCAAATAATAACCCTTGAAATCAAGCCTAGAACTATCCCTCCCAATTACATTTCTTTCCTTTTCAATTACATATTTCTTATAATAGATCCCATAATAACAGGTACATAAATGGCCCAAAGGCACTACAACATATCTTTACATCTTTATTTTTAGTAACAATGATCAAAGTCTTCATAGAATTTGAACATATCCAAGCCATGAGTCGCAAAAAGGACCTCAAAATATTTGTGCCACCCAACCATGTGGAACTAATGAGGTTCCACCCCCCCGTGCTAGGAGATAGAACCAAGAGACTCACAAGGCCCTAAGCAATCTAAGGCTCAAAAGATAAATAAATCCAAGACTCAAAAAGAACATAAAATATCATCATACTATAACATAGAGGTCAAGGTTCTAGGAGACCACCTAAGTGAGTGTCATCACACAACCTGTATATTGGGATCCTTCCTGGAAACCATGT
>MU223230.1:836178-908279 GCA_018584345.1 Thuja plicata | reverse complement strand
CAAATAACATACCATTTACACAAATAATGAAAACATACAATTATTATTATTTATATAAGTATGGATATATGCGTGTGCACCCACATATACACATACCTATATAAAATACAAACAATTATAACATATTATAATTATTATAAAACAGATTAATTCTAACTCATAACATAAATTCAGACTAACATCAAATCAAGTCTATAACATAAACTGCATTCTACTTCCCCAACAAGGATAACTCCCTAAACAGAATCCTAAGTCCAAGGGTAACCTCGAGAGTATATTGGTTAAATCTCCACACATCAATAGTTCAAGGATTTTGAAGGCACGCTCAGACCTGTGTAGCCAGGTGGAGACGATGCCTGGTACCTACATCCTGCATCACCAACTGATATGCATATACAAATATATAAATATAAACAGATAGTGGCAAACAAGGAGGGAGAGTGCAACATCGTGTGGATCTCCCGTAGGAGTTACTATGACTGCCCCTCCTCATCCTACACTCACATCAACTAGTAAACATCAAACCATAATAGGGTCAGTAGGGTTAAATCATAATATAAACATCATAACACAAATCAATGTAAAACATTTTACTGATAGTTCATTTCTAGCCATTCATCATTAAATTATAACTCATTTAATATGTCCAAATAACTGCAGTAACCAAATATATATACTCAAATGTCTCATAAAATGCTAACTAAATAATAATCATAGTCCATCATAAAATCCAAAGTGTCAAATAAATAGTCTTGTCATTCTAACATAGGAAGATTCTAGGGTGGGAATTACAGGAAAAATCAAAGTGGAAGGGCATACCACTAACGAAGAGCATACGACATTTAACAAACCATACCCTAACTATGAAAAAGGGGAAGCTTCTAAAGGAAAAGGAAATGAATTAAATTACACCTACTCCAATAACGACAATGTGATCAACATGTTGGACATTAAAAGAGAATCAATCAATATGATCACTATTAAAGGTGCTAAAGACGCATCCACATAGTCAAACACGGTGACTCAAAGCCAAGCACAAGTCACGATCAAAGGAGCACAATCCTCATCCAAACAAGCAACATCCTCCAAAGTACCTGTTGTCATAATTCCCAAACCAGTAGCAGAAAGACAAATAGTTACTATCCCATCTGCAAACTATAACTTGGTAGATCAACTACAAAGAACCTCGGCTCAAATTTCTATATTTGAGATACTAAAGATCTCTTCAGTACATAGGAAAGTTCTTGAAGAAGCTCTACATTCTGAGGGGAGCAATGGTTAATCATATCTCAGCTCCACATTATCTATATTTTTTGAAAGAAGATGACAAATCATTGAATCATCTGCATAACCAACCCCTACACATTGAAGTCTTGATTCACAAATCTTGTGTCAGATGTTTATTGATAGATGGAGGTGTAGGGTTGAACATATGCACTCTCAATCTAATAAATAAGTTGAGACTTTCAAAACAAACCATTGACTTGAGGAGTAAGATAACTATCAAGGCTTGCGATGAAGAAGAAAGATCATCCAAAGGACTCATTATTTTACCAATCAGAATAGGACCAATTGAATGAAATATGATCTGTCAAGTTCTTGATCTACCATTGGCCTATAATATTTTACTAGGGAGACCTTGATACATGAAATGCAAGCAGTACCATCCACTTACCACCAAGGCATCAAATTCCCACATAACGGGGTGGAAGTGACAATTCCTGTAGATTCAATCTATACTTGCAACAATATTGAAGTAGATAGTATGGTTCTTCATAATAAGGAAGTCCCAAAAGAATTTGTACCTAAAATGGCTAAATACATGGTGATGAGAAGCTTTGGAAATACACTAAAACTTGAACAAACCAGTATGGGAGAATACAAGCTAGACATGACACCATCATTGACAGAACTTCCTGTGTCTCCAAGATCTTATGGGAAACCCTCCTCATCTTTCACACCTATAGTGTCAAAAGAACAAGATATTTATAAAGCAACTAGTATGGTTAGAGCCTCTACTTCTCAAGAGGATGAAAAAGAAGATAAAGTTGTCTTGGCTTGGCTCTACAAAGGAGAATCAAAAGAAAATGAGGTAAAACATGTAGATATATCCCTAGAAAAGTATGGTAAAGGATATGATCTTCTAAAAAAAAATGGGATATAAAGGGAAGGGACCTTTAGGAGATAAAGGAAAGGGGCCTTTAGGAGAGTGAACATGACATAGGAGGATATCAAGTTTCTTAGTCACAAATTGAAAAATAAAAAGAAGAAAAGAACTGATGGTGAAAACCACATTGTGGTAGTATCAGATTCTAAAAAATTAAAAATAAAAGACGTATCTAATCGTGAAAACCTCCCAGAGGCACTAAAAGATGAGATTCTTGATATCCTCCCTGAGCACTTTCAATAAAGATCTTCAGTTTTTATAGAACTGACACAACCGGTTAACTTGGGAACAACAGAAGCTCCTCAATTTGTTCACTTGGAACAATCCTTAATAGAAGAGGAAAAGATACAATTCACTAAGTTCCTGAAAGAGAAAAAGATCGACTTTGCATGGTCTTCCACTAATATGCCTGGAATTGATCCAAAATTAATAATGCATCATTTATCTATAGCTCCTAGGATCAAACCCATAAAACAAGAATTAAGAAAGATTCATCCACATGTGGCATTACTTTTGAAAGTAGAACTGGAAAAACTCTTAAAATTTGGATTCATAAGAGTCATCACTTATGCAGGATGGATTTCTAATGTGGTACCAGTATCTAAAACAGATAAATCTATCAGGATTTTCACAGAATTTAGAGACTTAAACAAAGCATTTCCTAAAGATGATTTGTCACTACCAAACATTGATATGATTATAGATCTCACAGTAGGATATCGGATGTATTATCTTATGGATGGATTCTCAAGACATAACCACATTAAGATTTCTCCTGAGGACCAAGAGAAGACAACATTCACATGCACATGGGGAACATTTTGCTATAACGTCATGTCATTTGGATTAAATAATGTTGGTGCTATATACCAAAGAGCTATGAAAACAATCTTCCATGATATGATACATAAAAACATGGAGGATTACATGGATGATGCCTTAGCCAATTCAAAAACAAGGACTACTCATATTGAAGACCTAAGAAAGATACTAGATCACATGGAACAATTTTAACTCAGGCTTGATCCCAAAAAATGTGCCTTTGGAGTCCAATCAGGGAATATCATAGTGTTTTTTGTATCAGCAAAAGGAATAGAGGTGGACCTTGAAAAAGTAAAAGCTATACTAGAAATGTCACCTCCATGCAATATTAGTCAAATGAGGACACTGCAAGGAAGACTCTAGTCCATCGAGAGATTTATGTCACAATTGGCAAACATAACACAACCTTTTACTAAACTGCTGCATAAAGGTGTTACCTTCAACTGGGATGAGCATTGTGAAAATAACTTCAAAGAATTAAAGGATTACTTGGCTACTCCTCCCATTCTCATGGCACCTATTCATGGAAATCCATTACTCATATATATCTTAGCTATGGCTACATCGTTGGGAGTATTTCTAGCACAAGAGGATGAAAATAAAAAGGAAATACCCATATACTATATCAGCAGGACCGTGGTGTCTTATGAACTCAATTACAGTATAATTGAAAAATCTTTCTTAGCAGTTGTCTTTGCATCACATAAATTGAGACATTATATGATGTCCCATACAGTAAAGCTTATTGCAAAAATACATCCTCTCACATATCTCTTAAGCAAAATAGCATTAATAGGACGATTAGCAAAGTGGGTTTGATTCTAAGAGAATTTGATATTGAGTATGTGGACAGAAAGGCTATTAAAGGAAAATTCCTAGCATATCAATTAGCTGATTCACCCTTGCAAGATGATGCACCTTTGATAATTGAATTTCCTAATGAAACAATCATGCATTTAACTGAACATCCATGGAAGATGTATTTTGATGGCTCTTTCAAGCAACAAGGATCTAGAGCAGGGGTTCTATTCATCATTCCTCAAGGATAAAAGATACTCAAAGCATATAAATTGATGTTTCCATGCACAAATAACATTTCTAAATATGAAGTATTGGTGAATGGTCTTAAGTTGGCTATGGAATGAAAGATTATAGAGTTACATGTGTATGGTGACTCTCAACTCATTATTAACCAAGTAAATGGATATTATCAGACCAAAGATGAGAAGGTGATGCCATACAAAAAATTGGTTGACGATTTGAAAAAGTACTTTGTCTTCGTCACATTCCAGCAAATACCAAGAATGGAAAACAAAGTTGTAGATGTTATGGCTACACTGGCATCCATGTTACAACTAGAAGAACACCAATTCCACTATGACTTCTTGGTGGAATAATTATCCTATCTAGCCTTTGATACACTTGAATCCGAAGTGATTTGTACTTTGAATACCCAGGACCAATCCTGATATGCCAAAATAATTACCTATCTTACTGACCAAACTATACCCAATGGCCTATCAAGGAATGAAAATGAGCTTTAATTAGGAAAGCATCATGTTATGTCCTCATCACTAATAACTTATATAGACAAGGTCTCGATAGTACGCTTCTTAGGTGTATAGAAAAAGAAGATCCTGACCACGCATTAAAATAGGTTCACGAAGGTGTATGTGGATTGCACTTGAATGGATTTTCATTAGCTAAAAAACTACTAAGAGTTGGTTACTATTGGCCTACAATGGAAAAAGATGTTCTATTTTCAAAAACATGTCACAAATGTCAAACACATGGAAATCTCATCCATGCTCCTGCTAGAGAACTCATACCATTTATAACACATTGGCCATATCAGAAATGGGCTTTTGATTTGGTTGGACAAATTTATCCTCATTATTCAAGCAGACACAAGTACATCATTATGGCCACTGAGTATTTCACTAAGTGGGTCAAGGTCGTGCCACTAATCAAAGCCATTAGCAAACAGGTTTCTATATTCATCTTGAACTACATTATCTGTAGGTATGGGATACCCTCTTCTATTGTAACAGACAATGAGGTTCAGTTTAAAAACCAAGACATCAAAGACCTTTGCACACAACTTCATATCACTCAACATTGTTCTACAATCTATTATCCTCAAGGTAATGGACAAGCTGAGGCATCAAATAAGAACATTCTTAAAATATTACATAGAACTTTGAGTAAGTCTAATAGAGACTGGCATTTACAACTAAATATGGCACTATGGGCCTACAGAACAAGTATTAGAGCACCAACTAGAGCCATGCCATTTTCTCTAGTCTATGGCGCAGAAGCAGTGCTACCCATTGAAGTATAAATTCCATCTTTTTGGGTATCTCTCCAAGGTCTTGTTACAGATGAACAATACAACATTGATAGGGTTAATGCACTAGAACTCCTTGATGAGCGCAGACAACAAGCATTTGATCATCTCAATGTGTACCAAAAATGAATGTCAAAAGGGTACAATAAAAAGGTTGAACCACAACAATTTCAAGTGGGGGATCTTGTTCTTAAAGAGAATCCTAAGAACCAGCTGAATAGAGAACAAAAAGGAAAGTTTGAACCCAACTAGCTGGGGCCTTATGTCACTACTGCAACTTTTGGGACTAGAGCGTATCAGTTAGCTACACTTGAGGGAGATTTTCTTCATAATCCAGTTAATACTCTACATTTGAAGTAGTTATGCGCTTGACATCTGGCTGACAGAGCTCGTGCAGTGGAAAATTTTTAGAAAATACCAAAAAAATCATAAAACTAGTCCTGAAGAAATCCAAAAACAGTGGAAAAAGTCTTGAAAAAAGGGTATCCTTGGTGAAAACCTGGAAAATAGGCACCTTGATAAGAACAAAAAAAAATAAAAATAAAAAGAAAAAGAAAAAAGAACAAAAATAATTGAAAAGGAGAAAAGTGCCTCAGCGAAAACCTAGCAAACAGGCATCTTGGTAGAAAAAATAAAAAATCTTTTATGAGTGGTGAAAACCTAGAAAATAGGAATCACTCGTACCCTGTGCTCCATCTATCAATGCACTGCTGATACTAATCCCTCACGATCACACCTATGCTATTGGTTGACACTGATTCCTTACAAATTTCATATCCTTTCCTGGGATTTTTCTACATTTTCATCTTAGGAATAGTCATTCCTCACTGGGGGCATCTTTGCTATCCTATTTAGTTTGCATCTTCTAGGTTGTCCTAGGTTCCTGTCTAGGATGGTTTTCCTCTCAAAATAGTATTTCTCAATACTTTCATCAAAACGTCACTATCACAAATAAGGGTGTTTCTTCAACACCACATACTTGTAACAGACATCATACTAGTGTTTCTCAACACTTTAATCACACTAGTGTTTCTCAAAACTTTAATCAAACAGTTTTCCTAAACACTATATTGGATTACAATTGCTGAAAAAGTTAATTTCATATACTCAGACATGAAAAAAATATTGCTTGATTCCAAATTATGATTGATGAATCTCTACTACACTTGAAAAATGAATCCATAGTATTTCTCAAGACTTAAACATAGAGATTGATCTTGGTTTGATTATGACTTTTTTATGTTCCCATGATGTTTCAAACTAGGGGCATGTAAGCAGTTATGAATTTTCTTTGATTGATTATCAATTGGTGATTGTTATGTCTTCTGAGTTACTCCATGACATCTTTTCAAAGACAAAGAGTTGCAAGGATAGGGGGCATAATGTTTTCTTGGTTTTCTATGTATGGTGATTGTTTCAATGATCCTATAACTTTCACCTAACTTGGATTTTTATGGTAAGAGCTTCCAACATAAGTGGATAGCGGCATATATCTTGATCCTAGTTATGTGTAAACTATGGTGAGGTTGAACCAATTTCCTTGTTTGTTTCTAAATCTGATTCTCAGTAAGGTGTATGACACATTATGTACCCAAGGATATGAATATTGAAGGTCATTGCGAGTCACATATCTTACATCACACATGAACAGAAGATGATTCTTAAAAGAAAAAGGAGATAACTGACTTGTCATCCTGGCCTTTATACCTTGATGCTTAGGTTTATTTCTGACATTGCATCCAATACACATAGTACTCATACTTTCATGATACCTTGTAGGTATAAGAGATAGTTGTACTATCTGATGATGTCCATTACAAAAACACCCAATGATGATAAAAATGCTACAATGTATACAAATCAGTGACAGTCCTAATTAGAGTTTGCATGTAGATACATTTAGAGATTGCATGATTCATTTTTTAAGAAATAGCATAAGGACTTGAGCTCAATATGATTTCCTGGTTCATCTGAAATCCAAGTTAACTACTTAATCTATATTACTGATATCACAATATCATTGCATATACATGACATACATTCTGCATTCATAAATGAGAAAGACAAAATACAAAAACAAAGCATTCAATCATTACATTTCTACATCCTAAGTGCATCCATACATATATTTGCATAAAGAAAATCCCAAAAACATACATTTGCATATTCACTTAGAATCATTTGAAACACATTTATATATTAGTAATAAATTAAAGAGCATAAATCATGTCATCACACGAATCTACTCTAAACTCATCAAGAGACCAAGTACATAATCACATGTGTATCAATCTAAACATTTATGAAAGAAAAGAGAACCCATGAACATATCAAGATCAGTAATAACTATCTCAGATATATCAATGAAGGAAAAAATCAAAAATGTGAAACATCTAAAAAAGAGTATCATAATATCAGTGTGAAATAGATATCAAGTATCAAGAGTATGTAGTACAATCAATGATCACAACAGGATCAATATATACAAAGTGTCTCAAAAAAAATCACAAGTACAAAATCAGGTCTGATTGCCACCCTCTCCCTGATATGGAGGAGGAGGAGGTGGTGCAGGATGAATTGGTGGAGGCATCGCTCCCTCATACTGTTGTGCTACTCAAGAATAAGAAGGAGCTCTTTGTCCCTCTGGAAGTGTAGCATAATATATTCCAAAATAGTATGCAGCTCTCTGACCCTGATGTGTTTCTATGCAGGCCTGTGTATCTCGCTCTTCTCTCAAGCACTCAAGCTGACTATCTCTACCAACCAGTAAAGCCTCTAATGTGGTGACCCTATCCCTGAGCTACTCATGCTCTCACTATCACTGAGATAAACTATCACTATCCCTTCCAGAACCTCTACCTATATCTCTGGGTAGATCCTATCCACTGGGTACCTGCCCCGGTGGTCTCTACTGCTCTCTAGTAAGAAATGGACCTAGATCTCTCCATGGAGGCACAAACCTAAAACAAGTCTATCTTTCCTCTCCACTACCATTGGCACCCACTACACCTCCACCTTTTTCATCCCCACCATCATCTCTATCATCTGGACCATGACCTCTGTCTGGAGGAGGGCGTCTACCATCTCTCCCTCCATCTCTCCCCCCACCTCTCTGGTCTCTCTAGGCTCCGCCTCTACCTCTAACTGATCTTTCATCTGTAGGATCATAATCTTAAGGATCCTCTATGCGAGGAACTGCCTCATCAGGTGCTATGAATCTAGGGAATGGATACTCAAACATATATGCTAGATAACCATTAGAATAACCTGCATCGATAACCTAAGGAAGAATATCCCATCCCACTGCAACCATCTGACTGATAGCCTGTTGAGCGGTCTCATATACCCACCGGGCTCCCCACTATGGCTCCTCATCATAGATCTGGGCATATATTGACATATCCTAACATCTTCCATGTACGCGGCCATATTGTCTTAGAACACATGTAACCAAAAACTGCTCTACAATGTATCAAGTTTGCCCAATCAAGTACCTTCTCTAAAAGAAATATGACATTTGTCACCTATTTGAATCCCACTCCTCACAATCAAGGTATGGTCACCAGATCATAGTAGCCATATCATTAAACAATCAGTGCCAGTACTCTACCTTTCCCAGTTGGGGCTACTAAATCAATCAAGAATACATATAAGCATAAGGTTGTTGCAATGCTTGCTACCTATCTACTATCGGTCGTATCATAGGGATATGCTCCCATGCCCAGATCTGCAAAACTAAAATCCCTACATTCATACTATGGGAATACTAATAGACTATCTCATGAAGCTCTTAATATATATGGGCTAATATGTAGCTACCCCAAGTGAATATGCGGGATGATCCAATCATCTTCTCCAGAGTATCTACCCAGCCACACATAAAACCATGTTGTCCTCTATCAGGCATACAGATGCCTCCAATCAATCCGGATAGATATACAAGTAATTGATAGTAATGATCATACATATGATCCCATCAATACACTATGGTCTGATTTCCAAATAATCTCTGAGTTGATGCAATGGCTATAGCAGAAGGGGACTCAAAATGTACCTCCTGACCTATCATTGGAATCCATAATATACGCCACACATCCTCAAGTATGACTGTCATCTCACCGGTCAGGAGATGAAAAGTGTTGTGCTCTAAATTCCATCTATTGGCAAGTGCAATCAACAACCCCTGAATTACCCTGATGTCAGGTAAATCTATGAGTGCAGCTAATCCTACTTGGGCTATAATCTGTAGCTCCACATCTGTCAATGATCACGATAAAGCAAGGACCTGACCTAGATAGGGACATCGAAAAGAAACTACGTCAAATTCAATCTATCAACAGGAAGCACATACAGGTTCAATTCAGTATTCTCACTTAGGAAACTATGCAGAAAATATATCAGATAAGTATTTTTGGTCTTCGGAAGGAGAAAAATAGTCAAAAACAGAAAAAACCTAACTCCTAAACAAGAAATGACTCTATTTTTACAGGGTGTGATCCTTTATACGAGATGTAATACATGATTTCCAGGATGCAATGGGGCATACAAGAAATGATCTTATTTTAATAGGATGTGACGTGGGCCACGAAGTGCGATCCTGTTTCCACAGGATGCGAAGAACTTCAAAGCTTCATAAATTTTACACTATGCAATGCTAAAGCACAAAACAGGGTGTGATCCCAAATTTACGGGATGCGAAACAGGATTTAGGGTAAAAATAGAATGCGACGTGGGATTAACTAGACATGATCCCATACACTAGGTGTGATGCAAAATTCAAAGCTACATAACTATTACAAAAATTGACAAAATGAAAAATAGAAAACATGGAAAGCTAGGTTTTGAGGTACTTACTGGTGGTGCGTAATCGATTGGGCACTGATGTCGATGGGAAAGCTTGAGATGTTTCTCCATGGGGACCACCATCTTCTCTACAAAGCTCTAAATTTACTAAAGACAAAAGTGAAAATGAATGGGTAAAAAGTGAATTTTGGGATATAGATTGACCTTTTTGAGCTATTTAGGAGCTCCAAAATGCCTCCCAGACTATCAAAATTCAATTTTGTTCTTCTCTAATCTATCAGGAACAAAATCAAACACACAGACAATATTTTTAACATCACAGTACACATTTTATGACAGCTTCCCACAAATGAAGAATTATTATACATGTTCCAAAAATGATTTGCAGGCTTTACACAATCAGTTTTTAGGGTTCTCTATCATCAAATGACACATTATTCATCAAAATCTTGGCCATACATCATTTTATCAAACTCAAAACTTGCATTCTCACATAGTTAACTTGGTAAAATTATGTTTTCTCTTAACACACCTTCGCTTCATCATTTCTTCTAATTGAGTCTTTCTCGATCCAATAGATTAGTTCAAGTGATATATCATTCTAAAGAGGGATTTTCTTCTTTTTCCTTCAATTGTGTTCCCGAGGGGGCATGATCACACTTAAATCATTCAAATTCTTGCTTAAAAAGCATTAAAATGACTTCATCATCAAAAGACTAGGGGCATGGTAGTTTCCTTCGATCAAGTCAGAACTGTCAGATAGAAGGCTTTGATTCTCACATGTTGGATATCTTATGTCTATATTTTCTCAGATTCTTATTAAGCTCCTGGCAGATTTGTACTGACCTTCGTTCGATCAAGTTTAAAGTTAGTATTATCAATTCTCGTTCAATCAAGTTCAGAATTGGTATCTTTAAGATCTTTGTTTTATTGACCTTTGTTTGATCAAGTTCAAAGTTAATACTACCAGTCTTATTTCAATCAAGTGCAAGACTGATCTTATCAGACATTTTGTTCAATCAAGTGCGGAATTCTCAAACTTTCAGAAGTCAACATCAAACATTCTTTGAATCAATGTGCTTCTCTCACATCAATTAAAAGAGGGGAAAATGTAACCACCCTAATTTGGTATGCTCTGACCATAGACCCTATTTTCCCTAAGTGTGATCATACCCCCAATTATGTCAAGACAATTCTTTAATTAATTGGCATAATTCATCTAAATCAAATTTAATCTCCTAATTGATCTTATCACTAAATTACATTAATTGCCTTAGCCAATTAAATTAAATCAAAAATAATAAAATACATGGCTAAGGTAATTAATTAAAAGGAATTAAATAAAATCCAAATTACAACTCCTCACTTGCAAAATGGAAATTCAATTCCCTAGCCAATGAGAGTGAAATCACTTGGATCACCTCACATGGATCACCAAAGATTCAATCTCCACCTCTCTTCAACTTTCAATCCTAACCTCTCATTCCTCAAATTCTTCTATAAATAGAATGAATTTTGAGCTCAATGGGCCCCTAATTTTAGAATTCATTTGCAAACTTATGCTGCTCATATTCATAGACATATCTTCATGCATTTTAGTTCAAACATTTAGCATTGTTATAACCTTTCAATTGGAGCTTTAAAATGAACTTTGATTGAGTATTTTAGCTTGCATTTTAGTTAAATCTTCCATTCTAAGCATGATGTTGTCACTGATTTTTGCATAATCTGAGGGAAATTATAGAATATTTCATACTCTTCTTAGATATGGAGCAATATGTCGATTTTGGTGATATATATGTGCTTTTCCTTTGATATTTCATGTTATTTCACTAATGCAATGACATATTGAATTGTTATGTTGCAGCTAGCAGATCCACAAAATACACACACAGATCTAAGGGTGTATGTATTCCTCCTACATATGACATCCAGCCTCTACCTTGCCCACAACCACATGTCCCCGATGACGCCGAGGATATGTCTGAGAGATAGCATTGTTTCTCTGATATTCATTTTTGATAAATTGTAATATTGTACCCATTTTCTATGTTGTATACAATGACTTGCTCCGATGATATTGTATATTTTGAGATTTTGATGTATCCCTGACAGTCTTGATTATTTATAGAGACATGATTTGATCTCATTGTACTTGTGTTGGATAATTTTATGAGATGTGTTGTTTTCTTATGACTTTCTATATGGATGCATTTATGGCCTGACCATGTATGCTTATGATGCTTTATGAATAACCATGCAAATTTTTATGTAATGAAATGTTTAATGTGAGTGTTCAAATGGATGAATAGGTATGGTACAATTGATGATCATGCAATGTGATTGCTTTTATTTTATTTTTTGATTATATGTGTGGATGCATTGTTATTATGCAATGGACATGCAATGTGTAAATGGATTGATATGATGTGTATGCAATGCAATGTATATGATATGCAATGTTTCTAACATCTCATGTATGAAAATGTTATTGTCAACATAGGTACTCAATCATGTCTGTATCAACACATAGTTTGACCACTTGAAGACAAGAAGATTGATTGATTGGAGCCTCAGAGCCTTCACATTGGAGAAAAGAAAAGATATTATGTAGATTTCAACACCATGCATATGTAATAAAAAACTATCATAAATGAAATCTAGGACTTAGTCATTGGGGTTGGATTTGAGATTTTTTCATCATTGAGCATTTGGAACATCAGAACCAATACAACCCTTATTGGTGCCACCGCACCCATAGGGATATGAGTATTGATGACATATAACTGATTGAATGTTTGAAGATGTTAATTTGATCACCGAAATGCAGAAAGATAATGCAAGAAATTAAATCAGTTAATGGATTTTATTGTCATTGATGTCAAATTGATATAATTTGATTGGTTATATACAAAGTGTCAAAGACATCAGAGAATCAGAGATATAAATATTATGCTTTCAGTAATGCATAAAAAAACAACATTCACTAAGTGACTACAAACACCGATGGTTAGTGGAACCCAACAAACAGAGAAACCCGAGAGAAAATTCACAGTGATGCCCGAGCAAGAAAACCAACAAGCATTACTGACGAGAAGAATCACAAGAATAACCAATGAAAATAACTTCATAGTGATGCCCATCAGACAAACAACCCCGATGGACAGACAACACTGACAGAGATTCCCGAGGAGAACTAAAGTGTTGACCAAAGCTATTAAAGAGTTAAACACCAAAATTAACTAAAGTTCAGAAATGAAAAAATACTTAGCTGGCAGAGCTAAAGATAGATTTAACTAGTTTTTAACATTGTTTTAATTGACAAGTTAAATCTAGATATAAGTGAAAGAATTAAAGCTTTTTTATCCAGTTGTCAAGGAGAAATCTACGGGATAAAACTAGATTAAAGTTTTAAAGCAAGATTGGCTAAGATTGCGAATCACACCAAGAACAATAAAATCAAGAAGTTAGAAATGGTGATATCATATATATAAAGAGACAATATAATTCATTATCAATTAGGGGAGTGAATAGAGAAGAAGGGTGTTGAAAAGAAATTTATGAAGAACAACTTCATACAATCCTGATCAATCAAGCTAAGGAAAGAGCTAAAAATTTCTGCAGACACCAAGCAACAGAGAAGCACAACATCACCAAGTAGAAAGAAGTAGAGAAAAGGTATTGAAAAAATACACTGATCTGAAAGGTATTATGAGCTTATAATAGATCTGAAAATCTACAAATCTAAGTTGTATGTGTGAACAGATTATTTACTATTTCAGTTTAACCATTGGATCAGAAATTATCTTAACCGAGCAGGACTTAACAATCCTTTATATATTGAGATACATCCCAAGGAGTATCAAAAATTTTGATCATGAAGATAGCATGATATGCAAGATACCATTTGACAAACCAGGGTTTGGTCATAGAAGGTAGCATAGAGATTCCTGATATCAAGTGACAAACTATTCTATTTAAATCCTCTAACAAGGTCACACCTAACAGTATGTTTGTAACCTTTAACAGGGTTGGCTCTTCACCGAGCTCACTTCAGAAGAGTGAAAAGTTTGGGTTACCGGTCCCAAGTGGTTTTTCACTTAACAGGGTTTCCATGTTAAAAATCCATGTGTCAATGTGTTTATGAGTCTTTACTTTAGTGTTTTTCATTACACATAACTAATCTGGATTCATCTGTATACACTAAGAAATTTACTATTTTTTGGTAAATGAAAGACTGCTAATCGGTAAACAATAAGAATAAGGTTTAACAGTGAACTCTGAGCAGTAGTTATTTATTAAGATTATTTGAAAGCATACATATTGTAGGACTAAAGATAAATATAGGCTTAATATTGTGGTACTAATTTCTTGGGTTGATTTATTGGAATATTTTTTAGGCCACTGAGTCACCCCCCCCCTCTCAGTTATTCTAACAAGTATGAATTTCATCATATGAGATATGGGAAACTAACATATGCATTAAGGCACAAAAACCAAGATGACTTGAACATTGTTTTGAGTTGATATTGCAAGGGTGCACCAATATAGATACATTCAAAGCCAAGATAACCATGAGTGTGATCTTGCGTAAAAAGACAAGTCAATAACAGTCAAGGATATAGTTCAAAATTCACGTTGGCGTACAAGTAAACATGATTGAGTGATGTGAGGATTTTCCCCCTTAATGTTGGATCTCTTATCACATACACCTATTTTATCTGACATTTTTGGATCATCAGGACTACACCAAAAAGCAGTAAAGAAAGAAAAGATTAGCAAAAAATAATAAGAATAGGTAGCACACACAGAGACTTTTCTTATACTTTAGCCAGTTTCAAATTTTGGATGTGTACATGTATGAGGTGTTGAGAAACACCATTGTGCTTGTGAGTGCATTGTATTTGATTGCAATCAATTTGTCATTTATGGCACATTATCCAATGTGTGTTGAGAAACATAAATGTATCCAAATAGGTAGTGTTAAGAAACATTGTTGATTAAGGTGTTGAGAAACACTAGTGTGTCAATAGAAAATCATCCTTTAGAAATGACAAAAATAGTAACTATAGGTTAGTGAATTGAAGTGAACAACATGGGGCCCTTTCCCCCTAGTAAAAAACTTTGTTTAGCTAATTGACTTGACTCATAATGTTGGGACAAAGCCAATTCAATTTCCCCCAGAATATGACTTTGGATCAGTTTCAAATTAGGCGGGTTCTCAAAAGAACCACCATGTCATGAAAGTGACTAAGAGCTATCTATAAGCTAAAAGAAAAAGGATTTCTAAGATTGAGCATTGATAGATGGAGCGATTGAGTAAAAGAGGCACATTTTTACCAGGTTCTCACCTACTTGTCAGAGATTCCAATTTTGCTACCAAGGCGCATGTTTACTAGGTTTTCACCAAGGCAGTTTTTTCATTCTTTTTCAAATTTTTTTTGTCTTTTTCATATTTTTTCTCATTTTTCTATTTTTTTGGTTGATCCATCAAGGCACCTATTGCTAGGTTTTCACCAAGATGATCATTTTTTAGGACTTATAGATATGTACATGGTGTTGTTCACCAAGGATGTTCAAGTGTAGAACTTCTTCAAATGGAGAGTGTTGATGGGATCCCAGATCTATTCTCCTTCGGGTGTGGAGAGTAGTAAGCTCTAGAGACAAATATTGCAGTGATAAAATATGTACCCAGTAAGTTGAGTTCAAACATCCCCTTTTTCTCTCTATGTGGCTGATTATGAGGATTCTCTCTCAACACTAGGTCACCCACTTGAAGTTCTCTTGGTTTTACCTTCTTGTTATACACTCTTGACATCCTCTTTTGATAAGATCTGAGGTGATTGAAGGCCACTTGTCGATGCTCATCCAACAATTCTAACTCTTGTAGCCTTGAGATCCTATAGTCTTTATCTGTGAACAATCTATGTAGAGAAACCCTTAGAGATGAGATTTCTACCTCTAAGGGTAAGACTACTTCTGCTCCATATACAAGAGTGGAAGGTGTTTCCCCAGTAGGTGTTCTGATGCTCATTCTATAAGCCCATAATGTAGGATCAATCTACAGATGTTAATCCCTTCCAGAATTGTTCATAGTGTGGTGTAAGATCTTTAGCAGATTTTTGTTGGAGGCCTCTACCTGTCCATTCCCTTACGGGTAGTAGATTGAAGAACAATATTGTTGATCTTGAACTTATCATAGATTTCATCCATATTGTTGTTCTTAAACTATCCTCCATTATCATTTATAATGGCTGAAGGAATGCAATATCGTCAAATAATATGGTTCAAAAGGAATAAGGCCACTTTTTGTCCAGTCACTTTAATGAGTGGGATTTCTTCAACCCACTTGATAAAGTATTCGGTAGTTGTTATGATGAAATTATGTTCATTTGAGGAAGATGGATGTATCTGTCTGATTAGATCAAAGGCCCATTGCTAAAATGGCCAATGTGTGATAAATGGAATTGTGTGTGTGAATAGTGTACTTGCAAATCTGCAACAAAACACTTCAATATGTCATTATATCAATGGTTAGAAGCATCAAATTCAATTTCAAAGCATAATGAAACCAAATAAACTGACACATTGCTTCCTATTTAGAATGAGAATGATCTAAATTATGAATTTTCTCTCACATTATGCATTATATCAGTGACACATTCAATCCTAAAATGGAAGCTTCAAATATAAATGTAGCTAGTTAGTATGCAATTCAATCCTAAGACATGATTCATTGATTCTTTAAAGCATAATTAAAATGTTCTCTAACTAGTTCTCAAAACATGAAATCAATTTGACAGTATAAGATTGACATAATAATTCTAAAAATTGGGGCCCTTTGAGCTCAAAATTCAATCCTTTTATGGAGAATAATGGCTGAGATCAATCCACGAGGAGATTTGAGGATTAAAACTTAGTTTATCCATGTGAGTGAACTCTCATTGGTTCATGGATTGACTTTCCATGTGCAAGTGATGAGTTGTTATTTGAGAGTATTTATTAATTTCCATTTAATTAATTACTTTAGCCAAGGGATTTAATGGGATTGATTTGATTAAATAGGCCAAGGTAATTAATGTGAGGTGGTGATAAAATCACTTTGATTTGAGGTATTATTTTGATTTTGATGAATTATGCCAATAATCAGATAGTTGGATTGACATAATTGAGGGTATGATCAAATTTAGGGAAAACAAGGTCCCTGGTTAGAGTAGACCAATTTAGGGTGGTTACATTTTCCCCTCTTTGAATTGATGTACAATCAACGCATTGATTCATAGAATGTTTGATGTTGATTTCAAAAAAAATTCAGAATTCCAAACTTGATTGAACAAGATTTAGCTGATAATACTAGTTTCAAACTTGATTGAACTAAGACTGATAGTATAGACTTTGAACTTGATCGAACCAAGGTCGATTGAAAATTGATCTATAGATATCAATTCTGAACTTTATTGAACTAGAATTGATAATATTGACTCCAAACTTGATCAAACAAAGGTCAGTAAGAATCTTATTGAGAGCTTAGAGATATCAATTCCTAACTTGATTGAACTAGAACTGATAATACTGACTCCAAACTTGATCAAACAAAGGTTAGTAAGAAGCTACTTAGAGATTGCTAAAGATCTATGAGATTGTGGGCATATATATCTGGCTTATTTTGCATTGAATTCTTTTATCCAAAAGTCCCAACTTGATCAAGGGAGACTACCATGCCCCTAGTCTTTTGATGATGAAGTCAGTTTTGCTTTTGAGCAAGAAATTGATTTATTTTAGGTGTGATCATGCCCCCTTAGGAACAAATTCGAAGTAAATAGTGACAAAATCCCTCTATAGAATGCAAATATCCATGATAAATTGGTGGAACACTCGATTGGATCAATCAGACTCAATTAGAAAATAGGATGGCGCAAAATTGTGTTAAGAGGAAACACAATTTTACGAAGGGTGACTACTTTGAAATGTAATTATGAGCATGGTAAAATGATGTATGAACAAGATTTCAAATATGTAATGTGCAACTTGTGAGAAATAATTGTGAAAGATCCTTGTGTAAAGCTTGCAAATCATTGTCGACATGCATAGATCAATCTTGTATTTGTTGGAGACTATCACAAAATTTTTACCGTGTTGTGATTAATATTATCTGTGTGTTCGATTTCATTCCCGATAGATTAGAGAAGAAAAAAAATAGAGTATTGATAGTCTGCTTAGAGTTCTAGAAATTCTGTTTAGCCCTAAAAGCTCAATATAAGTCTCAAAAATGACTTTTTACCCACTTATTTTCACTTTTATCCTTTGTAATTTTCTGAGCTTTGGAGAGAATATGGTGGTCCCCATCGAGAGGCATCAATTCAAGATTACACATCATCACAAGCAGACAACACATTATGCACCCCCAGTGAGTACATCGAGACCTTTATTTTTACGCTTTCTGTTTAATTTTTTATTCTTTTTGCACTAGTTATAGCCAAGTGAACTTTGAATCACATCTGATGTTCTAGATCGCATCTAGTGAATCCCATGTCAAATCTAGGAAATGTGAAATTTTTGAATTGCATCCCATGTAAATAGGATCGCATCCTGTCTTTCACCAGTCAGTCGCATGGTTAATTTTTTTCCAATTCATGAATAAAATTGCATCCTATGAAAATAGGATTGCATGTAGTTTTCCCCATAGCATCCTATAAAAATAGGATCACATCCACGATGTGAGCTCACATCCAAGAAAAAAAGGATCATTTCCAGTAAAAAGTGTTGTAGAATATCAAAATGACTGGATTGCTTTTGTTTGTTGAAAAAGACTAGCTTTTAGATCTTGTGCATGTTTTGTTTAACTGATATACTGATGTTAATCCTTCATTTCTGCCTAACAGACTGATTTTCTTGTGGTATCTTTCCAAGTGCCCCAGCCTGTACATGTTTTTGCATTATCAACCTCCTTGACTAATGCAAAGTGAGATATTTTTGGTCGTTTGGGTCTAGGCTCCTTGGTCAATTTACCAGATATTAGGGTAAATCGAGGGTTGTTGACTGCTTTCTGAGAGATGGCATTTAGATCACAACACCTTCCTACATGTGAGATTATAGTGGCTCTTGAGGATGTGTGGCATATCATATGCATTCCAATGATGGATTGTGAGGTTCACTCTGAGTTGCGCTCAGTAGTGGTTATTTTAGATGCTCAAATATTCTTTGCAGATCCTTCCATTGCATGGAAGTATCTTATGTGGGATTATATGTTAGCATAGTATGAGCATCTTCCTTTATTTCTGGTTGGACTGATAGGAGGTATTATGATGCTTGAACAAGGACAACATGGTTTTATGTGCAACTGGGTAGGTATGCTAGAGAAGATGATTGGCTCCACTCACATATTTGGATGGGGTAGCTGCATTCTAGACCACATGTACAGAGAGCTCCATGAGATTGTATATGAGTATTCTTGGAGTATGACTGTTGGCATTATTATTCTTCAGGTCTAGGCCTAGGAGCACATCCCAGTTACATAGCTGATTGTGGATAGACAGCAAGATCTTGAGGATCCATATGTATATGTATATTCAGGTTACATCTAGTAGCCCCACCTAGGTAAGTTGGAGTATTGGCATCAAGTTCTGGATGATGTTACAAAGGTCAAGTGGAGACCGTACCTTGACTACAAGGAGTGAGGATCAAATCGGAGGGAGATGCCATTTTTTTTAGAGAATATATTTGATTGGACGTACTAGATACTTCATTGAGAGATTTTTTGTGACTTGTGTGTTGCGACAGTATGGAAGAGTGTAGGGTCTTCCTCAAGATCTTACAATGTATGCCCAGATTCAAGATGAGGAACCACAATGGGGTGCTCAACTGGCCTATGAGACTTCTCAGAGAGAGATCCTTCATATGAGTGCATTTGGTTGGGATTATCAGGAAGATGTGGAGGATGGAGGGGTTACTTATGATTTTAGAGCTTACCTTGCATAGTATCCATTCCAACAGTTTACTGCTACAAATGAGATTGCACCATGTATTGAGGATCTGCTAGATTATGATCCTTCCAATGAGGATCCTATGAGAGGTGGAGGCATATTAGTCAAAGGTGGCTGAGATGGGAAAGGTGGTAGGGATGGTAGAGGAGAGAGAGATGGTAGAGGCCCTCCTGTAGATAAAGGTTAGAGACATGACCGCAATGACAGGGGAGATGACATAGATGATAGGGGTAGGGGTGGAGAAAAGGGTAGGCACACTCGTGTTAGGTTCATACCTCCATGCAGGGATCCAGGTCCACTATTGATGAGGAAACAACAACAAAGACCTCTAGGATAGATGCAGGTAGGTGAGAGTAGTGGTGATAGACCACCTAGATAGGATCCTCCCAGAGACATAGGTAGAGATGGATATCCTTTGTCTCTGTATGAGAGAGAGAGAGAGGAGTCACATTACTACTCTAGAGATAGGCAGATAGATATGATGAGATATAGAAGAGATCAGCAAGGGGACAGGTAGAGAGAAGAGAGATACTTGTACGCGTGCACTGCTACTCATTAGGGATAGAGGGAAACATATTACTATGCATTATATTATGCATCTGTTATGCAGCCTCAGAGGGTATTTTTGTATTTTTTTATAGCATAGTAGTCAGAGGGATCCATGCCAATGCCACCTCCTATACAAGCAGATGCACCACCTCCCCCTCCTCCTGATTAGGTGGAGGGTGGGAGTCATTCATGATACTATTTGAATATCCTTGATATTTTTGTATATTGATCCTTCTATGATCATTCCTTGTACCCCAGATACTTGAGACATTTGTTGTATATTTTGATCTCGATCTTCTCATAATATTGAGACATCATTTTTTGATATGATATCCTCCAATATATATGATATGACATCTTTTGAGTTCTTATATGTGTTGATTTTTTCCTTGTGATAATTACCATATGTGTTAGATGATCAGATTGATTCATACTTGATGATGTACTTGGTCTTTGTGATGATTTAGATTATATTCATGTGATGACATCATTTATGCTCTTTGATTTTCACTGATATATAGATGTGTTAAATGATTCTATGTGAATATGCATATGTATGTTTTTGAGATTTTCTTTATGCAAATATATGTATGGATGCACTTAGGATGTAGAAATGCAACACCTGGATGATTTATGTTTTTCATTTTTTCACTTTCCTGATTATGAATGCAAATTTATTATGCATTGGATATGCAACGATAACAATATATCAGTAAAATAGATTAAATAGTCAAACTTAAATTTAAAATAAATATGAAATCATTTTGAGCTCAAGTACTTATGCTGCCAAATGAACCATGAAAACTTAAATGCAACTAAATACAAACCTCTAGGACTATCACTAATCTTTTTACACTAGCATTTTATCATCATAGAGTGTTTGTGTAATGGACATCATCGATCAGTACAACTATCACGAATACCATGGAAGTATCATGACAGTATGAATACTACCTTAATTGAATGCAATGTCAAAAATAAACCTAAGCATCAAGGCATAGAGGCCAGGATGACTCGTCAGTTATCTCCTTGTGATTTAAGAATCATCTTTTGTTCATGTGCAATATAAGATATGTAGCCCACAATGACCTTTAATGTTCATATCCTTGGGTACATAATGTGTTGTACACCTTACTTATAAGTTGATTAGAAATAGAAAAGGAAATTGATTCAACCTCACCATAGCTTACACATAAAAAGGATCAAGATATATGCGGCTATACACTCATGTTGGAAGCTCTTATCATAAACATCCAAATTAGGTGAAGTTTATAGGAACATTGAAGCAATCACCACAAGCAGAAAATCAAGAAAACTGTAAGGTGGGAAAATGGAGATCTTTAGATAGGGTTTTGAACAATGGAGATTTAAAAATAAAATATACCCTATGCTTCATTCAACCACTTAGATTTGATTGTTATGATAAGGAATGTAAATCTAGAAATGTTTGTAAAGAATAATGGAATGAAGAAATAAAAAGTACTTATCTTGAAAAAGGATCTGCCAAAAAATCTGTCAAACAGTCTCAAAAACTATTGATTTTCGCAATACTAAACCAAAATTGTGAGATCTACAAAACCTAGAAATATTTTATAGATATGGATCAGGTCGACCTTGACCCAAAATAGAATGTTGATCCTGTCCCAAAATAGAATGTTGATGTTGATCCAAAATAGAATGTCAACCTTGACCCAAAATAGAATGTCGATTATGACCCAGAACTAAATTTTGACCTTGACCCAGCATAGAATGTTGATTCTGAACTAGAACAGAATGTCGACCTTAACCTATACAGTCTGACAAAAAATCTATTTTCAGATCCTGAAAGTCTGTCAAAAAGGGTATCCAAATCTGCACTTGAATATGTTGTCTTGTACCTGTAACTATAATAAAAATAGTTTTGTTTGTTGGGGGGGAGGGGTTTTCCTTTGTCAAACCCAAGTTTTGGAATTAACCTTAAAATATAATTGAAATTGCAGAGATAAACAAAGTAAATAAAAAAATCACCTTGCTTGTATAGAAACCCTTGTGGCAGATTCGAATCCTTGGATCCACAAGTATGGATGTTCCAAATGGATGTAGAATGTATAATTTAGGATTTAATATGTCTTAAATAAATTTCCTTTAGATCTTCAACATCAATCTTGAATGGATCTTGGGAATAGGAAGAAGCTTGCATGGATGTCGATAGAGAAATCTTCAACAAGAGAGCTCCATAGAGCTTTGAATCCTTCAATAGATACCAATGGATCTCCTTGATGAATTAGATTCTTGAAGGTGCTTGAATTCTTGAGGTTAGATGATTTCTTCAATATATTATCCTTCATGTGCATAGGTGATCATGTTCTTCATTTGTATGTCTTATGGTTAGAGAAAATGAGAGGAGAAAGCTTCCTTATATACAAATCTAGGGCACAATCGTCTAGAGAGGCCTACATAGGAGAATTTAATTTCAATTAGACCTATACCTCTAGAAGTGGACCTATATTAACTATAATTTCAAGGAGCATTGCCTAGAAGATGGAAACAGTCAACCCGGAAGTGAGAATTAAATATTTCCAAAGCCCGACATCTGGAAACCTTTGACCCTAAAATTTGGACCCTGGGTCAAGGTTGAGGTCAACCCTGACCTAGGTCAAGGTCAAGTTTGACCTTGACCTAGGTTAGGTTCAAGGTCGACCTTGATCCTGAGGTCAAGAATCTCAAAATCACAGAGCAGAATGCCAAAAAAGGTAGGAGAAAAGTGGAAAATAGGGTAGAATTAGGGGGAGAAAGCAGATCCAAGTCAAAGACCCATTCAAGGAGTTTTAAATAACCCCAAACCACTTACTCTAAGGGCTAAACCAGTCCTAAATGGAAGTGATTCTATTTTTTGACTATACATTTAGCCCTCACTTTAGTAAGATTATGAACTCGATGAAAACTCTTGGTAAAGGAGATCATAAAGAAAAGATAATCTTATTGAAATCAAAGGGACAAAGAAATCATCAAGCCCCCAGGGACTCAAGTCCTTATCAACCCCAAGATTACAATAAGAGAAACATCACCAGTCAAAGAAAAAGAGATAGGAGTGGCTAGCTCACCCAGTAAGATGTGTGTATCCCACTGTGAACCACAAAAAGGATAGGATGGCCCACCAAGCAAGCACTTGATAGTGACCCCATAAAGTTGTGTGCCTTTTGATGCCTTTGTGAATGTATGTGGTGCATCTTCTGACAACTTTCATGAAATCCCCATGGATCTATATCCTCATATCACCATGGAACACATTTGTAAAATGTGTATCTCTTCAGGATTTAGCAACTTATGTGCATTACCTTTTGAGGATTTAGCATATTGAATTATAATTGAATGTGTATCTCTTCAGGATCTAGCAACTTATGTGTGTTTCCTTCAGAGGATTTATCATGATGCAAAACAAAAGGTTAGAATAAAAATGCATAATATAGAACGAGGGAGGCCGTACATATGCCCCCTCCTTAAGATGGTAAAATACATACTATTTTGACATGTTAAGGAAATAAAAGAACAAGGATAAAGCCTTCTTTAAAAAAATCAAGACAATATCCATAGACAACACCCAGTCCAATCCAAGAAGGTCACAGCTCCTATGAGGTCATGGAAGGAATGAATACAAAGAGATATCATGCAAGAAGTGAAAAAGTAACCCTTGTGAGGGATAACACTTTATTCAGTTTACAAGGTGAGAGATTTATCAACCATGGAAACCCAATGTTAAACAACAAAATAGGTTATAATCAAGGACATATATCCTTAATGAAAACCAAAATTTTCATGTATGATTGGATATCATATAATAGATAGATACTGCTTAACCAAGGGAAAAGTGGATCCCAGAAAGAAAGAAAAGAAGGAGATGGAATCCTTTCCCCCCAAGTGTAGGAACAAGGATGAAAGGTGACCTATTATATCTCTCACAACACTATGAAATACAATGAGCCCCCAAGGATTAGGATAACATTGTTTACATAATGTGGAGCTCCATAATAGGAACATAAATGTTATTTAGAGAAAACGGGATTGAAATACAACTCATTGCCACATGATATATAAATAACTTTACTATCAATGAGTTGCCTAATCTTATAATGTAAATCTTGACAAAAAGGAAGAGGTGTCAAGTGTGGATTACATTTCTTTTTGCGTTTAGGTCTAGTAATCATCTTAGCATGAAGGAGTTTAGGAAAAAGAACTTCTTGGTCAAATTCCTTCATAGGGTCATCATGTTTTGAAGTGTTAGTTGAGATGTTGGTAACATTGATGTGTTGTTGAGGATTAAATCCCAATCTATAAGAATGTTCATGCCCCCATTCTGTAAGGGCATTTGAATTCCCAGTTTATGCTTACCACACCCTTGACCATGGAATCCTTGTTTAACTAGTAAATGATAACCAAGACCATAATGAGAAGCCATATCAGAAGGAGTCAATGGAACTTTAGTAGTTAGTATTTCATTACTAGTAAGTTTGACAAATTCATAGTGGGTAGAAGCAGTGACAAAGTTATTACAAAGGGCCTTAGAAATAGAAGCAAAATCTTGTTGTTCAAACTCTCTTTGTTGCTTCATGAAACCAAGATCATAAACCTTATACTCTCCAATAAAGGTAGGATTAAAATCCAAGGTTCCCCAATCATCTCCAGGAAGATCATTAGAGGAAGAAGGATTACTATTAGTAATAGGAATATTGTGGATTTGAATATTCAAACAAGGATTTGGTGCATCATCCACATGAAGTGTATACATCATGTTATTGTGAATAAACTTGACTTTATGGTGAAGGGTGGAAGGAACAGCATGCATCTTATGAAACCAAGGTCTACCCAAAAGGAGGTTATAATTAAGAGGTCTAGGCATAACATGAAAAGGAGTATTTAGGATGACCAGGCCTACTTTGATTGGTAAGGTAATGATGCCCAAAGTGTTCTTATCAATTTTATCACATCCATGTAAAGGAACATTATTATGTTGAATAGTTGAAAGATCGGCTTTAATTTCTTTGAGCATGTCCATGCTACAAATATTAAGCCCATATCCATTATCAATCAAGGTCCTATGAATGATACTCTTATTGATAGCAACATCAACCATAAGAGCATCATATTGATTACATACTTCCTTAGAAGGTAAATCATTCTGAGTAAATACAATGTCAGGAGGACCTGGGGTAGCATGCATGCACTGTAAGAAGGCGTTGATGTTATGTTGATGAGGAGGTGGAGTGGGAAGAGTTTCTAGAGATTTTTTCAAGGATTCATGGTAGGTAAGTGAAGTTTGAAGAAGCTCCCATATATAAATATTGGCAGGGGTTTTGCACAATTGGTTTATCAAATCATAATCCTTTCTAGGAAGACGGGGTGGAGGAGGAAGAATGGGTTGAGAAGGTGGTAAAGAAGTAGGAATCATTGGATTAGGTTGAGGGTTATTACTTATACAATAATCATGTGAAATAGAATCCATGTTATCAAAGAAATACAAAGGATCCCTAGGTTTACCCTTGATAGTAATGCGAGGACAACCTTTGATAGTCAACAAGGGTTATGGATAAACCATGTTAGTTATCTCAACACTACAAATAGATTCACAAGAAGGAAGCAAAGAAGACATTCTAGGAGGATATGAGGTAGGATCTTGATTCTCCATATGATCATCACTAAGAGGGAGAGCATTAAGGGAATTCATATCATTCTCTGCTAATGCCTCATTAATGGAAGGAATCCCAAATGGAGGTAAAGTATCTATAATGTCTTTCGCTTTCTCTAAAATGTATGCATAAGGGGAGTGTGTTTTAGAAAAGATTCACCATCATGTATGAATATGTCATCCATTAATAAATCACCCTCTTGTATCAAGGCATCTTCACGAGGAGGGGATAAATCAATGTCTTTATCCAAGGGTTCATCCCAAAAAGAAAAATCATCCATAATGGCTTCATGAGGAAGAGAGTAATCAACATCCAAATCCAAAGGTTCATCCCAAATAGGAGGATTATCATCCCTATCAATAAAGCACCTTTTAGGAGCATCATTAATCACTAAATCTTGATCCCTAAAGGGGAAAGAAGGTAAATTATATTCTAAAGTAGGCTCATAGAAAAGACATATATTAGGAGAAGAATTAACATAAATCCTCAACTCATCTCCATAAAGAGAAAGACAAAACTCATCTTCTTTCTCTAATATATCCTTACAAGATAATACAAGAGAGGACAAAGCAACATCACATGCACTAAATGAAGTCTTTCTAGGTGTATCAATATTGTAAATAGTGGAACATGAAGGTAGCCATGCACACACCCTATGGTAAAGGTCAATTGAAGATGTTGTAGAGGATGAAATAGGAATAGGATCCGTGGAGATCTTATTCAAACAATTTTCATCCTCACTTCCATGTACCTCATTAGGGGATCTATCCTTTTTCACAACAAAAGCCTCATCAAAGTATTCAAAATAAAAATCATACATGTTGAACACAAAGTAACAATACAAGCATGAAAAATGTAAATTTTTTGTATTTTTAAAGAAATTTGTGACTTTTTTGAAATTTTTAAATATAAATGCAAGAGCATAAAATAAATGCATGTAAGATCTAACCTAAAATGTAAATCTAACACCAAAAAAGAAAGAGTTGTCGATCGCGTGTTCACCAAAATGTAAGGTGGGAAAATGGAGATCTTTAGATAGGGTTTTTAACAATGGAAATTTGCACATAAAAGATACCCTATGCCTCATTTAACCACTTACATTTAATTGTTATGATAAGGAATGTGAATCTGGAAATGTTTGTAAAGAATAATGGAATAAAGAAATAAAAAGTACTTATCTTGAAAAAGGATATGCCAAAAACCCTATCACACAGTCTCAAAAACTATTGATTTTTGCAATCCTAAACTGAAACTATGAGATCTACAAAACCCAGAAATCTTTTCCAGATTTGGCTCAGGTCAAACTTGACCCAAAATAGAATGTCAATCCTAACCCAGAACAGAATGTCGATCCTGACCTAGAACAGAATGTCGACCTTGAACCAGAATAGAATATTGAATCTGACCTAGAATAGAATGTCAAACTTGACCCAAAATAGAATGTTGATTCTATCCCAGAATAGAATGTCGACCTTGACCTACACAGTCCAATGGAAAATCTATTTCTGGATCCTGAAAGTCTACCGAAAAGGGTATCCAGATCTGCACTTGAGTCTATTGTCCTGTACCTATACCTACAAGAAAAATGGTTTTTTTTGTTGGGGAGAGGGGTTTTCCTTGGTCAAACCCCAGTTTTGGAATTAACCTTAAAATATAATTGAAATTGCAGAGATAAAAAAAAAGTAAATAAACAAATTCACCTTTCTTGTATAGAAACTCTTGTGGCAGATTCGAATCCTTGAATCCACAAGTATGGATGTTCCAAATATATGTAGAATGTAGAATTTAGGATTTAGGATGTCTCAAATCAATTTTCTTTAGATCTTCAACATCAATCTTGAATGGATCTTGGGAATAGGAAGAAGCTTGCATGGATGTGGATGGAGAAATCTTCAACAAGAGAGCTCCATAGAGCTTTAAATCATTCAATGGCTACCAATGGATCTCCTTGATAAATTGGATGCTTTAAGGTGCTTGAATGCTTGAGGGTAGATGATTGCTTCAGTATATTATCCTTCATGTGCATAGGTGTTCATGTTCTTCATGTGTATTTCTTATGGTTAGAGAAAATGAGAGGAGAAAGCTTCCTTATATACAAATCTAGGGAACAATCTTCTAGAGAGGCCTAAATAGGAGAATTAAATTCCAATTAGACCTATACCTCTAGAAGTGGAGCTATATTAAATATAATTTCAAGTTTCATTACCTCGAAGACCAAAACAGCCAACCTGAAAGTGAGAATTAATTCTTTCCAAAGCCCGACATCCGGAAACCTTGGGATCCTGAAATTTGGACCCTGGGTCAAGGTCGAGGTTGACCCTAACCTAGGGTAGGGTCAAGGTCAACCTTGAACTAGGTCAAGGTTGAGGTCGGCCTTGACCCTGAGGTCAAGAATCTCAGAATCACAGAGCAGAATGCCAAAAAAGTTAGGAGAAAAGTGGAAAATAGGATAGAATCAAGGGGAAAAAGCAGATCCAAGTCAAAGACCCATTCAAGGTGTTTACAATGACCCCAAACCACTTACTCGGAGGGATAAACTAGTCCTAAATGGAAGTGCTTCCATTTTCCAACTATACAAAAATGTTATGTCCCCTATGCTTCCAACTCTTTGTCATTTAATAGACATCATGGAGTAACTCAGAAGACATAACAAGCAACAATTGATAATTAGACAGAGAAAGATTAATATCCTCTTATATGCCGCTAGTATGAACTATCATTGGAACTTTTGAAAAAAGTTCATGATCAAATAAAGATCAGCTATATGTGTTTATGTGGTGTTTAGGAACACCTTTGATTCATCATTCAATCATACAAGATAAATCATCAATTGAAGCTTGAATTTTAGCAATTTATATCTATGTTTGAATCAGTGAGATAAACAATATCAACAATTGCAATCCAATGGAGTGTTGAGAAACACAATTTGATTGAATTGTTGAGAAATAATAGTATGATGTCTATTATAGGTAGGTGGTGTTTAAGAAATACCTTTGTTTTTTATAGTGATAAAGTTGTTTTGCTTCAAGTATTGAAAAAATATTGTTTGTAGAGGCAAACTTTCCTAGACGAGGACCTAGGATGACAAGGAAACCAACAACCTTTGACTGAAAAAACCAAGATAACCACTAAAATTGCTAGGACACATGGCCCCAGTGAAGTAAGACTATCCTAAGACTCGAATATAGAAAAATTCCAGGCAAGGAAAGTACATTCTTGAAGGGTTCAGGTCCAACTGATGTCAAAGAAATGACCTTGAAGGATAGGTAAAAGTGATGCATTGATAGATGGAGCACTGAGTACAAGTGACGCTTGTTTTCCAGATTTTCAACACTTGGCCAATTTCTATTTTTCTACCAAGACGCTTGTTTGCCAATTTTTCACCAAGGCACTTTCTCTTATTTTTCAAATTTTTGCACTTTTCTCTTCTTTTATTTTGCTTTAGTATCAAGGTGCATGTTTGCTAGGTTTTCACCAAGGATACCTTTTTCAAGACTTTTTCCACTATTTTTTATTTTTCTCTTTTCAACTATTTTTGGCTTTTCTCTTTTCCACTATTTTTGGTTTTCTTTTGGATCAATTTTTCATTATTTTGGGTATTTTCTCAGGATTAATTTCATTGTACAAGCCCTTCGGCTAGATGTAAAGAATAAAACTATTTTAAGTGTAGGGTATTGATAGGATTAGGAAGAAAAACTCCTTTGGTGTAGCTAACTGATAATATCCTATCCCAAAACCTTCTATGATAACAAAAGGCCCCAGCCAGTTGGGTTCAAACTTTCCTTTTTGTTCTTTGTTTGGTTGATTCTTAGGATTCTCTCTGAGAACAAGATCTCCCACTTGAAACTATCTTGTCTATACCTTATTCTTATAACCTTTTGACATCCTTTTCTGATAAAATTTTAGGTGATCGAACGCTTGGTGTTTGTGCTCATATAGAATCTCTAGTTATTGTACCCTATCTATGTGCTATTGTTCATCTATGACAAGACCTTTGAGGGATACTCGCAAAGAAGGGATTTCTACTTTAATTGGTAATATTTCCTATGCGCCATAGATAAGATAAAATGGTGTGGCTCCTTTTTATGTTTTTATGCTTGTTCTATAATCCCATAGTGCTAGGTTCAATTGTAAATGTCAGTCTCTGCCAGATTTTCTCATAGTTCTGTGTAGGATTTTTAGAATTTTCTTGTTTGAATCTTCAACTTGTCCATTACCTTCAGGATAATATATGTAAGAAAATTATTGAGTAATTTGAAACTATACACAAAGGTCATCAATGTATTGGTTCTTGAACTGCCCCTATTGTTTGTTATAATAGATGAGGGTATCATGTGCCTACAGATAATTTAGTTCAAGATGAACATGGCTACTTGTTTTCCAATGGCTTTGATTAGTGGCACTCCTTTGACCCACTTTGTGAAATACTCAATAGTCATGATTATGTATTTATGTCTACTTAAAGAATTGGGATAGATTTGTCCAACAAGATCAAAGGCCCATCACTGGAATGGCCAATGTGTGATAAATGGTATGAGCTCCCTGCCTAGAGCATGGATAATATTTCCATGTGTTTGACATTTTTGACATGTTTTGGCATATTGAATTGCATCTTTATCCATTATAGGCCAATAGTATCTGACCCTTAGGATTTTTTTTAGCTAATGAAAAACCATTCGAGTGAGATCCACACACACCTTCATGGACCTCTTATGTGCAATTAGACTCTTCTTATTCCTAACATCTAAGGAGTGTTCCATCAAGACCACATCTGTATAAATTAGTAGTGATTTGTACATAATGCAATATTGTCCTAATTAAGGCTCACTTGTCATTTCTATTCAGGTCATTGGGTAAGTTTTTATCCATAAGATATGTAGTTATATTGGTATACCTAGATTGTTTTTGGACATTTAGAGCACAAATAATAACTGATTATATGTTTGAAGTCATTTTTTTTATGGCCAACCGAGTTAAAGATGTGATGATAGACATTATATAGTTAATGTATTTTCATTTATGTCAACTTGTTTTGGTTATCATTATGGTAACAAACATCTGTTATGAGTTAAAGATCTCGAAAAAACAAAGTTTATGTGGTCGGTAATTGAAGAGTTCTATATACACCGAGTAATAGTGAACACCAAGTAAATATAGTGTATATTGAGCACAGTGCTAACCAAGCTAGGGATCACTGACACATCACGGTATTGACCAAGAAATAAAAGAAACTAAAGGCCGACTAAAATGATGAGCTGGAAAATTGATGATTCTGAGGTAAATGATAAGATTTGTTATAATGATCAAACAACTATGAAAATTCAAGGAAGATTGGATGAATAATATTGAAATGTGTTTTTGACACAACTATCTAGGAAGGTTTGAGAGGCAAAACCAATGATGGAGATTATGTAGAAAAATCTAAAGGATGCAAATTAAATGAGTTATGATGTCTATATAAGAGACAAGAGATTCATTATGAATCATATGTAAAGAGATAATACATGATGCACACACATGCAAAATTCATGCATGACTGATCAAACTGGTTAAAGATAGAACCGAGCATTTATGTAGACAACACCAAGCAATAGAGGAAAGAGCATTTACCAAGCAAAACAAAGTACGAAGAATCAGATGAACTAAAGTGAAAAAATTGATCAGAGGTATTATTGTACTTAGCATGGATCTAAAAATATGAAAATAAAGTTCCATTTGAATCAGATCATTACTATATCACTTTAACCATTGTTACAGAAAAATATCTTAATTGAGTAGGACATGAAAGTCTTTATTATGATATTCAAATGAATGTTGAGTGTTTTCTTGTTGACCTCATAGTGAATGATTGGTCAAGGGAGAACTGTTAGTTTTAAATCCTCTAACTAGGTCACATTTAACAGTGTTTATTGTAACCTTTAGCAGGGTTGGATCTTAACCGAGCTCACTTCAGAAGAGTAAAATATTTTGGGTTACCGGTCCCAGGTGGTTTTTTCCCTTAGCAGGGTTTCCATGTTAAAAATATATGTGTTAATGTGTATGATTGTTTTGGATTGTTATTTAACTTTACACATTACTTTATCTGCATTGATCGGTAATCGCATTAATTATTTTTATTGCTACTTGGTAGATAAGTTTGAGATTGTTGGAAATAATGGTGAGAGGGGAGGGGTGTATCAGTACCTCTAAAAATTTTATCTTTTCAACCTTTATCCATTGTGTAATCAATTTTATAACCAACCATCTGTTCTATACTATCTTTGTGTAAGATATATCAATTCATAAACTTTAACAAACATGTAAACATTCATAGAAACATTCATGAAAGTAGTTGACTCATAACACAAGATATGGTAATGCTGAAAACCCCTATTAGAAGGTAAAAAATGTGGTGGGGATGGCCCCCACAAAAACTTCACTATCTGCAGATTGGAAGGGGTCAGTTAAGGCTTACAATTTTATCACTTCTAATGATCTACCCTGTTAGGAGTATTATGTGGAGACTGGTTAAGGTCTACTCTGTTAAGATCTTCAAAAACACTATTTAGTGTGTACTTGGTTAAGATATTTACAATAGGATTGTTAAATCCACCTTTCTTGAAAGGATTACTTCTATTTGCTACACTTGTTAGAATGTAGACAAAAATACTTATTGACCTGAGTGTATGCAATCTAACTATTTTTGATTACATATCCATTACAAATCACATGTATAATTGTATCACCTAATGTGATTGATTAATACCTCTGTTGCTTGGTAGCCTCTGTTCTTGATTCTTGATATCCAAATTCATATTTTGTTGTTTTGCTTCTTGAAACTCTTAGTCTGATCCATCGATGTGCTTGTTGGCTACATTCATCCTCTCATCCATATTAAATGAATGATTACAACATATATTTATAACATAGATTAACCTAATTAAGTTTCATGTATTACAACTTTAACTCTATGATCATAGGTTTACAACTTGACCTTGATCTTCTAGTCTGCATGTTTTTAAATAGTTAGACTGATTAAAACAATTACAATAATGTTTCTTGTTCCTCAAGAAATATATTTAAAACAAATCAAAACTCTATAAATAGAATATAGCTATTTTATATGATGTGGAAGTCAGATCCACTTTTCTTGGGATATAATTGACTTTCGGTATCTGATGTTGGGTTTTCTCTGAAATCAGTTTGACTTTCTTTCGGTGTTCCTTGGTTGAACTATTTGTCAAGTTCCTCTCTTTTCTTTTCTCTCGGTTTTCTCTAAAATCAGTTTGACTATCTTTCAGTGTTCCTTGATTGAACAGTTTGTCAGGTTCCTCTCTTGTCTCTTCTCTTGATTTTCATTGTATCTTGCTCGTCAGGTTGCACTGTCAGTTTACTCTTGTCGAGTTCCACTTTATCATGTTCGGGTTGCACTATCAGTTTACACTTCAAAACTGTGTCATCGGGTTTCACCTTGCTTAGAAATTTTGGTTTGAACTGAAAACCTGACTTTCGGTATAGTGTAACCGATGGTTCATTACAACTATTTTCTCTTTGCATACTAATGGAAAAAATTTATGTCATCAATCTCCCCCTTTGACATTAGCATCAAAAACTAATATGTGTATAATACTAACAAAGTTTATAGTATGTACACCTTGTATATTACCTTAGTCATTTTATGACTCCCCCTATGCATATGTCAGTATAGTATATTATATGTGTATGTACACTTTTCCTTTATACTATATCTTCCTTTTCTCCTTTGTGCTATATTTTCCTTTTCCCCTTTTTTTCTTTTTGTACATATCATTATCCTTTTCCCCCTTTTTTGATAGTAAGGGAAAAGATGTATACCTATACTTATCAAAAATATGAGAGTGAGAGGTCTTCATCTCCTCCATCATCTTCTCCCATTTCTCTTTTAAATGTTCAAGAGCCATATTCTCTAATGTGATCCTAGCATGCATTTCGTAGATGTTGTCTACTACAGACATCTCAAGGGCTGCAATAAGTTGCCTTGCCAAACTTAGGTGTTGTTACAGAAGTATGAGGTTCGGTAATATTAGAGACTATATCTCAATAACCTCCTCTCTAAATTGAGATTATGCTTCCCACAGTTCTTGTCTTAATAGATTGATCTCTATGATCTTCTCATAATGCAATTTGATTGCATTTCCATCTGTGGTTAGACTTTGTGCAGTTGCATTTAGATTAGAATCAATCTTTGCAATCTTTTCATTGTTATCCTTTGTAAATTTCTCTAAAGTGCATAGCTTTTGTATTAAGGAAACAACTTCAGTAATTATTGGATCTAATTCATTTGATAACTCTAAAATATTTACCTTTTTTTTTGCCACTTCTTGGCTACTCTTTTCTATCAGTTTGTATTGAAACTTATGTTCTTCTCATTCCCCAATCTCCTTTCCTGCATCTAAATTTTGTTGTGTGATAGCATGGGTGAGAATGACAAGTTGATCTAGAATGGGAGTGTTGTGATCAACATCTATGTCGAGAACTATCTGGCTTAAGATATCCCTTTTGTTCTCCAATACTAATGAGTCTCGGTGTTGTTTCTTAATATTTTCTTGCAAAGCTTTCCTCTGATAGATTTATCCATATTCTTGGAGTGATTCAAAATCTAATGTAATTGGGTCACATTTTGGTATTTCATTAATCTCATCAAGTGTGACTTCCAACTTGTTCTTCTTTGTTTTCTTCTTCTTCTTCTATGATGCACCTATATGTAAAACCAAAGCCAGCTTCTCTACTTAGTCTGATGTGCTAGAGGAAGGCTTTTGTGGTGTTGTACCTTTTTCTTATTACTCGATGTTTGCCTGTCAGTTGTCTGAGGACATCTCCTTATCAACCTTCAGTGTTTCTACAGCTTCACCTTTGGTGTCCTTCGGCATGGTATCAATTGTCTTATCTTTCTCATCTTTCTCTTTTTGCACTTCTTCTTTATCTTTCACTTGTGCATATTTTTCTGTGTGGTCTCCATCCATTTGTTGTGTGTGATCTATATGTGTAACATTTTGATCACCATCTTTTTTTCTGCACTGATTACTACCTGTTCATCGGTTGCATCCTTCTTTTCTCCTTCTACTACATCCTTGGGTATGCTTTCTTCTGGCTCGGGGGACTTCTCCTTCTATGAGATTATATTGATTGCTTGAATCAATAATGGAATTTGGCCCGATATGTGTACTTGTGCAGCATCGATTGTAGTGTCCTATTCATCATTCTGGTCCTTGACAACAGTGTCATCTTCATCTTTCTGAATTTCATTTGAAGGATCATTGGTGATGTCAATAATAGTATTTTCTGGCCATTTTTCATCAGCAACATCCATATCCTTGTTGTCTATTGTGTTCAATTCTTCTTTGTCCAATTCTACTATTGTAACATCCTCTGTGTCATTTATCAGTATGTACTCTGGGATAGGTTTAGCCAAAGAGTCATCATTGTGTGGCCCATTTGTGAGAGGTAATTTTCTCTTGGGGCTTGCCTCCTTAGTAGGTCTATTGAGTATTTTACTCTAAATTTTGTTACTATCCTTTTCTAGCTCTATAAGCTTTCCCTGTAGAACTTTGTAAGCTCTCATCTTGGGTGAGAACTCCTTTGTATGTTTCTCTATCATCTCCTAGATTTCTTCCATTTTTTTATTTGGGAGGCATAATAGAAACTAGGACTCTTTCCCTTATCTCCTTTTCATTCTTTAATGCATAAGTCCATTTGGCAGATAATCTTTCATGTAGTGCTTTTGGCATTTTGTCATCAAATTGTATTGGTACATATTTGAAGTTTATCATTGCTTTTATCAATGCTTCCTCAACCTTTTTCTGATGATTGGGCTCTAATGGTAGCCACTTTCTTACCTTGGTGTCAGTTAAGCCACCTCTTTTTGCAATTGACTCACATATCTCATCAATAGTTTTAGGAATCTTAGTATTTTCTTTTTGGACAGATTCATCTATGTCCTCTATGTCTTCCTTATTTAGTATTAGTTTTCTTCTCCTCTTTCATGTTGTGGTATTTTTGGTTGGAGGTTTTCTTTTGTATGTCCTCACTTGACCCTTCTTTATCAGTGAAGGACTTGTATCCTTTGTTGTCTGACTCCTTGTCCTTGTTACAACTATAGTCCTAGGCTTCTTTTTTGGTGGAGGTAGTAGTGTGTCTAACTCTGTAGACTCTGAGTCACTCTCCTTCTCAGCTTCACCAATGGGTGACTTTCCCTCGGTTTCTTTTGTCTTTTCAGTTTCATCTTCTGTTATCGAAAGCCTTTTCTTCAAATTCTTAACCATTTTGTCTTTCTTCCTATCAATCTTCTTCACAACCAAGCCATTTTTAATCCTTTCTTTGGCTTCTTCATACATACCAAAATTAGGTTGTGTTTTATCTAATGGCTCATTTATCAATGCATCAATTCCATTTGATGCTTGATCTATTTTCACCTCATAGTCAAGTGGTGATAGTCATGCTATTATCGGTACAACTGGCTTGATGTATGTGTAGTCAATGTCTACCATAAAGAAAATTTCATTTTTGAACTTTACAATTAGTTGTTCTGGAATCCTTACTCTCTTCTGCATTATATCCTTGAATCTAGCAAAGTATTCATCCATGACTGACTCAAAGTTATCTCCTAGTGATTTTATGAACTCACTTATTTGTATGGTCACTGGTCTTGTAGTTTCCAATTGCACATTACCTAATGATGGGAAAGATTCTTGAAAATAAAAGAATATGCACATAATCAGAGAACCAAACTTACATGAATTTTACTTTGCATTTCTTATAGTCTTCATGTTCTCTTCCAATTGTCTTAGTAGCAATTCTGACAGATGCAACTGCAATCCTTTCTTGAAAATATTGTAAGCTGTATCCACTACTCCAGATGCAATGTTGTTCATCTTGCTATCCTGAAAGAACTTGTATCCTAAGACACATGCTCTAAATTTTAGTTCATCATCATTGATAGTGGATACTTTCAGTCCTCTTCCATCCCATGTAGCTCTGGTATTCTTCTCAATTTCAAGCTTAGGTGGGTGCTTTAGTGCCTTTACCTTATCAATTATGGGATAACCAATGACAACATGTATAACATCCCTTGTTATCGGTTTTGGCTCATCCAGCCATAACTTTTGGTCATGTATCTTGCTTAGTACTAACTGAATCCATTCGGTCTTAAACTTCTTCGGGAACCATAGGGAATTTGTGAGCCCTTTTACCTCGATGTGCTTGTTCTCTTCATTCATATTTTCATCACTATTGCATAGCTTATTGAAAGCTTTTTCAACTTTTAGGTCTCCAATTTCTGCAATCTTATAGTGAATATATGCTTGCACATATTCAATGAGAAAAACCCTAGCTGGTATTTTGGAAAATGCTCCAGCATTGTCGGGTTGTGAAGCAACCTCTAGGAATATCTTATAATTAGGTTCCTCACATGTACTATTCTTGATAAGATTGACCTTTTTTTTCTTAACATTCTTCAAGTTAGTGGTTCTTGATGTTGTTGCAATTGATTCTGAGATTAGGGCTTTCTCATAATTGATAAACAAAGTTCTTGGTTTATCCTTGGTACTTAATTTTCACCTCTGTAGCTGTAAGTGATCTATTTGGAGTGTTGTAAATTGATTTGGATTCGCTCTGCAATGTTATCCCTTTTTTCTCTGGTTTCACTCTTGTTGCTTTGCTCTGGTCACTTGGTGTTGAATGAAACCCTTTTGTCATCTATTTATAGACTTTTCCCTAAGTTGAGTAATTAATGCTCAACGACTTCTTGGTGTGTTAAGATGGAGTCTTCGGGTGATACACTAACTTCTCTTTCGATAAAAATGTGATGCTTCGGGGTAGCTTGTTTAACTTGTTTCGTTCACCGACGGATTTCGATGTATAGCGAAGACAACTTTGTCAACTCACATGATTACCGACGGATCTCAGTTTACACTAGAAACTTTATCTTTTATATGTTAACCGATTATTCTCAGTAAGTGTAGACAACTTTAGCTTTGTAAGTACACCAATGCATTTTGGTATGTATTGACCGATGAGATAGTTTTAACAAAATTATAACAAGTAATGCCATAGTGCATCTTTAATCATGTTGATTTGATATTCTAACTATGTATAATGGAACTGATGCAAAATTTAACTTGGTATAATGCAGTTCCATACTTACTTGTTCTTCTTAGGTGGGGGTGATGATGTCACCAAATCCATTAGATAAGGTGTCACCAATTGCATTGCTCAGTCCGGCTTCATTAGAGTTTGTAGCTTTCCTCCACATTTTGTTTCTCATCTTCCTAATGTCTTCAATGGTGTTTCCATTGGCAAAGGTGTTGGTCTCTATCATTAGTTCTCTACAGTCTTTCTTAAGATGACCAACTTTATGACAGTGTAGACTTACCATTCCAGGGTTATTCCAGCCTCTATACTTTCTTGTCAATTGTCTCGTACAGTTTGCAGCTATGTGACCAAATCTTCCACATGTTGTACAATTTTCCCATGTATTGTAATCCCATACATACTGGTTACTGACTCTTTTCAGTTGATAGGTATTTTCTTGATCTTTAGGCTTGTATGATTACTTTTTCTTTTTCCAGCATTCAAGAGATGTGCTCTCATGTATTTTTCAAGTAGGACAGTATTTGTCCATGTAGGCTTCCTTCTTTGGTTGTTTTACCTCAGATTTACATTCATATGCTTTATGTCCTTTCTTTTTACATTTATAAAAAATTCCTATGAATGAAGATGTGGATTTAGGAATACCTTTCATTTTTCTCCTGCAAACATTTGATGTGTGGCCTTACTTTCCACGGTGATTGCATGTCAGCTTTCTTGGTCTTGGATTTACATAGAAATTCTTTGAATCAACTTGATTGGTTGATTCTCCATTCTCAGTATAGCCTCATCCAATTTTATTGTTGGCTCTCCTTTGTCCATAAAGAAAATCATCCATTCTTTTATTGCTTTCTTCAGCTCTCTTGATTATTTCATTATGTTGTTGCTGAATTCTTACTTCTTGTTTCATCTTTTCATTTTCTTCCCTAAGCTCATCGATAGCTTCTATTCTTTCAATGAGTTTTGTATTCATTATTTTTGCCTCTTGACTCATAAGAATAATCTGATTTGTAATTTCATGATGATGTTCTGTAAGTCTTTGTATTTCTGACTCTTTCTCTTGTAGCTTTTCAGTAATATTCCTTCTATCATCAATAGCTAGTGTTCTTTCTTTCTCAGCTTGTCGAGCATTGTTATTGACATCAATCATTCTTACCATATGTGTCTCATGACCGATTTGTAGATATTTCACTTGTCTATCCAGATGTTGATTTATTTCATTCATACTTGTGATGTTTTTTTCTAATGTGTCTGATGCTTTGCTAGTTGTTGATCCTGAAGACTCAAATAGATCTGGTATCTCTTCTTCATGGTAATCTGTTTCATTAAAGTGAGATGCCATAATATTTTTTCCATCTAGAAGCTATCTCATCTTGATTCTAGCTTCTTCATACTACTCATAGAAGATCTAAATTTCTAGCTTCTGATTCTCAATACTTTTGTTAAGTTTGTACTTCTCCATTGTATGATCTTTTCTCTTAAGTCTTCAAACTTTCCAAATAAGAGATCTAACTCTGATACCAACTATTGGAAACAATGGGAAGTGTGTACTGAGATGGGAGGGGTGAATCAGTACCTCTAAAACTTTTATCTCTTTTAACCTTTATCCATTATGTAATCAATTGTATAACCAACCATCTATTCTATACTATCTTTGTGTAAGATATATCAATTCATAAACTTTAACAAACATGTAAACATTCATAGAAAAATTCATGAAAGTAGTTGACTCATAACAAAAGACATGGTAACTTAGAAAACCCCTGTTAGAAGGTAAAAACTGCGGTGGGGATGGCACCCACAAAAACTTCACTATCTGCACATTGGAAGGGGTCAGTTAAGGCTTACAATTTGATCACTTCTTATGATCTACCCTGTTACAAGTATTATGTGGAGACTGGTTAATGTCTACTCTATTAAGAGCTTTAGAAACACTATTTAGTGTGCACTCGGTTAAGAGATTTACAATAGGATGCTTAAATCCACCTTTCTTGAAAGGATATCTTCTATTTATACACTTGTTAAAATGTAGACAAATATACACATTGACTGAGTGTATGCAATCTAACTATTGATAATTATAGATCCATTACAAATCACATGTATAATTGTATCACCTAATGTGATTGATTAATACCTCTATTTCTTGGTAGCCTATGTTCTTGGTTCTTGATATCCAAATTCATCTTTTGTTGTTCTGCTTCTTGAAACTCTTAGTTTGATCCATAGATGTACTCGTTGGCTACATTCATCCTATCATCCATATTAAATGAATGATTACAACATCTATTTATAACATAGATTGACCTAATTAAGTTTCACATATTACAACTTTAACTCTATGATCACAGGTTTACAACTTGACCTTGACCTCCTAGTCTACATGTTTTTAATCAGTTAGAATGATTAAAATAATTATAATAATGTTTCTTGTTCCTCAAGAAATGGGTTTAAAACAAATTAAAACTATATAAATAGAATATAGTTGTTTAATCTGACGTGGAAGTAAGATCCACTTTTCTCGGGATATAATTGACTTTCAGTGTCTGATGCTCAGTTTTCTCTTAAATCAGTTTGATTGTCTTTCGGTGTTCCTTGGTTGAACTGTCTGCCAGGTTCCTCTCTTGTTTGTTCTCTCAGTTTGCATTGTATCTTGCTCATTGGGTTCCACTATCGGTTTACTCCTGTCGGGTTCCACTTTATCATGTTCGGGTTGCACTATCAATTTGCACTTCATAATTTTGTTGTTGGGTTTCACCTTGCTTAGCAATTTTGGTCTAAGCTGAAAACCTAACTTTTGGTGTAGTGTAACCGATGGTTCATTACAACTATTTTCTCTTTGCATACTAATGGAAAAATTTTATGTCATTAGAGATCACAGTTTATATTTCACCGAGTTGATTTATATGTTTGAAATTGTTGTTATATACATATGGGAGAAATTGGGACTATATGATAACTGGAGCTAACTGATTCAGCCCCCCCTCTCAGTTATCTAACAATTGGTATCAGAGCATAGTGTTCTTAGAAGGAAAGTTTTAAAGGACTTAAGCTAAAGATCACAAGATGTATAAGAGAGATGCAGCAAAGCTGAACAAGGAGAACTTCTCAACATGGAAGACTAGAATGAGACCATACCTATCAGGGATTGGATATGATTTAACGCTATACCTTGATAATGAATTCATCTTACCTACTATACCTTTGAATATCACTCAGATGAAAGAGAAACATGAACACAATACTATGATGGTATAAATTTCTTCTTCACTAACTGTTGTTGAATTTGAGGATATCAAGACATGTACATTAACCAAGGAGATGTAGGACAAGATTACACTAGTTTATGGAGGAGATGCAAATGGACAAAGAGCTAAAGATGAAAGTCTCTGAGGAAATTTTGATGACATGAGAATGAAAGAAGGAGAGAACATAACACAGTACAGTAACCGACTCAAGGAGGTTGTGAATGCTATTCATGGAGTAGATGTAACTATTGATGAAGACACTATTGTGAGTAATATTCTTAGAACTTTATTGTCTATTTATTCTATTAGAGTCTCTACAATACATGAAATGAGAGAAGCACCTGGAAATAATATTACAGTTGATAGCCTTGTTGGGAGACTGGTTTCATTTGAGCTGAACAATTTTGACAATAGTGTTGTACCTACTATTGAATCTGCATTTATGTCCTCTCTGAAAATTAGTAAATCTGGTAGCAAACACATGATAAGAAATAACAGTGATAGTGACAGTGATGATAAAGAACTTGATGAACTTGAATCATTAATGGTTAGAATATTGCACAAAGGTAAAGGAAGGTATAAAGGTAAACTACCTTTGATATGCTTTAATTGTAAAGAAATTGGACACTTTGTTTCCAGATGCCCTAACAAGAAAAGTGATGAAAGAAATGAAAGATTTAATGATAGAAAATATGATCGAGAATATAAAAGCAACCGACAGTATGACAGAAAGAGTAACCAAGATTACAAAGATAAAGGCAAAAAGGCATGTTACATTGCTGAAGATAAGGATAATGACACTGACTTCGACACAGATGAAGACATTAAGAAAGTATTTGTAGCTTTGAAAGAAGATGAAAGGTATGTTGAAACAACACTTATTTCTAGAGTTAGCAAACATGACATTTGGGTTATTGATAGTTGCTGCACACATCACATGACTGGAGATAAAGAAAATTTTGAATTTCTTGAGCATTATAATGGTGGATCTGTTAGAATGGGAAATGATATACCTTGTCAAGTGAAAGGAAAATGTACTATATTACTAAAAAATCAAATCAAATGTGAGAATGCATATTGATTGAAAGAAATTAATTATAATATGTTGAGTGTTTCATAGTTGAATAACAAAGGTCACCAAGTTACATTTGAAAATAGAAAAGATAGAATCTATGATGAAACAGGAAAGTTGATTGGCACGGGTGAACAATCAAAAGGTAATCTATTCTATCTTGACACTGTTGAAACTACTTGCTTGATGGATAAGAATGAAGATGTATGGTTGTGGCATAAGAGGTTATGTCATGTAAATTTTGACAACATGGTTAAGATCAGTAAGAAAAGAAAAGTAAGAGGCTTATCGAGCTTATCTAAACCTGACCATGTCATGTGCAAGAATTGTCAAATGGGAAAAATATCAAAATCTCATTTTAAGAGCAAGAAATTTTCATCTAATGATATTTTTGAGTTAGTTCATACATACCTATGTGGACCAATGAGAACTTAGAGTTATTATGGTGACATATACTTTATTTTATTTGTTGATGACTACTCTAGAATGATGACTGTCAAGTTCTTAAAAGAAAAATCTGAAGCATTTAATTTTTTCAAATGGTACAAAGCTAAAGTGGAAAAATAAAGTGGTAGAGAACTGAAATGTTTGAAATCTGACAGAGGAGGTGAATTTATTTCTGATGATTTCACTAAATTTTGTAATGAGTATGGAATTAAGAGACAAGTCTCTACACCAAGAACACCATAGTAGAATGATATTGCTGAAAGGAGAAATGGATCAATTGTTGATTGTGCTAGAACACTGATGATTGAAAAGAATGTTGCACAAACATACTAGAGGGAAGTTGTTAGTTCTATTGTATATACACTGAACCAAGTACAACTGAAGAAAGATACAAACAAGATACCTTATGATTTATGGTATGGTTATACACCTAATGTGATTTATTTTAGAATTTTTGGAAGTCGGTGCTATATTCTGAAAGATGATAGAAATGGTAAATTTGATTCAAAAAGTGATGAAGGAATATTTCTTGGATATCCTACTAAGATCAAATCTTATAAATGTTTAAACAAGACTTCTAAAAAGATCATTGAAAGTACAAATTTAAGAGTTGATGAATTTGCTGAGAAGAATGATGAGGAAAGCATAAGAGAACTAGAATATTATAGTAGATTTGTCTACATTGAAGAACTTGACACTTTTCTCAAGAAAATACCTAACGTTACCAAGCAACAGGGTAATTTTATCGATCATCAAGATGCACCAACCAAAAATTGGGAAATTTTTGCAACTGGAGATCATGATCAAGAACACAATGAACCAACTGAAGAACACAATGAAGAATAAAGAACTGAACCTGTACTTGCAAAATATGTAAGAAGACATCATCCTAAAAATTAGATTATTGGAGATAAGAGACCTGGCATGGTGACATGAAGTAAGTTGAAATATAACACATGTTTGATTTGTGAATTTTAACCTAAGATTGTTAGAGATGCACTTGAAAATGAAGCATGGATTAATGCAATGAATGAAGAAATTGAGCAGATATAGAAAAATAAAACATTGACATTAGTACCGAGACCAAGTGATAAGAATGTCATAGGAACCAAATGGATATTTAGAAAAAAATTAAATGAGAAGGGAGATGTAACCATAAATAAAGAAAGGCTAGTATGCAAAGGGTATGCACAAGAAGAAGGTATTGACTATAGAGAAACTTTTGCAACGATTGCTAGACTTGAAGGAGTTAGAATATTACTTTCTTATGCTGCATACAAAAGATTCAAAGTATATCATATGGATGTTAAAGCTACATTTCTGAATGGGATACTGGAAGAAGAGGTATACATTGAACAACCTGAAGATTTTGTTGATCCTAATCAGACAAATATGGTATGTAAGTTACACAAAGCATTGTATGGTTTGAAACAAGCACTGAGAGCATGGTATTAAAGAAATACACTCATATATTATCAGTATTGGATTTATTAGAACAAGTGATAACATGAATTTGTATTTGAACGAAATAAATGATGACAAGACTCTCATTGCTAAAAATTTTGTTGATGATATTATATTTGGAGGAAATGATAACTAATGCACATCATTTGTTGATGAAATGAGGAAAGAATTTGAAATGTCAATATTTGGAGAGATCAAATTTTTTCTTGGATCGCAAATTTTACAACAGGCAGAAGGCATCTACATTACTCAATCCAAATACTTCAAGGAAGTATTGAAGAAATTCATAATGGAAGAATCAAAACCAGTCAAAACACCTATGGTGACAGGATGCAAATTGACAAAAGAAGATAAGACTCCTGAGGTAAATCAAACATTGTATAGATCTATGATTGGAAAATTTATGTATGTTGTACACACAAGAATAGACATTGCACGCGCAGTTGGAATTGTAGCAAGATTTTCTGCTAATCCTAAAGAATCACATATGACTATTGTAAAGAGAATTTTCATATATCTGAAGAACACTAAAGATTATGGATTGTGGTACAAGAGAGAAGGAAAATTCAAACTAAAATTTTACACAGATGATGATTGGGCTGGGAACATTGATGATAGAAAGAGCACTACTAGTGGAGCATTCTTTATAGGAGAAAGATTAGTTACTTGGATAAGTAAAAATCAAGGATGCATATCTCATTCAACTGCAGAAGCAAAATATGTTGTTGATGTTGTAAACTATTTGAACATTTCATGGATTAAACAACTTTTGAAAGGAATGAGTGAAGAGATCACTGACCCAGTGGTAATATATTGTGATAATACTAGTGCAATAAATATTTCAAAGAACCTGGTGATGCATGCAAAGACAAAGCATATATCTATCAAATATCACTACTTGAGGGAACAAGTACAAGAAAAACAAGTTACATTGGAATATGTACAATCAAAAGAACAACTAGCTGGCATATTCACTAAACCCTTACCAAAGGATACATTTGAGTACTTGAGGAATAAACTAGGGGTTCATCCCTTGTCTATCAGTCACTAATATGACTAGGAGGTTGCATCAACCTGCATGTAATTAGAATATCAATCATGTTGATGCAAAGCTAAACTGGACTGAAACTGGCATATCAATACACTGCAAGTTACTTACACTACTACACCAAAAACCAGAGATATGTTTTTTGGTTAATGAAGAGTTGTATATTTCTTTTTAGCATTGTTGTCTAAGGGAGAGATGATTCAATGAAATATGTATCCATTAAAGGGAGAGATTATTTTACATATAATGGGAGAGAAGAGAAATGACATATATATCTATAGAGAGAGAGAAGATTCAAGAATAGAAGAGTTAAATCTGCAGGGAGAGTCTGCATGGTGAGTTTTTAATGTTGAAACATATTATATACTCAAGATAGGGAGAGCTACAACATTTTGCAATTGTAGAACAGAAGTTTTGTATTTCATGCCATTTTCATATTGCATATTTCATATTGTGTTTCCATTAATGCCAAAGGGAGAGATTGATGAACTACAATTGATTGTATATTTTAAGTCATTTTGTTGATGGTCAACCGAGTTATAGATGTGATGATAGACATTAATCATTTAATTTATTATCATTGATGTCAACTTTTTTTCATTATCATTATGGTAACAAACATCTATTATGAGTTAAATATATGGAACAAACAAATTTTATGTGGTCGATAATTGAAGATTTCTATATACACTGAGTAACAGTGAACACTGAGTAAATATAGTGTATACCAAGCACAGTGTTAACTGAGCTAGGGATCACCGACACATCACGGTATTGACTGAGAAATAAAAGAAACTAAAGGCCAGCTAAAATGATGAGCTGGAAAATTGATGATTCTGAGGTAAATTATAAGATTTGTTATGATGATAAAATGGATATGAAAATTCAAGGAATATTGGATGAAGAAGATTGAAACGTCTTTTTGACACAACTATCGAGGAAGGTTTAAGAAAAAAAACCAACGATGGAGATTAAGAGACAAAATATAATGGATGGACATTAAAAGAGTTATGATTTCTATATAAGAGAAAAGAGATTAATTATGAATCGTATGCAGAGAGATAATACATGATGCACACACATGCAAAATGCATGCATGACTGATCAAACTAGTTAAAGATGGAACCGAGCATTTCTGCAATCAACACTGAGCGATAGAGGAAAGAGAATTTACCGAGAAGAACAGAGTATGAAGAATCATATGAACTAAAGTGAAGAAATTTATTAGAGGTATTATTGTACTTAGCATAGATCTTAAAATTTTTAAACATAGTTGTATTTAAATCAGATCATTACTGTATCAGTTTAACCATTGTTACAAAAAAATATCTTAACCAAGTAGGACGTGAAATTCTTTATTATGACATTCAAATGAATGTTGAGTATTTTCTTGTTGACCCCATAGTGAATGATTGGTCAAGGGAGAATTGTTAGTTTTAAATCCTCTAACTAGGTCACATTTAATAGTGTACAGTGTAACCTTTAATAGGGTTGGCTCTTAATCGAGCTCACTTCAGAAGAGTGAAATATTTTGGGTTACCAGTCCTAGGTGGTTTTTTCCCTTAGCAGGGTTTACATGTTAAAAATCTATGTGTTAATGTGAATGATTGTTTTGGATTGTTATTTTACTTTACACATTACTTTATCTTCATTGATCGGTAATTAGAGTAATTGTTTTTACTGCTACTCGGTAGATAAGTTTGAGATCACAGTTTATATTTCACCAAGTTGATTTATATGTTTGAAATTATCATTATATACATCTGGGAGAAATTGGGACTATAGGATAATTGGAGCTAACTAATTCACCCCCCCCCCCCCCCCGCTCTCTCAGTTATCTAACAGTTTTGGCATATTGAACTGCATCTTTCTCCATTGTAGGCCAATAGTATCTGACCGTTAGGAGTTTTTTAGCTAACAAAAAACCACTCGAGTGAGATCCACACACCTTCATGGACCTCTTTTAATGCACAATTAGAGCCTTCTTTTTCTAAACATCTAGGGAGTGTTCCATCCAGAACACGTCTATATAATTTAGTAGTGATTTATACATAACGTGATGTTGTCTTAATTAAGGCTCACTTTTCATTTATGGTCAGGCCATTGGGTAAGTTTTGATCCATAATATAGGTAGTTATATTGGTATACCTAGATTGTTTTTGGACAATTAGAGCACAAATAACCTGGGATTCAGGTTTATCAAATGCTGGAAATGATTTTTCTTCTACAAATAAGTTGTAGTGGAATTGATGTTCCTCTAGTTGTAACATGGACGCTAACATTGCCATTACATCTGTAGCTCTATTTTTTGTTCTTAGAATTTGTTGAAACATGATAAACACAAATTATTTCTTCAAATAATCTATCATCTACCTATAAGGCATCATCTTCTCATCTTTTGTTTGGTATTCTTTATTTAGTTGATTGATGATGAGTTGAGAGTCACCATATATATGTAACTCTATGATTTTCCATTCAATGGCTAGCTTGAGACCATTTACCAATGCTTCATATCCTGAGATGTTGTTGGTACATGGTAATATCATTTTGTATGCCTTAGGTACCTTGTAACCTTGAGGAGTGATAAAAAATACTATGGATCCTTGTTGTGTGAAAGAACCATCAAACTACATTTTCCATGGATGTTCTATTAAGTGCATTATTGTCTCATATAGAAACTCTATTATCATTGGTGTTGCATCTTGGAATGGTGACTCAGCCATTTGATTGGATAGCACTTTTCCTTTAATGTCATTTATGTCTACATACTCTATATCAAATTCACTAAGTATTAAGAACCATTTTGTTAGCCTTCTTGTTAATGTTGTCTTACTCAGGAGGTACTTGAAAGGAAACAATTTTGCAATAAGTTTCACTGTATGTGATAGCATGTATTGTCTCATCTTTTGGGATGCAAAAACAATTTCTAGACAAGCATTTTCAATTATACTATAGTTGAGCTCATATGATACTAATGTCTTGCTGATATAATAAATTGCTATTTCCTTCTTAGTATCATCCTCTTGTGCTAGCAATACTCCAAGTGATGTATCTATAGTTGAGATATAGAGTAACAATGGATTTCCATAAATAGGCACCAATAAGATAGGGGTATTAGCTATATAATCTTTTAATTCCTTGAAGTTGTTTTCACATTGTTCATCCCATTTGAAAGTCACTCCTTTATGTAACAATTTTGTGAAAGGTTACACTCTATCTGCTAGTTGAGACATGAATATTCTGATTGATTGGAGTCTTCCTTAGAGAATCCTCATTTGAATTATATTACAAGGAAGTGTCATTTCCATTATTTTTTTCACTTTTTCTAGGTCTACCTTAATTCCTTCGGCTGATATAATGAATCCTAAGAGCTTTCCTAATTGGACTCCAAATGCACATTTCTTTGGATTGAGCCTTAGATGAAATTTTTCCATTATATCAGGTATATTTATCAAGTCTTCAATGTGAGTTATTTTGATCTTCAACTTGGCTAAGGTATCATCCACATAATCTTCCATGTTCTTATGTATCATGTCGTCGAATATTGTTGTCATAGCTCTTTGATATGTGGCTCTGGCATTCTTTAGCCCAAATGAAATTATGTTCGAGAAAATTTTTCCCCATGCACAGGTAAATGATGTCTTTTCTTGGTCTTCAGGGGCAATATTTATTTGTTTGTAGCCTAAAAATCTATCCATGAGTGGATAGATTTCATATCTTGTTGTGAGGTCTATGATTATATCAATATTTGACAGTGGGAAGTCATCCTTAGGACAAGATTTGTTTAGACCACTAAAGTTTGTGCAAATTCTGATAGACTTGTCTGATTTAGAAACTAGGAATACAATAAAAATCCATCCTTCATAAGTGATGACCCTTATGAATCCATCTTTTAAAAAAAATTCTAGCTCTACTTTTATCAACAATGCTACATGTGGATGCATCTTTCTTAATTTCTGCTTGACATGTTTTATCCCAGGAGCTATAGATAAGTGGTGCATTATTAATTCAGGGTCTAGTCTAGGCATATCATAATAGGACCATGCAAATTTGATCTTTTTCTCTTTAAGGAACTCAGTGAACTATACCTTTTCTTCCTCTGATAAATATTGTGTCACATGGAAAAATTGAGGAGCTTCAATTGTTCCAAGATTGACCAGATGTGTTGGTTCTATTAGTACCGACAATATTTCTTGGAAGTACTCATGGAGAATATCAATAATCTCATCCTTCGGCACCTTTGAGAGGTTTTCACCATTGGAGACATCTTTTATTTTTACCTTTTTAGAATCTGATACTGCCACAACGTGGTTTTCACCATTAGTTCTTTTCTTCTTTTTACTTTTATTTTTTTACTAAGAAACTTGATATCCTCCTCTATCATATTCACACTCCTTGCATTGGTGGAAGAGGGATATGGTTCACAAGCATTCAAATAGTAGGCCAAAGTGTATTTATTAGGAAATTTCATTATAGTGGTGGGCTCTAACTCAGTCCAATCAATTAGTTCATAATTTATGAAGGATAGTGATTCAAAGGGTTCTAAGGATAGCACTACATTAGCGTGAAGACTATTAACTGATAAGACAAGATCCATTAAGTTAGCTTCTATAGTGTTTAGATAATTAAGAGTCAGATTGTCATTATTAGTGTTATGTGTACCTAACTCTAGCGACCTATAATTTTCATTTTATCCTTCTCTTTCCCTTTCTCTATCAAAGTTGTCTAATATCGTTTGGTACTCCTCTTGTCCTATTAAGACCCCTGTGTTTAAATAAATTATAATAGGCATCACCAACTCATTCGATCTTGTGACAATATTAGTATTGTGGGTAGTGTTAGAACTTTCTCCCCTTTCCCATAAAGGTGCAAACTTATGGATCACGTCTAACTCAATATCCATGGTAGCATCAGATAGTTGATCCCATTCATAATCATGTGAGTCAGAGATATTATCATCAAATTGGTTTAGGAATTATTTAATAGTGATTTGATGTACCCTATTGGCTATTTGAGTATCAAAGTGGGGTAGATCTGGGATATGTTAAATTTTTTCCAATTGCCCCTAGTTAGGATATTCACTTTGTTGGTGGCTCGTAGAAGGTAACTCTTCAAGAATGTTTGAGATACTTGCTTCTTCCTTCTTCTTATTCCAAATGTGTTTGCTCTTGATATTCCCCTCCTTGCTAGACCTTTGGATAATTATCCACTTCTTCTTCCTCTTCTAATTCTTGAACATTTGTTTGTGATAACAAGGGAAAATGATGCTCTGATTGTTCTCTTAGATAAGTAGGTACATACCATTCTCCTTGGTATTCTGAGTTCTCCATACCTATATATAGTAATCTTTCATATGTCAAGGGTATGATTTCATATTCTTTTTCTTCTTCATCACTTTATCTATCAAATATTGGACCATCTCTTGAGGTAGGATGTCCTATTTTGTTATTGAAACCCAATCATGTCTTGTCCTTATGGATTGGCTCAATGAGTCCCTTGCCTTTATCTCCTAAAGGTCCCTTCCCTTTGTATCCCATTATTTTGAGAATTTCATAACCTTTTCCATATTTTTTAGGAGATATCTCAACATGTTTTACTTCATTTTCTCTATTTTCTCCTTTATAAAGCCATGCCAAGACTGCTTTGTCTTCCTTCTCTTCCTCTTGAGAGGTTGTGGCTCTAACCATACCAGTTGGTTCATGAATAACTCTTTCTTTTAAGGTGGAAGTTGTAAATGATGGGGAGGGTCTTCCATATTATCTTAGAGATATGGTAAGGTTATCCAAGGATGGCATTGTATCCAGTATGTATTCCCCCATGCTAGTTTCTTCAAGTTTTAAAGTTTTTTCAAAGCTTTGCATTACCATATTTTTTGAGGTTTCAATTGGGACCCCTTTTGGAAATTATTTATTGTGAGGAACCATACTATCTGCCTTGATGTTATTGCAGCTATAGCTTGAATCAACATGAATTGTTACTTCCACCCCATTGTGTAGGAATTTAAGACATTGGTGGTAAGTAGATGGCACCGCTTGCATTTCGTGTATCCATGGTCTCCTTAGTAGTATGTTAAAGGCCAATGGTATATCAATAACTTGACAGATCACATCTCGTTCTATTGGTCATATTCTTATTGGTAAAAAAACTAGTCCTTTGGATGACCTTTCCTCCTCATCATAGGCCTTAATGGTTATCATACTCCTTAAATCAATTGTGTGTTCTGAGAATCCTAATGCTTTGACTAGGTTGAGAGTGTATATATTAAAACCCATTCCTCCATCTATCAATACACATTTTACGGTATTTCTAGATCAAAACCTCAATGTGCAGGGGCTGATTATGGGAATGAGTCAAAGATTTATCATCCTCTTCTGAAAAGGAGAGGTAATAGGGAGTTGATATATGATTGACCATTTCCTGGAATTTGTCTACATCTATGTCCTTTAGAACATTATCTGTATGTAGGGCTTGCTCAAGGATTTCCCTATGTACTGAAGAGATTTTTAATAACTCAAATATATAGATTTGAGTTGAGGTTCTTTTCAATTGGTCCACTATGTTGTAGTTAGTGGATGGTGTGGGAACCATTTGTCTTGATGTTGCTGGTTTTGGAATTGTGACAATAGGTGGTTTGGATGATGTTGAATGTTTGGATGAGGAATTCAACCCTTTAATTGTGATCTATGCTTGAATTTTTGTTACATCATTTGAGTGTGTCGACTTGTCCTTGACACCTTTAATAGTGATCATTTGATTGATTCTTTTTTATGTCCAACATATTGATCACATTATTATTGTGAGAATAGGTATAGTTGACTTCATTTCCTTTTGATTTAGAGTCTTCTCCTTTTTCATAATTGGGAAATGGTTTATTAAAGGTTGTGTGATCTTTTTTAGATTTGTGCCCTTCTACTTTGATCTTGTCTCCATCAATGAGATCTTGTATGATGTGCTTGAGTTTGACACAGTCATTGGTCTTGTGTCCTTTATTTTTGTGGAAATCACAATAAGTGTTATCATTCCACCATCTTGATTTTACTTCTAGATCTCGCAGTTTTGACTCCAATAAAGTAATGACTTTATTATCCAAGAGTGTCTTCAAAACTATCTCAAGAGATTCTCCCAATGGATTAAATGTCCTCTTGGGCCTAGACACCCACAACTTATTCTTGTTGGTATTAGTTTTCATTTGTGGTATTATTGTTGTTTCCTTAGCCTCTTTGTTTGCTTGTAAGCTATTGGTAAGGTTAAATACTACTGGTTTAACATTCGTATTAGATGCCTCCACAACTCCATCATTAACAACATTTTTGTTCTTATTCCACCATTTAGACTTGTTGTTATAATTGTTAGAGGATTTTTTGTCATTATAATGTGTGATCTCCCCTTTTTTTATCATAACCTCTTTAGTATGAATTATGTTCTTAATCATTCAGTCAAAACTAGGAGAATCTCTCATTTGTAGGGCATAATTCATTTTAGGTTCTAAGTTTTTTATGAAGATCTCCATATTTTCTGGTTCAGGTATTTGTCAAGAGTACCTTGCAAATATCTTTCTCCAATGTTGCAAGAAGTGTGTGAAGGATTCACCTATTCGTTGTTTAGTATTAAAAAGGTCCATCATGGTAACATTGTGTTGTATGGTATAGGAGTAGTTCTGAATTAATATTTGAATCAATTCTTCAAACATTTGAGTACTAGGTATTATCGTAGAAAACCATTCCATGGCTTGTCCTCCTAAACTTCACAGAAATAGTCTCATCAAACACTTGGGTTCGTGCATAAACTCGATACTCAATGCGTAAAATTATCTCACATGATCATGAGGATCCATTTCTCCCATGTATTTTTCATACTTTGGTCTTTCCATGTTTGGTGGAAAAGGCACCATTTGCGAGTTCTTATTGAATGGGGATGGACATATGTGTTCCAATGAGTATTTATTTGTAGGCTTATTCTTCTATCTTTTAAGTGTTGTTATCTTCATTTGCATTTGATACAATTGTTTAGAGAAAATTGAGTTGGGTGTTTGTATCTCTTCTTCTTTCAATCATTTGACATCATAGTCTTTAGGAAGTTTAACTCCAAGAGAAGCTAGGTGGAGAAAATATTTTTCCTTGTCTTCTTCAATAATTTTCTCCAAGGTCCTTTGAAACTTATGACATTGTTTGATTTTATTATATTCTTCTTTTTTTATGTATTCCTCACTATCTAACTCAAATAAATGACGGTCATGATTTCCTTCCTCTTGAATTTCTCTTTCATCTTGGTTTTCATCTTGATTATATTCGTCAAAGGTAGCACTCCATTCTCGATTAGGTATATTCATTTTAGGTGACTCTTGATTGAAGAGAGGGTTCATTTGGGATGTCTCTCCTTCATGAAATTTGAGCAATCTTGGAGGTCTTTCTAAATCATTAGCTAGATGTTGTTTACTTCTTGTGTTAACCATGAAAGTGGGATATCAATCTTGTCAAAAGGATCCCAATAGTGCCAAAAGGAGTTCAAAATTGTCCAAATACATTTTTCCAAGGTTTGGTGATTGTGATTCTGATGTTTCAAAGTGATAGAGTCCAGCGTCAAAGGGTTAAAATGCCCTGATAGTGAGCTAGGAATCAAGAAGATTTGATTAGTAAAGTGACAACTTTATTTGGAAACAATTGCAACAACCCTAAAGAGTGTGTAAGGTATGCTTTCAATTTGACTGAGAAACAACGTCAGGTGGACCACTAAGAACAACAGATTCAGGTGGAAGAGGAAAAAGCGTATCTAAAAGTACAAATTTTAGGATTTGGACATGTGTGCAATTAATCTTTGTCCCTGATGTGATTGATGGGATGTGATCCTAAAATTACTGGATGCGAGTTTTTTCTTCCCATATGCTATCTTCTTCACTAGATGCAAGCCAAGATTTACCAGATGCGAATGTGTTTACCAAATGCGACTCTATTTTTACCAAATCTGACCTAGGACCCCTAATGCGACCTCCTAATGGAATTTTTTATGTTTTCCACTTTGTTTGTGAGATAATGAAAAAAAAAATTATTCTAGACTCTGTCTAACGAATTCCAGAGTGTTTGAGGTAGTGAAAAAGTATGTGATTGTCAAAAGATTGATTCATTTGAGGTGATCTATCTTTTCATTGCAATTTTGACACATCAAGCATGTTGATTAAGAACCAAACACACATATTCCTATACCAATGGTGTAGCATGAAAATATTTTCTCATAGACTCAAGTACACACTCACATGCTAATCAAAATATGTTCATCACCAAGCACACAATGGCTCCAGTCATGATGTTGTATTATCTGACTCTAATACAATTGAGGACACAAAATGATGATTATCTTGGGGAGGTTACTATCCTCCCTGCACAAAGATTATCACCTTTTGGGTGTGAATCACATAGTCACTACTATAAACTGTCCATTTTGGGCATCCATTCGTAACCTTCCCCCGTAGAATTACACAAGGAAAAATTGAGGTGTATAGCCCTATGAGTACCTAGACGAGTGTAGTCTTGAAAAAAAGATTGAAGTGGCTCTTCTCTACACAAAATCCAAGCATGTCCAAGGAATGATAGTCAAAATTCCAAGGAAAAAACTGATTACGTCTTCTGATATTTTAATCTCAAAGAATCATTTTGATTATAGCAAGATGGAAAGGTTGGCTTTCACCTGTCCTCACTTAGGTCATTCACAGGAGATTTTTTCCTCAACCAACAAGCCCTCTAAAGTTCAAAGTAGTAAAGAGGATTAGAGACTTGGGAGTCTATATTTCTGATTCTTCACTAGGAAGAACATACTCTCCTATCCATGTCATTTTCTCCTATCAAGCACGCAAGACAGAGTTCTTTCCCATGAATTGTCAAACTTAACACTTAATCCCTCATCTTGAGTTTCTGATTGTCTACTTGGGAAAAGAGCATAATCCTCTAGTTGGATTAAGAATCATATTGAAATCCAAATTTTATGTTCCTAGAAAAGAATTTAACCAAACAATTTGAGCAATTGAGTTCATTTTCCAAATTTCTATTCAAAACTTAACTTGATGTTTGAGGTTCTAATTTTCCTTGAAGGAAAAGAGCATACTTCTCTAATCAAATTATGAATTGGAAACAAATCAAATTAGGTTCCTAAGATTGCAAAATAAAAGACAATGTTTAGTTGAAATTTGTACAAGGCAACCTACAAAACCACTCGTTAGTATTTTTTATCATTTTTTGCTCCATTTCTTTGGATAATGAAGTCTTCAACAATGTCCTACAAGAACTCATTAGGCTACTTAAAGATCACAATAATAATAAAAAACACTCCAAGTCAGCTAATTAGTCATCAAATCAATCGATTATGCAAATAACCTAACAAGATGTGAGCCTTAAATTCCCTAAATGTGATCATATTTCCCAGATGTGATTAAGTAAATACTAAATGTGATCAAGGATCCTAAATGAGGACCTTTACCCTAAATACAATCCTAATATTACTAGATGTGAGTCTCCCCAGATGGGATGCAGGATTTCCTGAATGTGAGCCTTAAATAACCGAGTGTGATCCAAAACACCAGATATAATCCCCTTCTTCCAAATGCAGATCTGTACCTAAAATATAATTTAAAAAATCAGTCAGTTAGCTCAAAAAGATGGAAAATTCAGGGCTCGGCCCCACAGTAGGCACAAGAAATGTATGTGTGAATATTGTACCTCCAAATCTACAACACAACACTTCAATATGTCATTATATCAATGATTCAAAGCATCAAATTCCATTGCAAAGCATAATGAAACCAAAGGAACCAACATATTGCTTCCTATTTAGAAAGAGTATGATCTCAATTATGAATTTTCTCTTAGATTATACATTAGATTATTGACACATTCAATCCTAAAATGGAAGATTCAAATGTAAATGTAGCTAGTTAGTATGCAATTCAATCCTAAGACATGATTCATTGATTCTTTAAAGCATAATTGAAATGTTCTCTAATTAGTTCTCAATTTATGAAATCAATTTGACAGCATAAGATTGAAATAAGGATTCTAAAAATTGGGGCCATTTGAGCTCAAAATTCAGTCCTTTTATGGAGAAGAATGAGAAATGGAGGGTTGAGATCAATCCATGAGGAGAGGTGAGGATTGAAACTTAGTTGATCCATGTGAGTAATCTCTAATTGGTCCATGGATTGACTTTCCATGTGCAAGTGATGAGTTGTTATTTGAGAGTATTTATTAATTGTCATTTAATTAATTACTTTAGGCAAGGGGTTTAATGGGATTGATCTGATTAAATAGGCCAAGGTAATTAATACAAGATAGCGATAAAATCACTTTGATTTGAGGGATTATTTTGATTTTGATGAATTATGCCAATAAACACGTAGTTTGATTGACATAATTGAGGGTATGATCACATTTAGGAAAAATAGGGTCCCTAGTTAGAGTAGACCAATTTTGGGTGGTTACAGGAATGAGCTCCCTGGCTGGAGAGTGTATAATATTTCCATGCAGTTGGAATTTCTTACATGTTTTGGCATATCTAATGGCCTCATTTTCCATATATGTCCAGTAGTAACCTTCTCTCAGTAGTTTTCGAGCCAAAATCAAACTGTTGGAATGAGAACCACAAACCCCACCATGAACCTTAGCTAATGCGTGTTTAGAATATTTTTATAAGATCCTAAGTAATGTAACATCTATTCCTCTTCTATATAGGTCATTATCTATGAGAATATATTATGAGGCATTGCAGATTAGGTGGCACTTTTTATTGCGGGTGAGCGCATCAAGAATGACCTGATCGCGTAGGTAGGCATATACATGTTTGTAGTGGGATGACTCATCTCCTATGCCAATACATATCATGTTGGATTCAAAGGAGTTATAGGAAGGGAAATGAAGCTCTACTACTAGGAACTCATAGTGAAAGTCTTCTTCTTATTGCGGTTGTGAGGATGCCAGTGTCTCCATTGCATCGGCTGCTCTCTTTTGTGTCCTCGAGATTTTCTGAAAAAGTGATGAAGGTAAAATACTTCTTTAATTCATCAACTATTATCTTATAGGGCATTATTTTATCATCCTTCATATGATAAACATTATTTATTTGGTTGATGATGAGCTGGGAGTCACCGTGAATGTGTAACTTAGAGATGTTCCATTTGATAGCCCATTTAATTCTATTTACCAAGGCTTCATATTCAGCAATGTTGTTTGTACAAGGGAACATGAGCTTGTACACCTTTGGAATATAATAGCTCTAAAGAGTAATGAACACTACCCCTATACCAGAGTATTTTTATGTGAAATATCCATCAAAGAACATTTTATAGGATCTGTGGGTGATATCCAAGATAGACCCATCTGGAAACTCAGCATTGATGGGTTGATTATCTTGTAATGGGGCATCAACCAGCTGATCTGCAATAGCCTTCCCCTTGATGTATTTTTGTTCAACATATTCAATGTCAAACTCATTGATTAGCATGAACCATTTAGCTAACCTTCCTGTTAAGGTGGCTTTTCTCAAGAGCTACTTCAACGAGTCAATCTTTGCAACTAGTCATATATAGTGTGCCAACATATAGTGCCTTAGCTTATAGGATGAAAACACCACTACCAAACAATATTTCTTGATCACCGAATAGTTCATTTCATAGGATACCAAAGTTCTACTGATGTATTAGACTACATGTTCTTTCTTGTTCTAATATTCTTGTGCCAATAGTGCCCCTAGTGATGCTTTCATGGTTGAGATGTACAATATTAGTGGTTTTCCTTGTGTAGGAGGCATAAGCATTGGCAAATTTTCTGGATAATCTTTGATCGGATCCAAGTGTTTTTTTCACTCACCATCCCACTGATAGGTTATCCCTTTGCACAGAGTCTTGGTAAATGGTTGTGCATTGTCGACCAGTTGTGAGATGAATATCTTGATAGACTTGATTCTTCCCTGAAGTGTCCTCATCTGACTGATGTTTTTGGGTATTGGTGGAATCTTCATGATTGCTTGTACCTTTGCAAAAATCTACCTCCATGCCTTTATCTAAGATAATGTATCCCAACATCTTCCCAGATGTTACACCAAATGTGCATTTCTTAGGATTCAACCTAAGCTTGAACTATTCTATCCTATCGAGGATCTTGCCTAGATCTTGCAAGTGTGTAGATTTTGTCATAGTCTTGACCAGAGATTCATCCACATAATATTATATGGTTTTGTGCATCATATCATGAAATATCATTGTTACAGCTCGTTGATAGGTAGCCCCTACATTTTTCAATCCAAAGGGCATGACATTTCACTAGAAATTCCCCCAGGCACAGGTGAATGAATTATTTTCTTGGTCTTTAGGAGTGATCTGAATTTGGTTATATCCTGAGAAGTCATACATGAGGGAGTACATTTCATACCCAGCAGTCATATCCACTATCATGTCAATGTTAGGGAGGGGAAATTTGTCCTTTAGATAGGCTTTGTTCACATCCCTGAAGTCAGTGCATACCCAAATGGATTTTTTTTCTTTAGATATAGGTACAATGTTTGAAATCCACTCTGCATAGTTAATGGCTCTGATGAACCCAACCTTGAGAAAATTTTCCAGTTCTTCTTTTATTAATAGAGCAACGTGAGGATGCATCTTGTGGGGTTTATTCTTTACTAGTTTTAATCCAAGTGTAATAGAAAGATGATGCATTATCAGATCTGGATCCAAACCTGGCATATACGATTAACTCCACACAAAATTGATTTTCTTCTATTTAAAGAATTTAGTGAATTATTTTAGTTCCTCTACCGACAAGGATTATGCCAAGTGAATTATATGTAGATGCTCCTCTGTGCCAATGTTCACTAGTTGTGTTGGCTCAATTAACACTAATGACCACTCCTGAAAGTGACTGGGAAGGATATCAAGGACCCCATCCTTTGGTGCCTCATAGATTTTTTCACCATCAGATGTGTCTTTTCTTTTTAATACTTTGTGTTTTCAAATTGCCACAATGTGGTTTTTGCCTTCAGAAATTTTATTCTTTTTCATTTTGATTTTATGACTGGGGTACTTGATATCTATTTCAAGCATGTTGATACTAAGTTCACTGGTAGAAGATGTTACCGATTCAAAAGCATTGAGGTAACATGCTAATGGATACCTATTCGGGAAAGTGGGCATATCCATGGGTTGGCCTTGTAAGCTCCAGTCAATTATTTTGGGATGCATGATTGGCAAGGGTATGACAGGTTTGAGGGTATTCATGGTATGTTCATCATAGATCTAGACCGTTAAGTAAAGACATAGATTGGTACACTATATAGATGCATTCAAATTAGTAAGAGCCCTAACGGCATCATCGAAGCCCATGTCAGGGACTTTCAAATCTAACTCCTTGGACCTAGTCACTAAGCCTTCACCTACCTCAGGTTGGGTCACATACTGTTGGACTATATCAACTTCTTTGTCCTGGGTTTCTTTAGAGAGACTATCAAACTCATATTTGTGAGACTTTGTTTCAGCATTGTCTACCATGTCTAGGACATTATTGAAGTCCACTCTTTGCCCCCATTTTGGATGGGTTCTTCCCAATAACTCTACTATATTCATATCCTCTTTTTGTGCATTAGGACCTTATTGTGATGTTTATTTTGTTGATGCTTCTAATTGGCTAGGAAACATAGGTGGTTCCTCTAGATTATGTGCTTCTGTAGCATTGATCTAAGGGTATTTTTATTCTCCCATATCCAGAGGAGATAAGATGCATGGAGGAATGGGATAAGGATACACATCTTCCTCATCAGAGTCATCCCATGTGCAGGCTAGCGTATCTCAATTCCTTTTTTCCTCTGCTGATAAGAATCCCAGGCCATTGGTATCCCTAGAACTTCTATGTGGGAGAGAAATGGACTCCAAGAGTCCATTTTGATTACATCTGATAGGTCCTTATCCTGGATAACCCATTCACCAAACCAATTCATACCTGATTCCATACTACTCTAGGGATATCTCACAATGCTTCACATCATTGTCATCAGGCTCTCTATACAACCATCCTAAGATGGATTCTTCCTCTTTCTCATCCTCTAGTGGCACAATTGCATAGATGAAATCACCATAAAAGATGACCTTCGGTGGCGTTGATGATGGTCACATCTCTTATGATGGTCTTCCATGAGAGCTTGGTGAGGTATGAAGAGATGTCACTGATAGAACAAGTTCTAGGGTGTATCCACCCATGCCAGTTGCTTTGATTTTTTCATCTTCTTCTCCATCTCTTTCATCATCTTGATGGCTGACTTTGAAATTGAAGCTTATTTTTTGTACGGTATGAGGGTGTCTGCTGACTATCTCAGTGTGGTGTAGGCATAGCTAGCATCTACAAGAATGGTGAATTTGACACCATTGAATGGAAACTTTATGCACTAATGATAATTTGATAGGACAACTTGCATCTCATCAATTTAGGGTCTTCCCAACAAGATTTTGTAAGCCAATGGAATATCCAGCACCTGAAATGTGACATCTCTCTCAACAGGTCCCACTTTTATTAACAGAGTTACGAGACCTTTGGAAGATCTCTCATATTCATCATATGCGTTGATGGTGATTTTCTTTCTAAGATCAATGGCATTTTCTAAGAATCCCAGTTGTTAAATTATCTTGTATGTACAAATGTTTAACCCTGTGCCTCCATCGATCAATACACGTTTGACATGATGTTTACAGATTATGACTTTGATGTGCAAGGGGAGATTGTGTTGATGACTCAAAGAATTATCATCTTCTTTCAAAAATGATAGGTAGTGAGGTGAATTCAAGTGACCCACCATGGTTTGAAACCAGTCTAGATCCAAGTCCTTAGTGACCTTGGAAGTATACATGGCTTTGTCTAAGATCTCTCTGTGAGCTGAAGAGATCTTGAGCAACTCAAAGATAGAGATCTCAGCGGTGGTTCTCTAAAGTTGCTCGACAATGTTGTAGTCATCATCCTGGGCAAAGCCAATTGTTTGGACTGTGACACCTTAGAGGTACTCACAACTACTTTTTTTCTAGTTGGAATCCAAGGTTTGGATGTCATAGGATGGTTGGAAGATGTGGAGGGTTTGGAAGACCTATCTCCTCACAATGTGACCTTTACTTGCACGTGGGTCAGAGTGTTGGCTGACCAAGACTCTTTTTCTTTCTTCTTGATAATGACAATATTGCAGTATTCATAAGAAACTAGATCAATCATATGAATGACATTGTTATCATTAGTGATGTAGGTATGGTTTATCCTATCACCCTGCTTAGAGGTTTCCCCTTTCTCATACTTAGGTAAGGGATATTTAAATACCTTGTGATTAGCATTCATGGCATGATCGCCAACTATGATTATCTCAATGTCAATGAGATCTTGGGTCTCATGTTTGAGGTGCATGAAATTTTTAGTGGTGTGTCCCTTTCTCCTGTTGAAATCATAGTAGTCATTATCACTCCACCATTTTGGTTTTATCTCTAGTTTGTATGGTTTGGATTTTTCTGGCAATGTCATCATTCTGTTAGCTAGCAGATTCTTAAGTGTTTATTAATAAGATTCTCCCAAAGGAGAGAAGGTTCAATTGCTCTTGGCCCAAGGTTTATCCTTCATTAGATTTTTTATTCCTTTGGAAGGATATTTTGTGGTGTTTTTAGTATCCTTGAGGGCCTTTGTGCCACTCATCAGGTTGAAGACTTTTTGTTTGGATTGAGGAGAAATGTGATCTACTACTCCGTCATTCACCACATGTTTTTTTTTTCCAGTATTTGTATATATCCTTGGAGCTGCAACTATACTTGGTTTCTTTGGAAAGGGTAATCTCGCCCTTCTTGATGAGCATAGTATCTATCTTCATTGCACTCTTTACAAGTTGGTAAAAAATGGATAGATCCTACATCTAGATTGGATAGTTATACTCAGATATTAATGTGTTGGTAAATATATCCATTTTTTCAAACTTAGGGATGAGTCATGGATATCTAGAAAAGACTCTTCTCCACCGCTGAAGAAAATTTAAGAAAGGCTCTCTCATATGTTGCTGAGTGTTGCATGGATCAATCATTGATGCGGGATGTTGAATGTTGTACAAATACTATTGCAAGAACAGATTTATCAACTCATCAAAATTTTTGATTCCAGTGGGAAACTTTGAGAACCACTCCATGGCTTGGCAACCTAGACTCTGAGGAAAGAGACACATGAGATATGTATATTCATGCATAAAATTTGTGTAGAGAGCACTCAGATGTGATATTGAGGATTAGACTGACCGCTATACTTGTGAAATCTATGGATTTCCACTCCATGGGGGAATGAAGGTAGATACAAATCCCTATCAAAAGGAAATGGACAAATGGTGTCCAAAGTGTATTTTGAAGTTGATTTCTCTTTTTCCTTTTTTCATTGCTTGCATCTCAATTTGCAAGGCTTGCAGTTGATTTTTCATGATCATCATAGGGGTCTCTTCCTCCCTAATGATGACATATTCAGCCCTATAGTGAGGAGAAAGTTGGGCTCCTTGTTGGGCCAATTCAAGAAAGTAGTGTTCCTTATATTGATTTATGATAATCCTCATCACCTTGTGGGATTCCATATCTTGTAAACAATTGACAATTTCAGCCTCATCAGGCTCATAATCACTTGAGGCATGTTGACTATTAGCATTATGATTTCTATGTCTAGACCCGTCTCAACCTCGTATTTCTCCTAACATGTTTGGGTCTAGTGATCTGTCATGGGGGAGATTGACTTGTACTTGGTCCTTAGTTGTTCCTCAAAAAGAGGGTTTTCCTCAACTGGTGTATATTGTCTTTATTCTTCATGGAAATATCCAGGAGAACTTCTAGTCTATACCGGCATGGGTTGACTGATTCACCTAACAAGTGCTAAAATAATACCGATGTGCTAAATGAGTCCAAGACCAATGATAAAGACAAAAGGATAATGTCCAACTGAGAGGGAGAAGCAAAGACTCCAATATTGAGCCAAGGTTAACAAACCCGCACTCACAACTCAGGATAAGGATAGCGATGACAAAATATGATCAAGCTAGTAATGAGCGACTTATCATTAGAATAGCACAACAACTTTGGCATTTGTAACAACAAGATTCAGACTAATAATAGATTGCGGTCGAGGAAAAACTAGGGCAAGCTCGTGAGTTTGGATTAGAATTGGAGTAGACAATACAGTATCTCACCAAAGATTAATAATGAAACAAAAATCTGGTCAAACAAAGAATGTGGTTAACTTATTGAAAATCTAATATGAGTAATAGCAGTCTTGTATGAGTATGAACCAGAGACAATATGAGAAACTAGGTTTCTCATACAAAAGTGTGTACGAAAGTCAATGACATGACAGGAAAGTGCTTAGTCTCATAAGAGCACCTCCATAGGAAAATATGACAATTACCACCTAATGATATGAGTAACTGGAAAAATGACCCAAACTCATACGAGTCAGGATACTAGGTTGTACGACAATCTAGACTTTTACCTCCTGATTGTGTAGTTTTTTTTTGTTTTTTTTGTTTTGTTGTTCAAGTTTGCACACACATCAGACATATTGTGAAAATAAGATAACAAGCATAGAAAGCAATCTATACACCTATGAGGTTGGCCAAAACAATACTTGTTTGAAACCTCTTACAGTAGAATACTCATTTATTTTGGACAGGTAGAAGCTTGGCAGCATATGCTCCCCTCCACGACATACACTTATCAGGCCTACCAAGCTTTTAATTTCTCAATATCTGAAGATCTTGATAAATTTACTGTCTCAAAATAGGTGGTACATGAGAGGTTTCTTAGGCATGCATGTCTCACAACACCCGTATAAACAAGTAGAAGTTTTTTTGCTACTAATCTACTGTTGTTTAGTAAGGATCCTCCTTTGAATGTATCCTTTATGTCTACGTAAGCGTGATTGAGGATGCTAACCTCACATAGCACCCTAACACAAGCAATCATGATAATGTGATAGAGACTCGGAGGCCCTACTTTGTGTTAGATGAGAGTTGATTAAAAGATCAAATACCATCCATCTTCTGAGACTTTAGTCTCAAGGAAGTGAATTTTTTATAGTGATTCAAAGTAGCTTGGCCTTATCCTGTACTCACTTGGTTTGCTCTCACAGGGTGATTACTTTTTCCCACTGTGATAGGCCCTCTACAAGGAAATCATGCAAATGGTGAACGAAAAAAATGTCTCTAGATTACTTATCATCCCTAGAAGGGTGAGAGCATAGTCTCCTAACATTATTGTCATTCCTAAAACACAAAAAAATATGTTCATTTTAGAAATTCTAGCATGTGAGGTTCCTAATTTATCAAAATAATGGACAGAATGTTTGGTTGATCTACAATCAAGGAAACCTGCAAGAAAACTTCATAAGTATTTTTTGTGTTTTTTCACTCTATCAGCATCCTACAAACCACTGTTAAGCTGTGAAATAGAAAAGTAGCAAAGAAAACAACAAACCAAGAAAACCGTGAGCATTAGAAATCCAAACAAACTTGTTGTTTTAAAAATGGAAGTATAGGAACTCGTACGAGTTTCACGAAGATCGTATATGAGAAACATAAGGTTCTGATATGAGTATTTATAAATACTCATATTGAACTATATAGGAACTCGTATGAGAAACTGAGAAATAGAGTACAAAGTAGAAAATTTTGAAACTCCAAAAGAGCTATAAAAGTGAAGACAAAATTGACTTTCTGCCCCATGGTGGGTGCCAAAAATGTTTGTGTGAAAATGTGTTATGGGTACCTATTACACACACTTCAATAGATCATTGCATGGTCAATTATAAAAGCATCTAATCTATGAAAATAAGGGAAAATTGACCGAAGTTGACCTATTTCCTTCTAGTAGGTAGGAGTTTGAGTTTGCTCTGAGGTCATCGCAAACCCAGTGACTTAACCTGCTCTAAATGAAGGATTTATGAGCTAGATTATATGCAAAGATAAATCTAAATGCAAATATGATTAATCTAATATTTAGATAAGATTGATTTTAAAACCCAAAATGAAATGTGATCTAGATTATAAAAATAAAAGATTGAAAATTATCTAAAAAATCTAACAACAAAAGCTAAATGATTAAATGCTCAACAATGCTAAATGTTGAAAGTGCTGGAAAACCTAAAGAATAACGATACCATAAAATGTAGATCCTTTGTGAAGGAAAAGAGGTTGTCTTTTATAGAAATCTCTCTCAAATCGACGGTCGAGATCAAAATCAAAAGAGTGGACAAGATTCGATTTGAGGAAGCACAATCCATGTGCATAAAAAATGATTGGTCGAGAGGGTTTGTTGACTGAACTGACTGATCAGTCATTTAGGAAACTTCCAAAATCAGTTTTCAGTTAACTAAACTATTTCCTAAATGAGATAGAAAACAATTAGTTAAGTGAAAAAAACAGATTTATTTCTAATTTCATGTTCAATCAACTGAAATGATGACATAAAATGCACTTTTAAATATTTAAATGATTTTAAATACATTTTAACTCGACTTTATTATTTTAATTCCTTTTTGAATTTAATTGAAAATTTAGCAGTTTATTTAATCAATATATTAGAATATTAAATAAACAAATAACCTAAGGTTTATTTACCAATGTATTATGATTTTAGGAATTAATTAATTAATCAAGTGTGATGATAGATTAGGACCTTGGGCTTAGGTCATATCAGATTGAAGGTGATGAATTTCCTATTGGTTTAGCACTTAGGATAATCAAGATTAGGGTTTCTTGATAGGAGATCGAGAAAGGGGGTCTAGGGTTTAGATGACCATTTTTAGGTCATTACAGATGGTGGTTTTGATTGAGGTGGAAATGAGGGAAGGGGTGGAGGTATGATAGGTAGGTGGACTTAGGATTAAAGAAATAGATGGAGAAGAAATGATGGAAGAGGTATAGGGTCTGGAAGGGGTGTCAATGAATCAAATATTAACAATAGGTGGGGACAAAATTCTGCATATGCATGGGGATCAAAAATTGAGGAATGGAGCAGCAATTCTGGCACCAAAATTATTGGATCTCTTGCTAGGGGAGCTTGGACTATGATCTCTTGAGAAAGAGAGTTGAATAGATGAGGAAGTTATGGGTGGGATGCTACAAAATTGAGTGATGGGTGGAATTATTCTAAATTTATTGATCATGACCCTACATTGTAAGATAGTAGAGGCCGACAAGAGGGTCTCAGTAAAGGTGGTGATGAAATGTTGAACACTTCAAAAGATTGGGCTAAACAGACTAGCAGATGGGATCATGTGGCAATAGGTAGTAATGGAAGTGCTAGAGGTAGTGGCTAGGAGTTATAAGATGGCATTGTCAAATAACAAATTCCATGCTTTGATTTAACTCAAGTTTGAGTTCCTTGTCAGTTTAACATATGTTCCAAGTCCATTGTAATCTACAGGTTTTGATGAAATTAGAATGGACGATCATGATCAAAATTATTACAAATAATCAATATAGTTTTTTGTAATTTTAATTTTTTGATAGTCTTATTAAGTACTTAATGTAATTATATTTAGGTTCATGGTTTTTGACCCATTGTATTATTAATTATTAATTGATTCAATTTTTATATTATTTTATGTACTATTGAGATTACTTCATTAATGGAATTGGCATCATTTTTTCTTTTGTATAATTACGAGGGAGAAAGTATTATTACCATTGAATTTACATTCACTTTCCTTATAGCTTTATTTTTGGGTCTATATGATACTTCCATTTCTACATTTTCCTTATTTTTGTGTCATTGTTCTTGCTATTAGATGTGGTTATATACAACTGACTCCCTTTCTCTTTGATAATGTGCATCTTTTCTCTCTACTACCTCCTCTCATTTTTTTTCATAGGATATTCCTTATTGGCTTTCCCCATTTTGATACTCACTAATATAGTGGGGATAGAAAGCATGGAAAAAAATATGAAAAACATGTTTTTGTTGAATGATCTCTAAACTATGCATAAGGAAATGTTGATTTTGAATCTTCTATAGACAAGACTTTTATTTTACCAACCCCATCTATGTTTTTTTTTCTCTCAAATTGTGGTCCCTTGAATGTTAAAACATGCCCTTACGCTTATTTGGGGTCATCAAATTTTTTTTTCTTTGTTATGAACTATTCAAATCAATCACCAGTAATATGACATTATGGCATTCTACTTGAAGGGACACCTATGGTAAGTGCTATATAATTCTTGGATTTTATTTTGTGAGGCCCTACCCCAAGCCTGTCATAACACTTCATTTATTTTCATGATAGACTTGCTATTTGATACACTATTTTAATACATAATGGATTTAGATATTATCTAATAGGGATTCGATAGCATTAGATATGAGGTATTCTATTTTATTTTGATTTCAGTACCTATGATGATGATGTTATGATACATTTTAGCATACATTATGGTTAGTTGACTTAAATGATTATTATGATGATACAATTGATTATTGGGTTTCATGTTAAATTGATTCTATTCATGATGAGTTGTGATTTGGAGAAGATTATATGTTATGTGACAAAATAGATTTGTGTGTGTGTGTGTGTGTGTGTGTGTGTGTGTGTGTGTGTGTGTGTGTTCTCATGAGGAATTGTTTGGGAAAAATGTTAATTAGTTTTTATGATGTTGAGTTATGATTTGATTTTGAGAAGATGTTAATTAAAATTTTATATGCTTTAATGATATTCTCTCTCTTAAATTTATATATACATGTGATTTTCTTGGACTACTGATATTCAAAATGAGATGTGTAGGAAAGTGTCCATGGAATTAATTGGAGAACTAAGGCCAAACCTATGTGTGATAGTGAAGCCAAGGTTGCGTCTAATTGAAGAGACAATACTTCATATGTAATTTGTTTTTATTCATAAAAGTGAAAGCTCGTATGTTTGTTCAAATTATATTTTGTTAATTATGTAATTCCTAAATGGACATGCCACATGTATTTTGTGATGTGTATTTATGGTGTCACTTGATACTTGTGATGTATATGAGTTGGAAATGGCATGTCCATTGGAGGGAGGTTGTGTAAAACCAATGCATAGACAAGTACCTTGTAGTATCCCCATGAGACCACTTGGTAAGAGATCCTTGATTTTGGTCAAATCAAGTTTGACTCGTAGGTAAACTTTAGGTGATTTTTTGAGGGGTTAAACTAATTCCTATGGTGTAGTTAAGGTCCTTTTAGTAAGCCCATGATGTGGACAGAAGTCTTGTTGCTGCTACAGAACCAGCTTGGCTCTATTCTAAGATCTTTCTCCTAGATCTCTTAGGGTATTCACAACCCTAAACTGAGGTAAGTCACTCTTACCTTTACCTCCCATTCAAGACTCAGTCCCCCATAGAAATAATTTTCATCTTCTTCTTGTTGAACCTACACAAATATATTCATTCTACTCACTTATTCAATGTTTTCTGAACATTGCTTTCATTCTCTTCCCTAGCTGGACTATTACCAAGCTCACCTAGGGTAAGATCTCCAGACTCTTTGTTGTTGCTTCTCCTACAAAAAACAAAAAGGAAACTATGTACAAGGGCTCCTCTCAAGTTCCATCCCAACAGATGACTCTCACCATGGATTTAGGAATCTCGAGGGGCCATTACTGCTTACAACCTAGAACGGGTGAAGAACTAACAACTTGCAAAACAGAAAATAAAGTAACTAATCTACTTGCATGCAAAAGGAATCACAAAAAAACTTGATATCCACTAAACACACAGTCTGTAACTTCTCATTACTGGAAACAAAAAAAAATAGTACAATAATATGTAAATATCTAACTTTCCTGTAGCTTCTCTTCTTCTTCAATCTCTACTCTCTAGATCTCTAAAATGAAGGCTTGGGATGTTATTAATAACCATCCTCTAATTGAAATGACCCTAACTGCCCACATATTCACAAGCATCTCTTTAGGAACCGTTACAACTGACCATACTGTCCATAAAAGGAAAGATCCACTTTTCACGGGTTGTTACGACTAGCTTTACTGAGAAAAAGTAACATAAAACTGACCACCAGTCTAAATTGACCGACAGTGTTAACCGACATAGTGTTAACCAACACAGTGTTAACTGACAGAGTTAATTGAAAATTAGGAAACCAACTAAGAAACCTATCAAGACATGGATTGACCTAGTCATATCCATCTTATGGAAAACAAATGACCTTCTAAGGTCCACACAAACTCTCCTGACTTGGCTAGAGTCAGTACATGCCAGAAATAAAGAGCTAGGGGTTTGAGCTAGGTGTGCTCCTACACCATACTCCCCCAAACAAAAGAAAGGTTAATCCATCCTTGGATTGAGCATGTTTGGATCAATGCCCAACCTCTTGGAGTCTATTTCTCTGATCCAAGTAGCATCAACATCCTCTCTTTCCTGCCATTTTACAAGGTGCTCCATATAGTCTTTGTTCCTAGTCTTCTTGTATACCCTTGAGTCTAGTATCTTTTCAGCTGTCATAGATGGAGTAGGGTTTAATTTTAGGTCTTTTACCTCTTGTATTACCTCTTGAAGGTTCTAATCAACATCTTGCATTGGTCCTTTGTATGCTATCAAATCTACAATATTAAAAATTGGTAACAATCCAATGTCTTCAGGAAGCTCCACCTTGTATGCATTATTTCCATACTTTGCAAGTATCTTACACGAACCTAGCCTCTTCATCTGTAGCTTGTGAGGAACACCTTTTTGCAGCCTATGTTTGTTCAAGTGTACCATCACAAAGTCTCCAATCTGAAACTGAACATCCCTCTTTGTTGCATCCACCTTTTGCTTTACCTTTTCAGCATTTTCAGGCAGATTCTTTCTCACACTTTCATGGACTTCTCTCATTGAATGAGAAAATTCCTCAGCATATCCACTACCATTTATTCCTTCCTTCAATTCTCTAAGCTCAAAAATCCCTCTTGGGTGAAAGCCATAAACTATTTCAAAAGGACTCTTACCAATTGATCTATTAATTGTATCATTGTATGAGTATTCAGCTTGTCCAATGAGTTGGTCCCATGCTTGACCATACTCCTTTGTGAGGCATCTTAGAAAGTTACCAAGACTCCTATTTACCACCTCTGTTTGGCCATCTATCTGTGGATGATATGCAGATCCAAAAGACAAGTTAGTGCCTAGCTTTTTCCATAAGGTCTTCCAAAAATGGCTCATGAATTTTGTGTCCCTGTCTAAAACAATACTAAGTGGGAGTCCATGGATCCTCACCACTCCACTAAAAAAAAACTAAGCAATGTTACAAGCATCATGGATAGTCTTGCAAGGTATAAAATGTGCCATCTTGCTAAATCTACCTACAATAACAAAAATATTGTCATATCCCTGCCTTGTTCTTGGCAAACCAGCTAAAAAATCCATGCTTATGCATTCCCATGGTCTGGTTGGGATTGGAAGTGTCTAGTAAAGACCTACATTAGAAGATGTTCCCTTTTCTTTTTGACACACTACACAACTCTCAACATACTGTCTAACATCTCTATTCATTCTAGGCCAAAAATAGAACCTAGTGACTAGATCTTGAGTCTTACTGACTCCAAAATGACCACTAAGCACTCCATTATGTTTTTCCAAAATCAAAATCTCCCTCATAGACCCTTTAGGAACACAAAGCTGACCTCCTTTAAACAATAAACCATTTTGCAAAGTATATTCAAAAAGCTCACCATGAAAGTTGTTTTTAAACTCCTTGCATACCTTGTAGATTTGGGAAAGATCTTCATCTTCAACATATAGGTCTTTGAAGCTATCAATACCTATGCTTTTTAGCTGAACTTCTTGGACTGTGAGCAGCCTTCTACTCAATGCATCAGCAACCTTATTATGTACTACCTTTTTATGCTTGATATTGAACGTATAGGCTTGTAGATACTCCACCCACTTCATGTGTTTGCTGCTAAGTTTGTCTTGAGAGTTAAGGAAGCTGAGAGCTTGGTTATTAGTATATACTATGAACTCCTTAGGCAACAAGTAGTGCCTCCACTTCTTGAGTGCTTGGAATAGAGCATACAACTCTAAGTCATACAAAGAGTACTTCTTCTTTGCATCATTTAGCTTCTCACTATGGAAAGCTATTGGTCTTCCTTCTTGGCTTATGACAGTGCCAATGGCCACATTACTTGCATCACATTCTAATGTAAAAATATTATCAAAGCTTGGAAGAACTAGAGTAGGCAACTTTGCTATCTTCTCCTTGAGTGCCTCAAACCCTTTGTCAGCTTGTGGTGTCCATTGAAACTTTGTCTTCATCCCACCTCTAATGGTGTCTAACATGGGTGCACAAATCCCACTGAAATGTCTAATGAACTTTCTATAATACTGAGCTAAACCATGGAAACTTCTC
>MU223230.1:816460-830532 GCA_018584345.1 Thuja plicata | reverse complement strand
CATACATACATACATATATATATATATATATGAACACACATTATAAATTTATATATATAGATATTTGTTTTTATTTAAAAAAAAAATTAAACCCAAAAAAAAATTATTAAGCTTTGGGGTTTGGCCAATGGCAGCCGCCCAAGCCGTGGTGGCACCACCAGTCATGGCAAACGCCATAGACTCTGGTGGATGCCACAACCATGGAGGATGCCGCGAACTGTGGCAGATACCACTTTGGTGGCGGTTGCCGCCATAACACCACCTTGGCGCCACCACACACAACCCCGCAGGCCGCGGATCGGCAGCCACAGGGGGAACATACACAACCTCTCCAAATAAATTTCGGCCAGCATTTTGTTGTTTAAAAAAAGTATAGTAGTCTGCAACAAAATAAAATAAGGAAACCCCTACAAGTTAGAATGAATCTCCATCTCTCCCACCTGCAACAAAAATAAAGAAAAATGAGAGGAGAACAAAAAAATAAGAGAAGAAGAAATCCAAGCCAAGCCCTAATCTGAAATTAGGGTTAGGGTGGAGAAATAAGAGAGAAAGAGGGAAAAGTGGCTTTCAAAATGAGGTTATTGTCTCATAGAGGAAATGTAGAAACCCTAAATAGGGTTTGACTAAATTTTTTTTATCGGTAATGATAATTTTATTGATATTTGAAAAACATAGTTACAACGATGCCAAGCATGGCTACAAGATGAAAAACAATTTAGAGTCCCAACCCAAAATGCATTGTCTACAATCCAAAATTCCCCGAGCTACTATGGGGGCCATTAATGGTAACAACTATACAACCAAACATCTAAAAAACCCTACGCAAACCCATGACCGAACCATGCTACAGCCTCCTCCTTGGAATAGTTTCGGAAGCCTCCTTCCCCATCCACCAGGCCTTCGTTCTGCTTTCTGCCCATGTCACCTTCAATAGTTTCATCATTCACAACCCGAGCACTACCTTTTTCCTTGGGCACCTTCCTTCCCATCTTTGGGGTGATTTTCCTTCTCACTTGCGGCCTTCCGTCATCTCCAACCACTGCAATAGACTTTATCGGGGTGCTCTTGCAAACCCTTCTCCCAAACTTGTCACCTTCAAGCACCTCCCATTTTTTCTTTGCCAGCACTTCCAGTAGATCTTTCTAGCCAATGTGAGCGTGTGCAAGGTGGGAGTCCTTAGGACTAGCCGAAAACTAGACAACAAGTGGCTGTAGCTCCCGCCGCTCATGCCCTATCATTCGGATGGGATCCTTTCCTTTATGCAGGTCGGGCCCCACCTCTATCTTTTCAAACACTTCTTCAATGCCATCAATCCATTTAATGGCCATACATTTTCTAACCACAGCCCGCACTTTAGCTATAGACTCAGCCACCATTAGGCCCAAAGCCACAAACAAAGAGGAGACATCTAAATTGGTGCGAGATTTCCACCAAGTTTGAAGGTAATGTTCCCCGAAAATTTCACCCAGCGCATTCCAAAATTCTTCCCCATCCTCGGTGAAAATATTTCTGAGCCTCTTTACAGTAAATGGACCCATGAAAGCCAAGATTTGGCCATCCGTCCACAAAGAGAAGTTCACCTCCATCTTCTTGGAAACTACAAACTTTTTGTCAATGTATTGTGTTTCGTTTGCTTCAGCTTGGGCATAAAAAGGCTATCAAAGCCTCTCAAAACATGGCCTTAAAGAGCCATCATTCCACCTTAACTCCCTCTGGTAGTATTACTGCGTCTTGTACTTCCATCTCCCTTACATATCACAAAATCCCCTAAAATTGAGGTTCCATCATCACCTCACGGTACGTGAAACAAATGACTCCACCACAACTTGCCTGTCGTCAACAAGGCCAAATCATCGCATGCCAGCGGGAAAGATTCCTTGCTATTTGAAATGCAAGAATGAAAAGCTTAGTGTATAGTCTAATGTTGTTTTTTATTAAAATTCATTAGAGACTTAGTTGCGAGTTGGTTCTCAAATCCTCAAACAACTCAAACTTGTCTTCTAGGGACCCATCGCCTCCCACATTGGATAAATTGTTTGCTAAGTCATTTGTAGCTCTAACCACATGTGTGATTTTGAAGTCTTCAAATCCTGCCAACAAGGCCCGAATCCTTTTAATATGCTTATTTAGGTACCATGTGTCCATCTAGCCCTTTTCAATCCCATTCACAACTAGAAGTGAATCATCTTCAAGGTGGACTCACCTTAGTTCTAGTTTTTTTTCCATTAGAGTGGCTTCTATAGCTACAAGACACTCTGCTTCATTGTTAGTCCCATCTTTTAGCCGTTTGGCCCCAATTGCCAAAATATAACCACTCTTGTCCCGGGCTATGAAACCAATTCTAGAAACACCTGGGTTGACCCTGGAGGTGCCATCAAAGTTGATTTTAACCCATCCGGGGGATGGGGGTTTCCAGACGCTCAGTTTGTCTCTCTGCGCCCCTGCCAAAGGTTGAGCCCTTCCAATCCCATTAGCGGGTCTATACTTCACCATAGGCCATCTTCTTTGAATCAACATGTCAGCTCAATTGAAATTTTTTTTCAAGGCATCTATCTGGGAGGAAGAATTAGACACAAGTTCTGAGACTACCACTTCTAGTTTTGCTAGAAACCGAGGCAATGGGATGGCCTTTTTAGAGAAAATTCATTTGTTCCTTTCATTCTAGAGTAGCCAAATTGTGCTCGATGGTATGACATGCCAGATAGCCTCCAAGGTTGACTGTCCCTTTACGCTTGGCCATGATTCAAGCCAGTCTCTGAGTTTGCATGGCAGTGGACCTTGCTAGTCCAATTTTTGCAACCCGAATCTCCACGCCTCCTGCAAGTATTCACAATTTAGGAAGAGGTGGTCCACCGTTTCATCTACCTTATTGCATAATACACACCTAAATGACCCAACAAATCCTAACCGTGTCATTCTATCTCTTGTGAGTGCCCTTTCATTGCCAGCCAGCCAAGAAAAGGTTGTTGCCTTTGGTAAGCAAGCTTTCCTCCAACAAATCTTGCTTTCCCACTCCACTTTGTTGAATGCTCTGTCCAGAAACCAAGCTTGATAGAATACTGGCCACTTTTAGCCCCTATCCAAATAAATTCATCTTCCTCATTTGACCCAGCTACGGATCTGCTTTGGAAGATCTCTTTTAAGATTTCTTGGTGTGCCTTGGAGAGGCCCAGGTCCATCGCCTGCTTCCATCTCAGCACCTATCCAATTTCCAAGGAAGAAGGATCAACAAAATCACTTACCTTAGATCCCCATAGATGCTCTATTTCCTTAATGATTTGATATGGTGTGCCCTACACCAGGCTCGGCTGGCCATCCCATGAGTCATGCCAAAAAAAGGCTTTTCCACCATTGCCAAGTTGCCAAGAAAGGTGGTTTGTGACAACCGGTCTACAATTCATCAGAAAATTCCACAAGGCTGACCCTCTAGGTGGATTTTCCATCGTGAAGATCCTTTCTTTGTCTGCTCTATCATTATATTTTTCTCTGAGAATTTGCACCCATCTCTGCTCTGGCTTACTGTAAATCTGCCAGACTAACTTCGCACCCATAGCCTCATTCATGACCTTCCAGTTTCTCATCCCTATCCCTCCACCACCTTTTTCTTGGCATATTTTTTCCCATGCCACAAGCGGGATTTTATCCTAATCCTGTGCCCCATTCCACAGGAATTTGTGCATTCTTTGTTGTATGTTTTTTAGGATTTTGGCTAGAATTTTAAAACATGCCATTGAATAAATTGGCATAGCCAAAACTACTTTTTTGAGGAGTAGAATCCTCCCTGCCAGCGTCAGCCATCTACTTTTCCACCCATCCATTTTAGCCAAGAATCCATCCACCAGTTCATTCAAAAGTTCTACCTTATCAAATCCTTCAAAAAGAGGTGTCCCGAGGAATTTTCCAGGTAGCCGACCCACTCAGATACCAAAGACTTGCGCGATTTCCTTCTGTGCTCCTCTTTCCGTTCCAAAGAAGAAAGCTTCAGACTTTTGCTAGTTTACTGTTTGGTTGGAGGTCACACTGTAAGTATCCAGCACCTTTTTCATCGCCCATGCCTCCTGCATTGAAGCCACACACAAGAGGCATGTTTCATCTTCGAATTGAGTATGATTTGTCACTTCAAACCCTCTATCTACCTCAATTCCCTTCTCATTGCCTTAACCTTTTTTCTGATACCGTGTCTGATAGGGTCACCCTATCTGATACCACGTGAGGTCTCGAAGAACCCCTAGGGGCTCTCATTGATCAGTATAGAGGTTTTGTATGTCCCAATCATCCCCCCAACCCATCGGACCTAGTTCTCATCAAATCCAAATTTCCTGAGGATCTCAATCAGGAAACCATGATCCACCCTGTCGTATGCCTTTCTTATGTCTAGCTTAAGCATCATATGCCTCTTTTTACTCACCTTGGCTGTTTGGATAGCCTCATTAGCTATAATTATGCCATCCACTATATTCTTATTAGGCGTGAAGCCACTCTGTTCCCAGGAAATGAATCTATCCAGGATGGTTTTCAGCCAGTTTTCTGTCACTTTGGAGATGATTTTGTAGACTGTGTTACAAAGGGAAATTGGGTAAAACTCCTCAAAACTATTTGGTTTCTCTTTCTTGGTAATGAGGGCTACCATAGTATTGTTAAAATCCTTAAAGATAAAACCCTTTGCCCGGTATTCATCCACCACTCCCAAAAATTCTAGGGCAACTAAATCCCAAAATTTTTGGTAGAAGAAGGCTTGGAAACCATCCAGGCCTGGGGATTTATCCCCCCATGCCAAAGATAGTCACCTTTAGTTCTACTAATGTCACCTGTGCTATGAGCATGCGATTGTCTACTTGATTCATAGTGGCTAGGATTTAGTTGAGAAGTTCCCTTTGTGCTCTATCATCATTAGTTCCGTCCTGGCCCCATAGGTTGGATAAAAAATTAACCGCCTCCCTATTAATCACTTCTATCTCCTCCATGGGAGTACCATCAGCCCTCATGATTGACAGTATCCTATTAACACTCTGTTTAAATTTAACTGAGCTGTGAAAAAACTTTGTGTTCTTATCCCCCTCCCTCAACCAATTTTCTCTTGATTTCTGACGCCAAAAAACTTCCTCACGCTGCAATACTTCACTGTACCTACTGAGAAGGTATTTTTCAGTCAGGAATTCCACCTCATCCATACCTTAATTCTAAACCTTTCAATTTAACACCTCCAATTGTCCTTCCAATCTCTGCTTTTCTTCAAAAATGTCACCGAAATTCGTTATGTTCCAGGTCTGCAAATTTTTTTTAATGAAAATTAATCGTCTGAAGGATTGGAAGGCTAAATTCCCTTCCTCTCTGGGGACCATCATCCACCAATTGGATACCAATTCCTTAAAATTGGGCTCCCTCAACCACATCTTCTCACGTTTGAAAGGACACCGGGGTGGCACACCATCTTTATATACCAATAATGCCACCAGGAAGTGATCCGATCCTGACAACCCAAGGACTTGGACCTCAAAATTGACTGGAAGGGTATTCTAACTTCTAAAAAGAAAAAACTTGTCCAACTTCTCCATAATGTTGGAGAAACCCTGCTGCCTGTTTGTCCAGGTAAAATTGCCTCCTCTGGTTGTCACTTCCCATAACCCATTGTTGACTACAAACTGCTGAAAGTCTGTCTGAACCCTGGTGAGCCGCCCTCTTCCACCCCTTTTGTCTGAGTGGGCTAAGGTGGCATTGAAATCCCTAGCTATTATGGCTACATTCTACCTCAACCCAACCAGAGCCTGAGCTATTTCATCCCAGACTAACTTCTTGTCCTTTTTTTTAACAGGACCATAGACATTAAACAAAAAAATTGAGACATTAACTGTAAGGGAGCTCACCTTAGCCAACTGCCAGAATTTTGACTTGGAGATTTCTTCCACCTTCACCAGCCGAGGGTCCCAAATGATACCTAATCTACCTGAGGCACCTTCTACATCAACAAAAAAACCAGACCACTTTTGCCTAACTTCAAAAACCATCGCTACTCTTTGGACATCCAACTTTGTTTCTTGGATGCAAACAATGTCTGGCTTTGCCTGATCAAGACCCCGCTTGATCAGATGTCTCTTGTCAGGGGTATTTCAGCCCCTAACATTCCATGTTATTATTTTCATTGTTGTCTAGAAGGGAATAAATCCCTTATGGAACGAAGCTTGGTTTGGCCCTTCGTATTGCTAGCATCTTCTAAGAGCTGCTGTGTTGATTTTCTTCCCTGTGTTTTGAGACTTCCAATGTTGGCTTTGGCCACTTGGGACTTAGACTACTTGATAGTTTGTTTTTCCACATTGCCAACCTCCTCCAGTAGTCCCAATGGGTCCCCTTCCTGGCCTTCCCCGTCTCCAGCCTATATAGTCATTGTTGAACAAGAAGAGCATCATTCGTTCAGGGACATGTGGATATCCTTGTAGGTTCCAAAGCTCTCTCCTGCACTACTATACTATCCAAATCCTACCCCGACCCTGTCTACCTGATTCACGGGCTCATCTTCCTAGGATCCTGCCATGGGGGTAGCATTCAAAGTCAAGCTAGATGCGGCCAATGCCCTTGTTATTTCTATCATTGGAGTTGGTCCCAACTGGGGAAGGATGATTCCCTCTTCTGCTACTTGCTTAGGATCTGAAGTCTGGGGACCTAAAGGTTCAGCCTGAAACTCCAGATCCACACCCCTACCTTCTTGTTGGTTTCCTTCCTGGGGCATGTCAAAGTCTGGTGTAATTAAATGTGCCAGGATTTCTTCCAGCCCATTGACTTCTTTGCCTTTCCCTTTTTGATTAGTCAAGCATTCATCTGCATTATGGCCCCATTCTCCACATTTCTTGCATTTCTCTAGAACCTCCTCCACTTCTATTTCCTACCACTAGTAACCTTCTGCAGTTCGTATCTCCACTACATATGGTAGCAAAGGGTGAGGTTTCCATAGGATACATATCATGGCATACATGCAGAAGTTTTGTTTATCGATGGCTTCATCTACTTTAATAAATGTTCCCAGCCGATAACCCACCATTCTAAAAAACTCTGCATGTCAATACTCGTGGGGTAGGTTGTAAAGATGAATTCAGATCGGTACTTCCTCAATGGAAGCCTACTTTAGGTTGAAATTAGGGATAAAATCCTTAATGTAAAAGCCTATCCTGCCCATCATGTAGGGCCTGTTAAACATGATCCTGGTCTTTTTTGCTTCTGAGCTTGCAATGATCAGGAAGAAGCCATTCAAGAGGGTCTTGACTTCAAAATGGGCACCCCACTCCTCATTGACCTAGTTTCTTAATTTAGGGTACGCTGGCCAACCTCCACCCCATTTCATGTAAAAATCCCTTGCTTTGTGCATTTGAACCAAACTTTTCCATGCTTCTAAATCTATGTGCACATCTATTGTGCGGTTTTCTATTGTTTTCAGTTTCTCCTTTGTCAACGACGGCCCACATGCATCAACTTTTTGCTTCCACACTTTGCCTACTAGATTTTTCAAATTATCTCGCTGACCCAAATCAAGTTTTGCAGTTCCCCATGTAGATTATGGGCCAAGGGTTGACCGATCCAACCTCCCTCTATTAGCCGCATGACCTCCAACACCTCCACGCCTGCCCGGTGGGAACCATGGGCGTCTGGGTCCACGTCTGTCAAAACTGTTTCCCCAGAAACCCTCATTTCTACCTCAAGGGTCGAGCCTGTCCTTGCGTCACCACTCCATTATTTATTTATAGGGTTTGACTAATTAATAACTTAATAATGTGTGTTTTATTTGAATTCCATGGAGAAATTTATTAGGAAGGAAATTTCATTATGTCTTTTAAATTTATAGGAGTTATTTATTTAGCAAAAGTAGACTTAAATATCAAGGGAAATTTAAGTATTATAGTGGGTAAATATTACTAGATTAGAAATTATTTAATAACATGTAGTAAATTAATGTTTAAATGGGATTAATTTAACAATTATAATATAAGGTTTAATAATAACATGTTAGTGGTGCAATTAAATATGATTATAGTATTTGGTTTTTAAATAACATGTATTAATATTTTTGCAATGAGATAACAGTATTAGGGGTAGCAAGAACTTAATTTTAATATGGCTATAATAAGATTCTATATCTTCATATTAAATGTGTCAACTAAATATTAAAGGGGGTCATTAAAATATAAGATTTTATATTAGTGGTTTAATGTGTCATTTAATTTTATAAATGGGGTCATTAAAATGTTTGATTTTATAATATTATTATAAATGTGTCATTTAAATTTATAAAGGGGCAATGTAATTAACTCAAATATTAATGTTGTAAGGTTCTAATTTTAATATTAATTTTATTAATGCATTTCTAAGAGTAAAAGTAAAATTAATGTAGAATGCTAATTCAAGGAAATTTATTAATCTCATGAACATTAATATGCTTTATTCAACCTTTTATTTAAATTTAACTAATTAAATTTAATTATTTGAACTTAACTAAGGATAGACATCCTTGTTGAACCAACTTGGCTAAACCCTATCGAGGAATGTTGACAAGTCCACCTTGAAAGGAGAGGTACCCCACATCGTCATCATTTGCATGATTTCCCTTGACTTCAATTAATTCTACCCGATTACCAATTGAGTTTAATTTAATCTAGAGATGTCGTAACCCCCTCAGTAAACTTAGTAAACTCTTGTATCTTAGCAACATGCAACACATTAGTTAACTTTTCACGTGTTAGATAAAAAAAAATATTGGTGTGTTTTTGCCTTAAATTTTAGGCATGACATTTTGGTATCATGGCTTTGTTTAAATACTAGGAGCCATAAACCATTATGTTTCACTTAAAACCTTTTTATTGATCATGTAGGATGCCTCCAGTTACATGAAAAACTCACAGTCATGGATGAGGCCCTAGACGTGCTCGCTCAGCACGAGAGGATGTTGAGTAGGAATCAGAGGTTCTCGAAGAGGATCAGATACTTGCTTCTAAGAAACCACCAAATTTGAACCAGGTCATTCTAAATTCACTACAAAACCTTATCGAGATAGTGCAGAATAGGATACCACTAGTGGATCAACAGGTAGAGCACCAGGGTACAGAGGAAAATAGGTCAACAGCTAGAGAGCAGAGTAGGTTCCTCCTAGTTGTGTAGAGGGTCAAGATGAACATGAGGGATATTTAGTTCATTTACAAGAGCCACTACCAGATATTGTGTCAAAGGGTTATAGAGATAGAACCCTGTAATTTAGGGGATCAAATTAGAGAGCTACTTTGCCTAAACCACCATTATTTTTAGGATCTACTGATGGGGTGGAAGTCTAGTCATAGCTTTAGAGTTTAGAGTGGTGCTATTGGTTGTGTCCATATAAGAGAAATCTAAAGACACATTTTTTGATTCATCATTTGAGAGGATCCACCTCTACTTAGTGGTGACAAGAGGAATATAAGAGTAACTTAGTTGTTAACACTCTCACTTGGGGCACCTTCTTGGAGATTCAGAGATAGATACTTGTCAAAGAATTTTAAGAAATTCTGCATTGATGAGTTCCATGATCTCCAGCAGAGGGGACTCATTGTATTGCAATATGAGATAAAGTTCCTTAAGCTTCTACCTTATGTGGATTACATGAGGGATGATAAGTTGTGAGTTAACCACTTTGTCAGGGGAATGAATGTTGTGATATCAGGACCGGTATGTGTGACATATCAAAAGAGCCTTCACGATTCCATGGAGAAGGAATTGGTAGCAGAAGAGATTTGGGGTAAATCAGAGGATACACAAGATCGATTTCAGAATCATAACCCCGCACCACAAACATCCATATTTCAAAGAACCCGTCTGAAGGGTCATCATAGACATTCATCAGGATCCTATAAACCCCTCACCCTTAGCAATAATCTCAGAAAAAATAGAGGTAGAGTCCATCATAATGACATCAGGGTTCTAAACCTAAGCAATGGAAAACATAGGGTCCTAGGAGAGATCAACGACCATAGGTTTAATTTACACCTTCAGCTTGGACTCGTCATTCCACCATGGGTGGTTTTTAGTGGGTCTAGTAGGAATGGAGGATAGCAGTATCCTAGGCCAGAGGGAGTTCAGACTTAGGTATGTGGCCAATGTTACAGTTGTAGTGCTATGGTGCACATAGCTAGAGAATGTCCACATGGTCAGGTGTAGGAGGTCAGCATATGGCAGCACTAGAGCCTACAATTGGGGACATGGGTAAGTCCCACAAGGTATTTTTAGTGGTTGATAACCACCGGGCAGAGAATCGGGCCATAGTGATAGAGGCCACGTATATGATCAGAGGTAGTAGTAATACCATCTTATTCAATTCAGGAGCTACTGATTCATTTATTTCTTCATTGGTTTTGGAGCATTGCAAGCTAGTGGCAACTAAGAAAGATCTCAGTTGGGAAATTGAGTTAGCATCAGGGGCTAGAGTGTCCATTAAATTCATTGTTAAGGATTGTCCAATGCATATTAGTGATATGACCACTATGGAAGACCTTTGTATTACACCTCTAAGATCTTATGGCATTATTCTTGGCATGGATTGGATTTATACCCACAAATCCAAGATGGATTGTCTTCATAAAAATATTGAGTGTGTAGATGGTCATGGCACTACTACAGTGATTTTAGGAATTCAAAGGCGTATATCCCTTTGTATGATCTCCGCTATGTAGATTAAGAAGAGTATGCGAAAGGGATGTCATTTATTTTCCATCACTATCAGTGATAGAGAAGAAGAGGAGGAGAAGGAACCTTCTCTTAATTACCATCCTATTCTTTAGGAATTTGCAGATGTGTTTCCTTCTGAGCTACATGGTATGTCGCCTCATAGGGAACTTTATTTTTATATAGATCTTATACCAAGAGTCGAGCCAGTTTCTAGAGAACCATATAGCATGACCACTAATGAGCTTGATGAGCTCAAGATTTAGCTAGAGGAGCTTTTAGAGAAGGGGAACATTCATCCTAGTGTTTCTCCTTGGGGCACACCAGTTATATTCGTTAAGAAGAGGGGTGGATTTTTATGATTATGCATGGATTACCGAAAGTTGAACAAATTAATTAATAAGAACCAATATCTACTCCCCAGGATTGATGATTTATTTGATCAACTTTAAGGTGCCAAGGTATTCTCAAAGATAGATCTAATGTCAGGATATCATCAGTTGAGGATTGTGGGGAGCGATATTCACAAAACTGCTTTTTGTACTAGATATAGCCAATATGAGTTCATGGTAGTTCCATTTCATCTTATGAATGCTCCAATTGTATTTATGAGTCTCATGAATGGGGTATTTAGCACATTCCTTGACTAATTTGTGATTGTGTTCATTGATGATATATTTATATATTCTCAGAATGAGAAGGAGCACTTGAGACAGGTATTACAGTGCTTGAGAGATAATCAGTTTTATGGAAGTTTGTCAAAGTCAGCATTATTTAGATCATAGTTCTGATACTTAGGACATGTTATTTCAGGTGATGGGATCTCAATCGACAAATCAAAATTCAGAGCCATCATGGATTGGAAAACACCAACCACTGTGACCAAGGTTAGAAGTTTCATGGGATTAGCAGGATATTATAGGCACTTTTTGAGGGATTCTATAGAGTGGGACACCCCTATTACATCCCTTTAGCAAAAGAAGAATAAATTTGAGTGGACATAGATGCATGAGAGGGCCTTTCAGGAACTCAATAAATCACTTACCAATATACCTATCCTTATTGTGTTGGATCCTTCAGTAGAGTTTATGGTATGCACAGATGCTTCCTTGGATGGTTTGGGTGCAGTACTTATGTAGGGTGGTCGAGACATCACATATGATTCCAGGAAACTTAAGACTCATGAGCTTAACTACCCTACCCATGTCCTTGAGCTTGCATCACTGGTGCACGCACTAGTGATATGGAGACACTTTATCTTAGGATGTAGGTTTGAACTTCATACTAATCACCAGAGTTTGTTGTATATATTTACTCAGCCAAACCTAAATTTCATCAGAGGAGATGGATGGAGTTCCTTTGTGAGTATGATTTTTATGCTCACTAAATCAAGGGAAAAGAGAACGTAGTATCAGATGCTTTGAGTAGGATACGTCATGAGATATATTTTATGTTCGTAGACACATATTTGAGGGATTGCATATTGCATCACTTGCATGAGGATGAGTGGTATGAAAATTTTTGTCAGGTAGTTCATGTTGGAAATTTTACCATACTATTTTATATGACTCTATTTAGTGTTGTCATTATGGCAACAAAGTCATATGAATTTTTGGAGTCAGTACACATTACCAGAAGATCAGAAATTGGCTAAGTACAGAAGACTGGACAGTTAGCAGAGTACCAGAAGAATAGAGCATCAGTGAACGTGCATACAATGGAGTTAGGGAATGTGCCTTTGAAGATAAGCTTTTAATTATGTATTCATGCTAAGTCTAAGAGAGCATGATTAGATCTACAATTATGAAGAAGATATAGCCAGTTGAAGAGGTACAGCCAGTGAATGCCAGAACAGGACAGAGATCATTGAAAGAGCCGACAGAGATTGTTTCGGTATAGAATTTGCACATATCCTCAGAACTTGCATCCTTGGATTAGTTATTTTTAGTGATCTAATCATGTGTGGTTAAAGGCACATGAACTGATTCATCCAGAGCAATAATTTAGAGCTAATTTGGTAGAGAAGACTGTGTGAAGAGACACGTATGTTTGGTTTGAGTAAAGCAATTATAATTAATGTTGCACCAACTTAATGAAGGGTTTCATGCTTAGTTAAGTGATCAAGATAGATGGTAAAAGGTTTCCTAAATCTGACATGTTCATGTCTTTTGAGGAAGTACTTATAGAAGTTCATTTGTGATCAGAAAAGTTGCGAAAGCCAGAGATAAGAAAAGTAGAGCAGAGTGTTAAAGCAGCAAAGCTATATCTATCATATGTTGATGATATAGATATTGAAGTAGAAGATTTCAGAGTTTCGTTAAGATTTTTATGGTTCTTTAAAAGAGTTTAAAGCATCAGCACACAAAAGGAATTGATCAGACAAGCAGTGTCACAGCAGCAGTTCACCTTGCAGACACAATGTGTATCAAAGATCTAGAAGGTTGTAGCCTTCACCATTTGAGTAGTGTGCTCTTGGACAGTGATTCCTTGGACAATAAGTCCACCACCCCTAATAGGGTTATTGTAAAAGACTCCTAACAGGGTCCGACCCTTAACAAGGTCACTGTCCTTCATGTATTGTAAAGACAACTCCTAACAGGGTTAAGGATCTTCTAATAAAGGATCATAAGAAACTAGTACAGAATATTTGTGGGTACTAATTCCCACCAAGGTTTTCACCTGCATTGGGTTTCCCCATAATCATATTTGGTGTTATGAGTTGTGTATGTTTATCTTACTTGCATTGATATTAAGTTCAGTACTTAAGCATTAAAGTTAAGATTCAAGATAAGAAGAAAAAAGTATTAATAGATAGATCACTGATTCACCCCCCCCCCTCTCTCAGTGATCCTAATCCTAACAGTTCAATCTCAAAAATCCCTAGAGGGGAAGTATGTTAATTATTCATTAGATTCTGATGGGGTATTATTTCATAGAGGGTGTATCTATGTACCTTCTTCTGAGGAATTGTGAGATTTCATTATGATAATGTAGACACCCTAAAATGGACAGGCTTGCGAATTTACATTAAAAATATTAATTTTCATCTATTAATTAATATTTTTTAATCATTAATTAATCATCTATTTTCCTCTAAATTCATTCCCCAAATCATCTAATCAAATTTCCAAAATTAATTAAATAATTAATTTTATTTAATTAAACAGCTTTAATTGATTAATTACCATTAATTAATTAATTAAACTCAATTTCCTATAGTTTAAATTCAAATATTTAAACTTACTAATTAAATTCTTCCAATTAAATTAACTTAATTTCATCAAATAAAGCAATTCTTAATCAAAAAGAATTCAATTATCTCACATGTTGAAAACAATTATTAAATAAATGAATTAAATATTCATTTATCTTCAAAGAGATAACTCCAATCAGATCAC
>MU223230.1:780674-810610 GCA_018584345.1 Thuja plicata | reverse complement strand
GTGTGTGTGTGTGTGTGTGTGTGTGTGTGTGTGTGTGTGTGTGTGTGTGTGTGTGTGTGTGTGTGTGTGTGTGTGTGTGTGTGTGTGTGTGTGTGTGTGTGTGTGTTCTCATGAGGAATTGCTTGGGAAAAATCTTAATTGGTTTCTATGATGTTGTGATATGATTTTATTGTGAGAAGATGTTAATTAAATGTTATACACTTGAATGATATTATCTCTTACATTTAAGGTAATGGAAGAGACAACACCTCATATGTAATGTGTTTTTATTCATAGAAGTGAATACTTGTATGTGTGTGTGTGTGAATATTGTACCTACAAAGCTACAACACAACACTTCAATATGTCATTGTATCACTAGTTAGAAACATTCAATTCAATTAGAAAGCACAAGGAAACCAAATAAATCGTCATATTTATTCCTATATAGAAAGAGTGTGATCTAAATGATGAATTTTCCCTCGGATTATGCATTAGATCAGTGACACATTCAATCCTAGAATGGAAGATTTGAATGTAAAATGAAGCTATTTTGTATGCAATTCAAGCTAAAAACAACATAGTTTAATGATTCATTAAAGCGCAAATGAAATGTTCTCTAATTAGCTATGAAATCATGAAATCAAATTGGCAGCATCAGAGTAAATTAAGAGTTCTATAAATTAGGACACTTTGAGCTCAAACATCAGTCCTTTTATGGAGGAGAATGAGAAATGGAGGGTTGAGATCAATCCATGAGGAGAGGTGAGGATTGAAACTTAGTTGATCCATGTGAGTGAAATCTCACTAGTTCATGGATTGACTTTTCATGTGCAAGTGATGAGGTGTTATTTTGTGAGTATTTATAAATTTATTTTAATTAATTAATTTAGCCACTAATTTTAATGGGATTGATTTGATTAAATAGGCCAAGGTAATTAATGTGAGGTAGTGATAAAATCACTTTGATTTGAGGAATTATTTTGATTTTGATGAATTAAACTGAATAGTTAAATTGACATAATTGAGGGTATGATCAAATTTAGGGAAAACAGGGTCCCTGGTTAGAGTAGACCAATTTAGGGTGATTACATTTTCCCCTCTTTGAATTAATGTGCAAGCAGCGCATTGATTCAAATAATGTATGATGTTGACTTCAGAAAGTTTTGAGAATTCCAAACTAGATTGAACAAAATTTAGTTGATGATTCTAGTATCGAACTTGATTGAACTAAGACTGATATTATTGACTTCAAACTTGATCGAACGAAGGTCGATTGAACCTTGATCTAAAAGATATCAATTCTGAACTTTATTGAGCTAGAATTGATAATACTGACTCCAAACTTGATCGAATGAAGGTCAGTAAGAAGCTTACTGAGAGCTTTGAGATATCAATTTGGAACTTGATTAAACGAGAATTTATAATATTGATTATGAACTTGATTGAATGAAGGTCAGTATGAAGTTGCTGACAGATTAATAAAGATCTAAAATATTTTAGGCATAGATATCTGGCTTGTTTTGCGCTGAAGCCTTTTATCTAACAGTCCCAACTTTATCGAAGGAAATTGGCATTCCCCTAGTCTTTTGATGATGAAGTCAATTTTGCTTTTTGAGCAAGAAAATGATTGACTTTAAGTGTGATCATGCTCCCTTGGGAATGAAATTGAAGAAAATAGTGATGAAATCCCTCTTTAAAATGTGTACACTCATGATATATTGATGGAACACTCGATTGGATCAATAAGAATCAATTAGAATAGGCGATGGAGCGAAACTGTGTTAAGAGGAAACACAATTTTACCAAGTTGACTAATTTGAAACATAATTATGACCATGATAAAATGGTGTACGACCAAGATTTGAAAGATGTGATGTGCAGCTTGTTGACAAAGAACCTTGAAATCCATTTCATAAAGCTTGGGGATCATTTTTGGCATGTATAGATCAATTTTTCATTTGTTGGAGATTGTCGCAAATATTTTACTGTGGTGTGATGGAGATTGTCTACGTGTTTGATTTCATTCTTGATATAGTTGGGAAGAATCAAATAGAGTATTGATAGTCAACTTAGGGTTCTAGAGCTTCTGTTTAGTCCTAAAAGGTCCATATAAGCCTCAAAAATGACTTTTTACCCATTCATTCTCACTTTTACCCTTTGTAATTTTTTGAGCTCTGGAAAGAAGATGGTGGTCCCCGTCAAGAGGCATCGATTCAATCTTGCACATTATCACGAGAGGCCAAAACATTATGCACCCCTAGTGAGTACATCGAGACCTATCTTTTTACACTTTATGTTTGAGTTTTTTATGCTTTTTTCTCTTGTTATAGCCAAATAAGTTTTGGATCACATCTGGGGTTCCGGATCGCATCTAGTTAATTTTGTGTTGCATCCGGGAAATGAAAAATTTATGGATTGCATCTTGTGGAAACAAGATCGCGTCATTTCCTCCATCATTCAGTCGCATGTGGTTAAATTTGATCCAAGCATGAATAGAGTTGCATCTTGTGAAAACAAGATCGCACCTGGTTTTCCCCATCGCAGCCTGTAAAAACAAGATCACATTCAGGATGCAAGCTCGCATTCGAGAAAAATATGATTGTTTCTAGTAATTAAATTTATAAAATCAATTTTGACTACATTGCTTCTGTGTACTTAAAAAGACTGGCTGTTAGATATTGTGAATCCTTTGTTTAACTAAAATACTAATGTAATTCCCTGATTTCTGCCTAACAGACTGATTTCCCCATGGTATCCTTCAAAGGACCCCGACCTCTACGTGTTATTTATTTATTCATCTCCTTGATTTATGTGGAGTGACAAATTTTTAGACACTAAGGATTATACTCCTTGATCCATTTACCTGACATAAGGGTAAATCAAGGGTTGTTGACTACTCTTGCCGAGAGATAGCATTCAGAGCACAATACCTTCCATGTTCCTACTGGTGAGATGATAGTGACTCCAAAGGATGTTTGGAATATTATGTGCATTCCTATAATAGTTCATGAGGTTCACATTGAGTCACGTTTAGCAGTGGCTATTTTAGATGCTCAACAATTCTTTGCAGATCCTTCGATTGCACGATGGTATCTTACCTGGGATTATATGTTAGCTCAGTACGAGAACCTTCCTATATTTTTGGCTGGACTGATAGGATTTATTTTGATTCTTGACCGAGGACAACATGGTTTTATCTACGGTTGGGTAGGGATGTTAGAGAAGATGATTGGCTCTACTCATAGATTTGGATGGGGTAGCTGCACTCTAACCCATATGTACAGAGATTGTCTAGGAGTATAAGTTTTGGGATTCTGATTCTTCAAATCTGGGCCTGGGAGCACATCCTAGTGACATGACCAATATTTTCCAGAAAGCGGACTCATGAGGATCCTTACGTATACATGTATTTAGGTTATGTCCAACAGCCCCACCTAGATAAGATGGAGTATTAGCATTGAGTTCAAGATGATGTTACAATAGTCGAGTGGTGACCATACCTTAAGTGTGAGGAGTGGGGATCAAATTGATAGAAGATGCCATGCTTCTTCTAGAGAAGATATTTTATTGGGCATACCAGATACGTCATTGAGAGATTTATTGTGACCTATGTGCTACGGAACTATGGAAGAGTATAGGGTATTCCTCAGGATCTAACAGCTAGTTGAGACTATCAAGCGGATGTGGCGGATGGAGGTGTTACTAATGAGTTCAGAGATTACCTTGTTTATTATCCACTCCCATGATTTACTGTTGTAGATGAGATTACACCATGCCTTGAGGATGCTTTGGATTATGATCCTATAGATGATGGTCCTGCGAGAGGTGGAGGCAGAGTAGGTAGAGGTGGCGGAGATGGTAGGGGTGAGAGAGGTGGTAGAGACCCTCCTATATACAAAGGTTAGAAACATGACCACAATGACAAGGGTGATAATGGAGATGATAGGGGTGGCAGTGGAGTGGAGGGCAAACATACTCATGTTAGGGTCATTCCTCCACGCAGGCATCTAGGTCCACTTTTGATGAGATAGCAGCAGCAGTAGTAGAGACCATAAGGATAGAGGCAGGCAGGTGAGAGTAGTTGTAGAAAACCACCTGAACATGATCCTCCCAGAGATACTGGTAGAGACATATGTAGATATGAAGATCCTTTATCACAGTGTGAGAGAGAGAGAGAAGCTCAAGGCTTAGATTACTACTCGAGAGACACTTCTAGAAAAAAGAGACACACAACTTGAGACATTGACATCAGAGCGAGATCAGCAGCTAGGTGCTCTGAGAGTAGAGAGATCAATAGGGGGATAGGTTGAGATCTGAGAGAGATCTTTAGGCTCGCACAGCTACACATTAGGGGTAGAGGGAAGCTTACTATTTTTCTCTATATTGCGTAGTTGTTCCACACCCATAGAGAGCACCTTTATATTATGTCATAGAATAGTAGTCATAGGGAGCCATGTTGCTACCACCTCTTTCATGAGGAGATGCACCACATCCTCCCCCTAATTAGGATAAGGGTGGGAGTCAGTCATGATATCGTTGATCCTTGATGATTTTGTATATTGATCCTTCTGTGATCATTCATTGTACTCTAGATACTCTATACATTTGCATATTTTTATCCTGATCTCCTGATATTGTTTAGACATTTCCATATTTTTGATCTGATATCCACTGATATATATGAGATGAGATCTTTTGAGTCTCATATGTGCATTTTTTTCCTTTTGATAGATGATGTATGTGATAGATGATTAGATTGATTCATACTTGATGATGTACATGGTCTTTGTGATTATTTTGATTTATGTTCAAGTGATGACATCACTTATGCTCTTTGCTTTTCACTGATATATAGATGTGTTAAATGATTCTTTGTGAATATGCAGATGTTTGTTTTTTAAATTTTCTTATGCAAATATATGTATGGATGCACTTAGGATGTAGAAATGCGAAACTTGAATGATTTGTTTTTATGTTTTTCACTTTTCCCATTATGAATGCAAAGCGGTTATGCTATGGATATACGATGACAAGAATGTATCAGTACATAGATTAAGTAGTCAACTTGGATTTGAATGAAATAGGAAATTATTTTAAGCTCAATTATTTATACTACCAAATGAACCATGCATACTTAAATGCAACTAAATGCAAACCTCTAGGACTGTCACTGATCTCTTTGTGCTTAGCATTTTATCATCATAGGGTGTTTGTGTAATGGACATCATTAGTTAGTATAAATTTCATTGGATGCAATGTCAAAAATAAACATAGGCATCAAGGCATAGAGGCCAAGATGACTTGTCAGTTATCTCCTTTTGATTTAAGAATCATCTTATGTTTGTGTGATATATAAGATATGTAACCCACAATGACCTTTAATGTTCATGTCCTTGGGTACATAATGTGCCATACACCTTACTTAGAATTTGATTAGAAATAGACAAGGAAATTGATTCAACCTCATTGTAGCTTACACATAAAAAGGATCAAGATATATGCAGATATCCACTCATGTTGGAAGCTCTTATCATAAACATATAGGTTAGGTTAAGTTTATAGGATCACTAAAGCAATCACCATAGGAAGAAAACCAAGAAAAAATTATGCCTCTGTCCTTGTGAATTTTCATCATTTAAAAGACGTCATAGAGTAACTCGAAAGACATAACAAGCAACAATTGATAATCAAACAAATAAAATTCAAAACCACTTATACACCCCTAGTTTGAAACATCATTAGAACATTAAAAGATTCATCATCAAATCAATATCAGTCTATATGTGTTTATGTGGTGTTTAGGAACACCTTTGATTCATCATTCAATCATAGCATAGAAATCATCAATTAAAACTTGGATTTTAGCAATGTATATCTATGTCTGAGTCACTGAGATAAAAAAAATATCAGTAATTGTAATCCAATGGAGTGTTGAGAAACATTGTTTGATTAAATATTTGAGAAACACTAGTATGATTAAAGTGTTGAGTAACACTAGTATGATGTCTGTTATAGGTAGGTGGTGTTTAAGAAACACCTTTGTTTGTGATAGTGATAATGATGTTTTGATTCAAGTATTAAATAAATATTGTTTGTAGTGGAAAACTTTCCTAGAACAGGACCTGGAATAACACAATAACTAACAATTGATAATTGAACACGCTAGCAGAGATGCCCCAGTGCAATATGCCTATCCTAAGACGCAAATATAGACAAACTCCAGGAAAGGAAAGTATATTATTGAAGGGTTTAGGTTAAACTGATGTCAAATAAATGACCATGAAGAATAGGTGCAAGCAATGCATTGATAGATGGAGCACTGATTACAAGTGATGCATGTTTTCCAGGTTTTCACCACTTGGCCAATTTTTTTTTGCTATCAAGACACTTGTTTGCCAGGTTTTTGCCAAGGCACTTTTTCTTGTTTTTCAATTTTTTTCTACTTTTTCTCTTTTTCCTCTTTTTTTTTAGTATCAAGGTGCATATTTGCCAGGTTTTCACCAAGGATCCTTTTTCAGGACTTTTTCCATTGTTTTTTATTTTCTCTTTTCCACTATTTTTGTGTTTCTTTAGGATCAATTCTTGTTGTTTTTGGTATTTTCTTAGGATCAATTTCATTGTACAAGCCCTTCGGCTAGATGTCAAGCCTAAAACCACTTCAAGTGTAGAGTATTGAGAGAATTAGGAAGGACATCTCCTTCAGGTGTAGCTAAATGATTAGCTCTTGTCCCAAAAACTATTGTGATAACAAAAAGTCCCAGCCAGTTAGGTTCAAACTTGCCCTTTTGTTCTCTGTTTGGTTAATTCTTAGGATTCTCTATGAGAACAAGATCTCCCACTTGAAACTGTCTTGGATTTACTTTCTTGTTGTACCCGTTTGACATCCTTTTCTGATAGGGTGATCGAACTCTTGTTTCTTGTGCTCATCCAGAATCTCTAGTTCTTGCACCCTATATATGTGGTATTGTTCGTTTGTGACAAAAATTTTGAGGGATACTCACAAAGAAGGGATTTCTACCTCAATTGGTAATACTTCCTCTACGACATAGACAAGACAAAATGGTGTGGCTCCTTTTGGTGTTCTGATGCTTGTTTTGTGAGCCCATAGTGTTGGATTCAATTATAAATGTCAGCCTCTGCCATATTTTCTCACAGTTCTGTGTAGGATTTTTAGAATTTTTTTTGTTCAAATCATGTTCGGTCTATTTTAGGTTTTCTGAGTAATGTTAAATTTTTAGTTCCCAATGTTATTTTGTGCCTTAAATATCGAAGTGTTTTCAAGTGTACCCTCAAATTTTTTTGAAAGTGTCTATATCCCAAGAAATTATGCTTTGAAAATGCATGAGAACCCTAAACCCTAAGTCATATTTGTCCTTTGTAGGGGTTATGTTTCCAAATTTGCATAAACGTGCCCTAGTTTCTTATATTTTCAAGCTGACCTTTTTTAGCATGTCTTTTAAGTCTTTAAGTCTCATAAGGTTGGCAGTTAGTTCAAGCATTCAGTGACTTGGCACAACAGTTATCTCTAAGTCTCAAGATCTTGATGGTTAAGTTGGTAACATTTAGCGATTCATGGATGAAGAAAAGGACATAACAACTGATGTTAGTCAGTGGGTCTTGGAGTGAAATGGTTAAGTCATTTGAAATTTACAGATCAAGCACATACCATCAATGCTAGAAAATATCAAGGGCTATTGTTAAATCTCATGAGTTAAGCTGAGGTTAGTAAAACATTTAGCAACTTGGAGAGAGCTCTTATCTCTGAATCTCCAGAAGAGACCATGGTTAATTATAACATTCAGAGATCATGAGACTTGTGCTGGAGTTGAATCTCCAAATGTGAGTTGAGTGAAGTTAAATCTTAAGAGATAAAGCGCTGACCGTTGATCACATCTCAAATGTGTGGCTAGCGCTAAATCTCCAAATAGACTAAGAAAAGTAGAAATTATTCAGCGATCAGGAGATAGAAGATAGAGTTGATGAGATGTTGACATGTGTTAAGGAGGATAATTGTTAGAATAAATGAGAGGGGGGTGAATCAGTGGCCTCAATTCTAGAACCAATCTAACATAGTAATGGTGCACGAGAGCTTGAAATCTTGGATCCTTGATCACAAGAAGGCTTGAATGCTAGAACCAATCTGACATAGTAATGGCGCACAAAAGCTTGAAATCCTGGATCCTTCAAATGGTTATGAAGGGTCTATTATATAGGAATTAAGGATGATATGAACGGTTGCAATCAATCCCAGAGATAGAGAGATGAACGGTTGAGATTAAAAGAAACTGGAGAAGCCATCAGTAAACTCCACCTCTTCAATTGGTAAAGAGGAGATAGAGTTTGGTTGACTAAAGAGCTAATTGTGAGTTACCTTTTTGGACTGAAGAGGTGGGTGGAGTTACCCATGTGAACTGGAGAGATGGGTGGAGTTACCCATGTGAACTGAAGAGATGGGTGGAGTAACCCATGTGATCTTATTGGAGTTATCTCTTTGAAGATAAATGAATATTTAATTCATTTATTTAATTAAAGTTTTCAACATGTGAGATAATTGAGTTATTTTTTATTTAGAATTGCTTTATTTGATGAAATTAAATTAAATTAATTGGAAGAATTTAATTAGTAAGTTTAAATATTTGAATTTAAACTATAGGAAATTGAATTTAATTAATTAATGGTAATTAATCAATTAAGGTTACTTAATTAAATAAAATTAATTATTTAATTAATTTTGGGAATTTGATTAGATGATTTGGGGAATGAATTTAGAAGAAAATAGATGATTAATTAATGATTAAAAAACCATTAATTAATATATGAAAATTAGTGTTTTTAATGTAAAGTCACAAGCCTGTCCATTTTCGGGTGTCTACAAAAATATTCCAATCAATCAACCCAAAAACTTAGTACCACAATATTAAGCCTCTAGTTATCTTTAGTCCTACAAGATGTATGCCTTAAAATAATCATATCAAATAACTATTGCTTGGAGTTCACTGTTAAACCTTATTCTTGATGTTTACCGAATAGCAGTCTTTCATTTACCAAAAAACAATAAATTGCTTAGTGTATACCAATCAATCCAGTTTAGTTATGTGTAATGAAAAACACTAAATTAATGACTCATAAACACATTGACACATGGATTTTTAACGTGGAAACCCTGTTAAGGGAAAAACCACTTGGGACCGGTAACCCAAAACTTTCACTCTTCTGAAGTGAGCTCAGTGAAGAGCCAATCTTGTTAAAGGTTACAAACACACTATTAGGTGTGACCTTGTTAGAGGATTTAAATAGAATAGTTTGTCACTTGATATTGGGCATCTCTATGCTACCTTCTATGACCAAACCCAGTGTAGTTTGTCAAATAGTATCTAGCATCTCATGCTATCTTCATGATCAAACTTTTTGATACTCCTTGGGGTGTATCTCAATATAAAAAGGATTGTTAAGTCCTACTTGATTAAGAGACTTTCTGAATCAATGGTTAAACTAAAATAGTAAATGATCTGTTCACACATACAACTTAGACTTGCAAATTTTTAGATCTATTGTAAGCTCATTTTATCTTTCTGATCAATATGTCTTTTCAATACTTTTGCTCCACTACTTTCTGACCGGTGGTGTTGTGCTTCTCTGTTGCTTAGTGTCTGCAGAAATATTTATCTCTTTCCTCGGGTTGATTGATCAGGACTATAGGAAGTTTTTCTTCATTAGTTTCTCTTCAACATCCTTCTTTTTGATTCACTCCCCTTAATTCATAATGAATTAACTTGTCTCTTTATATACATGATATCACAGTTTCTCACTTCTTGATTTTCTTATTCTTGGCATGATCCACAATCTTAGACAATCTCGATTTAAAGCATAACTCCTATTTTATCTCGTAGAAATATTCTTTCCAACTGGATAAAACAGCTTTAAATACTTTACTTATCTTTGGCTTTAACTTGTCGATTAAAACAATGTCGACAACTAGTTAAGTCTATGTTTAGCTCTTCCATCTAGGTATTTTGTCATTTCTGAACTCTAGTTAACTTCAGTGTTTTAACTCTTTGATAACTTTGGTCAACACTCTAGTTCTCCTCGGGCTTCTCTGTTAGTGTTGTCTATCTATCGGGGTTGTCTATCCGTCAGTTTACACTGTAATTCTGACCGTTGGTAATGCTTGTGATTCTACTCGTTGGTAATGCTTTTCAGTTTCTTTTCTTAGGCATCACTGTGACTTTTCTCTTAGTTTTCTCTGTCCGTCGGGTTCCACTAGTCGTCGATGTTTGAAATCACTTAGTGAATGCTGGTCTTTTATGCTTTACTGAAATCATAATCTTTATCTCTCTGATTCTATGAAGTCTTTGATGCTTTTAATATAACTGATTAGATTATATCAAGTTGACATCAATGACAATACAATACATTAACTGATTTAATGTCTTGCATTATCTTTCTGCATTTCGGTGATCAACTTAACATCTTCAAACATTTAATCAGTTACATGTCATCAATCTCTCCCTTTGGCATTTATGGAAACACACTACATTATCATACTATATTATTACTAATACAATATGAAATATAACAGTTGAAGTTCATCAATCTCTCATATTATAACTAATACAAACGTCTGGCTCTCGATAAGCTCATCAAGCTTAGGTTTGTTTCTTGTAGAGTGTGTTATTCAATCTTCAATCCCTTTACTGGATAGATGTAGAAGCTTTTGTCTTTGTTTTTGATATGTGATCTGCCTTGACTATTCCTCTCTTTGATCATCTCTTTTTCCTTTGACAGTAATCTCTCCCTTTGTATGTATTCTCTCCCTTTGTTACTTCTCTCCCTTAGATGGATATTTCATATGTAATCAATCTCTCCCTTTGGATAATGATTAACTCTCCATGGATAATGATATAATCTCTTTTTGATAATGAGATAATCTCTCCCGTTTGTAATCTCTCCCTTTTGATAATGATAATCTCTCTCCCTTTGACAACAATTCCAAACAATTCTTCTATATCATCTTCCATCTCTTTTTATAATATACTCCTTGAATTTCCCTATCCATCAGTAATACATTGACTCTGGTGTTCGGTGCAGATTTGTACCTCTTTATGTATAGATGTATCTTTTGTTGTCCATCTCAGTGCTTGCATCAACATGAATGATCTTCTTATTTGTGTATAGGCTAATGCAGCCTTCTAGTCAGCTTACTGACTGATAGACAAGGGTGTACCCCTAGTCTCTATCTTAGGTACTCAAATGTATCTTTCGTTAATGGCTTGGTAAAGATGTCAGCTAATTTTTCCTTTGATTGAACATATTCTAGTATCACCTCTTTTGCTTTCACGTGTTCTCTTAAATAGTGATACTTGATTGCAATATGCTTAGTCTTAGCATGCGTGACTGGATTCTTAGAAATATTTATTGCACTGGTATCATCACAATAGATAATCACTGGTTCAAGGATCTTCATATTCGTACCTTCCAGCAACTATTTGATCCATGCAATATTGGAGCAATTTGCAGCAGCAGCCACATATTCTACTTCTGCAGTAGACTGAGAGATGCATCCTTTCTTCTTTCTGATCCATGTGACAAGTCTGTCACCCATGAAGGATGCTCCTCTAGTTGTTCTCTTTCAGTCATCAATGTTTCTAGCCCAATCAACATCTCTATAGACTTGTAGCTCAAATTTTCCTTCTCTTTTATACCATAAGCCATAGTCCTTGGTGTTCTTTAGACATCTTAGAATTCTCTTGACATCAGTCATATGTTATTCTTTGGGATTAGCAAATAATCTAGCAACTATTCCAACTGTATGTGCAATATCTGGTCTAGTATGAACAACATACATTAGTTTTCCAATCATTGATCTATACAAGGTCTGATTTACCTCATTTGACTTATCTTCCTTTGTTAGCTTACATCTGGTAGCCATAGGTGTTCCAACTAGTTTGGAATCTTCCATCTTGAATATCTTCAACACTTCATCTTGAACTACATTTTCTGTAGGTAAGGGATACCCTCATCTATTGTAACAGACAATGGGGGTAGTTCAAGAACTGAGACATTGAGGACCTTTGTACATAGTTTCACATTACTCATTATTGTTCTTCAATCTATTATCCTCAAGGTAATGTAAAAGTTGAGGCTTCAAACAAAAACATTCTAAAAATCCTACACATAACTGTGAGCAAATCTGGCAAAGATTGGCATTTACAATTAAATCCAGTACTATGGGCTTACAGAACAAGCATCAGAACACCAATAGGATCCACACCATTTTCTCTTTTCTATATTGCAAAGGTATTATTACCAATTGAAGTAGAAATCCCTCCTTTGCGAGTATCTCTCAAGGTCTTGTCACAGACAAACAATACTACATAGATAGGGTGAAAGAATTAGAAATGTTGGATGAGCGTAGACAACAAGCATTTGATCACTTGAAAGTCTATCAAAAAAAGATGTCAAAGGGGTACAACAAGAAATTAAAGCCACGATAGTTTCAAGTGTGAGATCTCGTTCTTAGAAAGAATCCTAAGAATCAACCAAACATAGAACAAAAAGGCAAGTTTGAACCCAACTAGTTGGGGCCTTATGTTATCACAACAACTTTTGGATTGGGAGCTTATCAGTTAGCTACACCTAAAGGAGATGTTCTTCCTGGTCCCATAAATACTTTACACTTGAAGCGCTTTTATGCCTGACATCTAGCTGAAGGGCTTGTATAGTGAAATTGATCTTCAAAAATACCAAAAATAGCAAAAATTGATCCTGAAGAAAGCCAAAAATAGTGGAAAAGAGAACAAATCAAAAACAGTGGAAAAGTCCTAGAAAAAGGTATCCTTGGTGAAAACCTGGAAGATAGGCACCTTGATACTAAAAAAAGAAAAAGAGAAAAAGTACAAAAAAATTGAAAAACAAGAAAAAGTGCCTTGGCAAAAACTTGGCAAACAAGCGTCTTGGTAGCTAAAATAGAAACTTTTTGAGTGGTGAAAACCTAGCAAACAGGCATCACTTGTAATCAATGCTCCATCTATCAATGCACTGCTTGCACAAATCCTTCACGGTCATTTATTTAACATCACTTGAACCTATAATAAACAAAGGTGTTTCTTAAACACCACCTACCTGTAACAGACATCATACTAGTGTTTCTCAACACTTTAATCATACTAGTGTTTCTCAACACTTTAATCAAATAGTATTTATCAACACTCCATTGGATTGCAATTACTGATATTGTTTATCTCGTTGACTCAGACATAGATATATATTGGTAAAATCCAAGCTTTAATAGTTGATTTCTATGCTATAACTGAATGATGAATCAAAGGTGTTCCTAAACACCACATAAACACATATAGACTGGTCTTTATTTTATCATGAATCTTTTAATTTTCCAATGATGTTTCAAACTAGGAGCATATAAGTGGTTATGAATTTTGTTTGTCTGATTATAAATTGTTGCTTGTTATGTCTTTCGAGTTACTCCATAATGTCTATTCAATGACAAAGAGTCACAAGGATGGGGGGCATAACATTTTCTTGCTTTTCTGTTTGTGGTGATTGCTTCAATGATCCTGCAAACTTCACTTAATCTGGATGTTTATGATAAGTGCTTCCAACATGAGTGGATAGCTGCATATATCTTGATCCTTTTTACGTGTAAGTTACGGTGAGGTTGAATCAATTTCCTTGTCTATTTCTAATCAACTTCTAAGTAAGGTGTATGACACCTTATGTACCCATGGATATGAATATTAAAGTTCATTGTGGGTTACATGTCTTATATAACACACGAATATAAGGCGATTCTTAAATCAAAAGGAGATAATTGGCAATTCATCCTGGCCTCTATGACTTGATGCTTAGGTTTATTTTTGACATTACATCCAATTAAGGTATTATTCATACTTTCATGATACTTCCATGGTATCAGTAATAGTTGTACTAACCAATGATGTATGTTACACAAACATCCTATGATGATAAAATGCTAAGTGTAAAAAGATCAGTGACAGTCCTAGCAGTTGCATTTAGTTGCATTTAGGTTTGCATGATTCATTTGGTAGTATAAGTACTTGATATCACAATGATTTCCTATTTCATTCAAATCCAAGTTGACTACTTACTCTATGTACTAATATATTCTTGTCGTTTCATAATCATTTTTCATTCATTTTTGCAATCATAATGGGAAAAGTGAAAAAAAAAAAAAACATAACTCATTCAAGTGTTGCATTTCTACATCCTAATTGCATCCATACATATATTTGCATAAAGAAAATCTCCAAAACATACATCTTCATATTCTCATAGAATCATTTAACACATCTATATATCAGTAAAAAGCAAAGAGCATAAATGAGGTCATCACATGAACATAAATCAAAATCATCACAAAGACCAAGTACATCATCAAGTATAAATCAATCTAATCATTTATCACATATAGTAGCTATCAAAAGGAAAACAATGCACACATCAGAATCAGAAGATTCAATGACAAAGAGTCACAGGGACGGGGGGCATAACATTTTCTTGTTTTTCTTGTTATGTCTTCCAAGTTACTCCATAACATCTATTCAATGACAAAGAGTCACAAGGACGGGGGATATAACATTTTCTTGTTTTTCTGTTTGTGGTGATTGCTTCAATGATCCTAAAAACTTCACTTAATCTGGATGTTTATGATAAGTGCTTCCAACATGAGTGGATAGCCGCATATCTTGATCCTTTTTACGTGTAAGCTACGGTGAGGTTGAATCAATTTCCTTGTCTATTTCTAATCAACTTCTAAGTAAGGTGTATGACACCTTATGTACCCAAGGATATGAATATTAAAGGTCATTGTGGGTTACATGTCTTATATAACACACAAATATAAGGCGATTCTTTAATCAAAAGGAGATAATTGGCAATTCATCCTAGCCTCTATGCCTTGATGCTTAGGTTTATTTTTGACATTACATCCAATTAAGATATTATTCATACTTTCATGATACTTCCATGGTATCAGTGATAGTTGTACTAACCAATGATGTATGTTACACAAACATCCTATGATGATAAAATGCTAAGTGTAAAAATATTAGTGACAATCCTAGCAGTTGCATTTAGTTGCATTTAGGTTTGCATGATTCATTTGGCAGTATAAGTACTTGATCTCACAATGATTTCCTATTTCATTCAAATCCAAGTTGACTACTTACTCTATGTACTGATATATTCTTGTCATTTCATAATCATTTTTCATTCATTTTTGCATTCAGAATGGGAAAAGTGAAAAAAAAACATAACTCATTCAAGTGTTGCATTTCTACATCCTAAGTGCATCCATACATATATTTGCATAAAGAAAATCTCCAAAACATACATCTTCATATTCTTATAGAATCATTTAACACATCTATATATCAGTAAAAAGCAAAGAGCATAAATGAGGTCATCACATAAACATAAATCAAAATCATCACAAAGACCAAGTACATCATCAAGTATAAATCAATCTAATCATTTATCACATACAACAGCTATCAAAAGGAAAACAATGCACACATCAAAATTAGAAGATGTCATCTCATATATATATATATATATCAGTGGATATTAGATCAAAAATATGGGAATGTCTAAACAATATCAGGAGATCATAATCAAAATATACACATACATCGAGTATCAAGAGTACAATAAATGATCACAACAGGATCAATACACAAAAATATCAGGAATCAATAATATCAAGACTGACTCCCACCCTCATCCTGATCAGGGGGGAGGAGGTGGTGCATCTCCTTATGGAGGAGGTGGCAGCAGTGTGGCTCCCTCTAACTGTTGTGTTATGGCAGAATATAATGGTGCTCTCTGAGTTTGTGGAACAGCTGCACAATATAATGCAAAGTAATACGATGCTCTATCCCTGATGTGGATTTGCACAAGCCTGCAGATCCCTCTCAGCACTCAACCTATCCCCCTGTTGATCTCTCTCTACTTTGAGAGCACCTATTTGTTGATCTCACTCTAATCTCAATGTCTCAAGTTGCCTGTCTCTATCTGCTAAAAGTGTCTCTAGAGTAGTGATGTGAGCCCTAAGCTTCTCTCGCTCTCTCTCACGCAATGATAAAGGATCTCCATCTCTTCATGTATCTCTACCAATATCTCCGGGAGGATCCTATCCAAGTGGTCTACTACCACTGCTCTCACATGTTTGTCTTTGTCCTAATGGTATTTGTTGGTGTCTTGTCAAAAGTGGACCTAGATCCATGCGTGGAGGAATGACCCTAACACAAGTACACCTACCCTTTTCTCCAGCACCCCTATCATCTCGGTCATCACCCATGTCATCACAGGCATGTCTCTGACCTCTATTTGCAGGAGGGCCTCTACCACCTCTCTCACCCCTCCCATCTTGGCCACCTCTGCCTACTCTTCCTCCACCTCTCATAAGATCATCATCTGCAGGATCATAATCTAATGCATCATCAATGTGTGGTGCAATCTCATCTAGAGCAGTGAATTGTGGGAATGGATAATGGACAAGGTAAGCTCTCAACTCATTAGTAACCCCTCCATCCACCACATCAGCCCAATAGTTCCAACCAACTGCAACCATCTAAATAATATCTCTCTGAGTGGTCTCATAAGCCAATTGAGAATCCCACTATGGCTCCTCATCTTGAATCTAGGTGTATACTATCAGATCTTGAGGAATACCCTGCACTCTACCATACTGTCACAAAGCACGGGTCATTAAAATATCTCAATGACGTATCTAGTATGCCAAATCATATATCTACTCTGGAAAAAATATGGCATCAGTCGCTGATCTGATCCCCACTCCTCACAGTGAAGGTATGGTTGCCACTTGACCTCTATAAAATCATCTAGCTTACCTAGGTGGGGTTGCTACACATAACCTGAATACATGTTATGTGGGGTTGCTACACATAACCTGAATACATGTATACATAAGGATCCTCAGGTTTCTATTGTCTATCAACTATCGATCGTGTCACGGGATGTGCTACCAGGCCTAGATTTGAAGAATTAGAATTCCAACATTCATACTCTAAGTATACTCAAACAATCTCATGGAGCTCTTTGTACATGTGGGCTAGAATGCAACTACCTAAACCAAATCTACAAGTAGAACCAATCATCTACTCTAACATCCCTATCCAATTACACATAAATCCATGTTGTCTGTGGTCATGTGTCAGAATACCTCCTATCAGTCTTGCCAGAAATATAGGAAGGTGCTCATACTGAGCTAACATATAATCCCAAGTCAGATACTGACATGCAATGGAAGGATTTGCAAAGAATCGTTGAGCATCTGAAATAGCCACTACTTATCATGACTCGAAGTGAACCTCATGACCCATCATAGGAATGTGCATAATATGCCACACATCCTTTGGTGTCACTATCATCTCCCTAGTAGGAAGATGAAGGTGTTGTGCTCTAAATGCCATCTCTCTGCAAGAGCAGTCAACGACCCTTGATTTACCGTAATGTCATGTAAATCAATTAAGGAGTATAATCCTAAATGATCGACAATCTATCACTCTGTGTTAGTCAAGGAGATAGCAAGTGCAAGTACACATACAGGTCAGGGTCCTCGGAAGGATACCATAGGAAAATTATCCTCTCAGGTAGAAATTAGGGAATTACATCTGTATTTCAGCTAAACACAGGCTTCACAAGATCTAAACAACTAGTCTTTTTAAAGTATATAGACACTATGCAGTCGCAATTGATATTCTAATAATTTTTACTTAAAATGATCATGTTTTTCCTGGATGCGAGCTCACATCCTGGATGTGATTTTTTTTTTACAGGATGTGATGGGAAAAACTAGATGCGATCCTTTTTTCACAAGATACGACACTATTAATGTTTTGATCAAAATTTGCCACATACGATGAATTGATGGAGAACAAGATGGTATCTTGTTTCCACAATACGATCTAGAAATTTTTCAATTCCCAAATGCAACACAAGATTAACTAGATGCGATTTGGAACCCCATATGCGATGCAAAACTCATTTGGCTATAACTAGAGCAAAAAGAAGTAAAAAAATAAAACATAAAGCGCAAAAAGATAGGTCTTGATGTACTCACCGGGGGTGCATAATATGTCTGACACTCATGATGACACGCAAGCTCAAATTGATGCCTCTTGATGGGGACCATTGTCTTCTCTCCAGAGCTTAGAAAATTACAAAGGGTAAAAGTGAAAATGAATGGGTAAAAAGTCATTTTGAGGCTTATTTTGGCCTTTTAGGGCTAAATAGAAGCTCTAGAAACCTAAGAAGACTAACAGTACTCTATTTTATTCTTCTCAAATCTATGGGGAATGAAATTGAACAAATAGATAGTCTCCATCATGCCACAATAAAAAAATTACGACAGTCTCCAACAAATGTAGAATTGACCTATACATGCCAAAAATTATTTGCAAGCTTTACGAAATGGTTTTCAAGGTTCTTTGTCAACAAGTTGCACATCACATCTTTTGAATATTGGTCATACATAATTTTATCATGCTCATAATTATATTTCAATGTATTCAACTTGGTAAAAGTGTGTTTCCTCTTAACACAATTCTGCTCCATCGCCTATTCAAATTGATTCTTTTCTTGATCCAATCGAGTGTTTCATCGATCTATCATTCTAAAGAGGGATTTCATCACTATTTCCTTTGATTCTTTTCCTGGGGGGCATGATCACACTTAAATTAAATCAACTTCTTTCTTGAAAAGAAAAATTGACTTCATCATCAAAATACTAGGGGCATTATAGTTTCCTTCGATCAAGTAGGGACTGTTGGATAAAAGGCTTCAGTGCAAAATAAGCTAGATATCTATTCCTACAATCTCTCATATCCTTATCAAGATCTCAGAAGCTTTGTACTAACCTTTGTTCGATCAAGTTTGGAGTTAATATTATCAATTCTTGTTCAATCAAGTTCTGAATTGATATCTTACGCTCTCAGTAAGCTTCTTACTGACCTTCGTTCAATCAAGTTCAAAGTCAGTATTATCAATTCTAGTTCAATAAAGTTTAGAATTGATATCTCTAGATCATGGTTCAATAGACCTTTGTTCGATCAAGTTTGAAGTCAATAATATCAGTCTTAGTTCAATCAAGTTTGAGACTGGTATCATTAGCTAAATTTTGTTCAATCAAGTTCAGAATTCTCAAAACTTTCTGAACTCAGCATCAGACATTCTTTGAATCAATGCGCTGCTCACACATCAATTCAAAGAGGGGAAAATGTAACCACCCTAAATTGGTCTAATCTAACTAGGGACCATGTTTTCCCTAAATATGATCATACCCTCAATTATGTCAATCCAACTATTCGATTATTGGCATAATTTATCAAAAATAAAATAATCCCTCAAATCAAAGTGATTTTATCACTACCTCACGTTAATTACCTTGTCCTAATTAATTAAATCAATCCCATTGAAATCCTTGGCTAAAGTAATTAATTAAAAGGGAATTAATCAATACTCTCAAAATAACAACTCATCACTTGCACATGGAAAGTCAATCCATGGACCAATGACAGTTCACTCACATGGATCACTCACATAGATCAACTAAGTTTCAATCCTCACCTCTCCTCATGGATTGATCTCAAACCTCCATTTATCATTTTCCTCCATAAAAGGACTAATTTTTTAGCTCAAAGGGTCCCAGTTTTTAGAATTCTAATTTCAATCTTATGTTGTCAAATTGATTTCATGTTTTGAGAACTAATTAGAGATTATTTCAATTATTCACTAATGAATCATTGAATCATGTCTTAGGATTGAATTGCATACTAAATAGCTTAATTCTATATTTGAATCTTCCATTATAGGACTGAATTGTCACTGATCTAATGCATAATCTGAGGGAAAATTTATGATTTAGATCGCACTCTTTCTAGATAGGAATAAATATGTCAATTTCTTTGGTTGCTTTGTGCTTTCTAATTGAATTTCATGCTTCTAACCATTGATATAATGATATATTGAAGTGTTGTGTTGCAGATTTGCAAGTACAATAATCACACACACACATGTTTAATTTAATACATAAAATAAAATGTGAAGGTAACATGATCATAAATTGACTACAAATATATCAAAATTATATATAAAATTAAGGGTATCTATGAAACTAAGTGTCTAGAGAACAAACCTAGGACAACGCCAATTTATCATGAATGTGCAAGACTGAAAAAAACAAATGTGCAACATAAATTCACATATGCATAGTAGAAATGCACATATGTGTGGTATAATTGTGCATATGCACAAGGTTACAGGAAATTTGCATAGAATCTTAAAAACTAAGTGAAAACGCTAAAAACAAGGTGCCAACACTAATGTACAATCAAATTAAGGCCACTTGTATACTAGATAGTACTAGATACATTAGTTTGAGATCAATTTCACTTGATAAGGAAGACATAAATGAAAATTAAGTAACATAATAAGCATGACAACATCATTAATCAATATAAATCAATACAAGATCATTACAATAGTATAAATGCATCAAGATTACATCATAAGAGCATGATTACATCAACATAGTATCGCAAGGTCATGAAGGAGTTATAGTATGATGTGGGACCACTCGTCACATGTACACCAGTCCCCCAGAGTGGTTGGTCATGCCACCTGACCAAGAAGTATCCTCAGCTCCTCTCCACTATGCTTGTGGAGATAACCATATGACCCAAGCAGACACACAACCAAACATGCAATAAGGATTATTGGAGCAAGGGTACCATGTCACTTCAATCATGTAAAGAAAATATTTTGATAAGTTTTGGTGTGTCAGGCATTTTAATCATTTAATAAGGTCATAATAGACCATTTCTTGTTACTAGGCACTAAGGTGAGTTTATTTAGTCATTAGGATGTAATGATGTACAAGATTGAGATTGACAAAGTTACTCACATTGCCAAATTGATGTAATTAGGGCCTAGTGTGGGTATGTCCATTTTGAGTCTTGTTTTGGGGTGGACTAAGGTCTATGAAGACCATTTATCATGTTGTAGGCCTAGAAAGTCAATTATGTAAATTTTTTGAACAAATCGCAAAAATTGTAAATATGGTTAAAAGTTGTAATGGGCAAAGTTGCAAAAATGCAAAAGTGGTAAGTCCAATGTCAAGCAGTTCAAAAGACATTTATATTCATTGGGGAGGTTACAAATTCATTTAAATAACTTTTTCTTCAGACAATGGTTAGGTTGGATGCAATGATTGGTGAAAAGACAATAAACAAATAGCATTCCTGCATTTTTCATAGCTCTGTAACTGTTCCAGGAGACTGTATGGTCTTGTACAATGATAACACGATTTGAAATAAATTGTGGATGGTGTACTAAGGTATTACCTTTCATTTGAATCTGGTCTCAATGATTTTCATAGGAAATTAAGTGATATATTGCATTTTTTTGTAACAACATTTGTTGAAGACATTATATTTTTCCATTAGTATATACAAGGAAAAACATGATAAACACCATCAGTTTATGCTACACCAATAGACAGGGCACAACACTACCCGACGCCAAGGTTACCAATATTGCCAAGTACAAAGCATCCTGACAAACACTATTTCGTGTAACCCGATGACAAAAAGGACAAGGGAACCCGACAAGTAACCAATAGTGCAACCTGATGAAACAATCAAAGAGTGGAACCCGACATATGAAGGGAACCCAACAATCAATTCAATGAAGGAACACCGATAGAATTTCAGCTCACACTGACGATCAAGAATCGACAGTCAATTACATCCCGCAAAAAGTGGATCTGAATTTCTATGTCAGATAAATCACTGAAGTTTTATTTTTAGCTTATTGATTTGTTTTTAATCCATTACGTGCGGATAAAGCAATGTAATTATTATTGTTTTTATCAGTTTAACTATTTTAAAACATGCAAACTAAAAGATCAAGGTCAAGTTGTATACCTTGGATCAAGAGTTAACATTGTAATGCGTGATTCTAGAATAGGTCAAATACTTGTATAAATAGATGCTTCATCAATTATGAACATGTTTTTTGATGATGATTGTAGCCACTGAGACCATCTAAGGATCAGTCAAGAGAATTCATGCAATAACACAGACAAAGATCAAATTAGTTTTCAAGAACAGAACACAGGCTACCGACGAGCAGGAAAAGGTATTAATCAATCACTATAGGTGATATTCATATTATGTGAACTTTAAAGGATCTATAATCAACAATTATAGATTGTATACAGTCAGGTCAAACATATTGTACACATTCTAACAAGTGGGGTACACTTAAGAAATCCTTTCAAGGAAGGTGGACTTAACAGTCCTATTGTAAATATCTTAACCGAGTACACACTTCATTAGTGTTGTTAAAAGCTCTTAATAGAGTATATCCTAATAGGTCTCCATATTAATACTCCTAACAAGGTAGATCATCAGAAGTGATCAATTGTAAGCCTTTACTGGCTCCCTTCCATTTTGTAGATAGTGAAGTTTTGTGGGTGCCATGCCCACTGCACTTTTTACTTCCTAACAGGATCTTTCTGCGATATCATATCTTGTGTTATGTGTCTATTACTTTCATGAATGTTTCTATGAATGTTGCATACAATTAAGTTTATGAATTAATACTACATGCATAAGAAAGAACATCAGAAATGGACAGTAATACAGTAAAGATTGTTACTAATGATGAAAGGTGAAAAGTGTTAAAAGTTTTAGAGGTACTGATTCACCCCTCCCCTCTCAGTACTACTTCCCATTAATCCCAAAAATTGGTGTCAGAGCTAAGTCTCTTCTTGGAAAGCTTAAAGGCTTAATAGAAAAGATCATACAATGGAGAAGTACAAACTTGATAAAAATATTGAGAATAAAAAGCTTGAAATTTAGATGTTCTATGAATAGTATAAAGAAGCTAGAATCAATATGAGATAGCTTCTGGATGAAAGAAAGACTATGGCTTCTCGCTATAATGAGACAGATTATCTTGAGGAGGAGATTCTAGATTTCTTTAAGTCTTCAGGATAAAATACAAGAAAGACATTAGATACATCAGAAGAAAGCATCACAAGCCTAACTGAGATCAATCTACATCTGGCTGGACAAATCAAATCTCTACTAATAGGTCAAGAGACATAGATGGTAAGAATGATTAATGTCATGAACAATGCAAGGCAAGTAGAACAAGAAAGAACTCTAGAAATTGATGATAGAAGAAAGATTGCAGACAAGCTACAAGAAAAGGATTCTGAGATGCAAAGACTTACAGAGCATCACCATGAGGTAACTAATCAGATTATTATTATGAGTCAAGAAGCAAATAGAATGAATGTGGAACTCATTGAAAGAATACAGATTATCGGTGAACTAAGAGAAGAGAATGAAAAACTAAATCATGAGGCTAGAATTCTACAACAGCATAATGACATGATTAAGAGAGCTGAAGAGAGTACAAAAAGGATGGATGAATTCTTGAATGCAAAAAGAAGACCCAAAACCAACACTGTACTAGGGTACATGGAGCATGGAGAGTCATTAAATGAAGCTGATCCAAAAGATCCCTACACCAATCCTAGACCAAGAAAGCTGACATGCAATCACTGTGGAAAGCAAGGCCACACCTCAAATGTTTGTAGGAGAAAAGAATAAGGTATTCCTAAATCCACATTTACATTCATAGGACATTGTTATAATTGCAACAAGAAAGGACGTAAAGCACATGAATGTAAATCAAAGGTGAAAGAACCAAAGAAGGAAACCTATATGGACAAGTATTGTCCCACCTGCAAAATGCATGGGCACACATCTCTGGAATGTAGGAAGAAGAAAATTGAAGCATGGAAACCCAAAAATGAATAAAATACATATAAACCGAGAAGAGTCGATAATTCATATGTTTTAGACTATAATACATGGATAAACTGCACAGTATGTGGTAGATATGGTCACATTTCTGCAAACTGCATGAGATTATGGACCAAGGTCTAGAGGTTGGACCAACCCGAGAATGACATGTTTGCACTGTCATAAGGTTGGACATCTAAAAAGGGACTACAGAGACCGAATAACATAAACCACCACCTTTGAAAATGGTAACACCATTGAAGACATCAAGAAAATGAGAAAGAAATTGTGGAGGAAAGCTTCAACCATTGAAGAAGCTGGACCAAGCAATGTAGTAGGTGACACCTCATCCTATGGATCTGGTGACATCATCACTACCACCTAAAGATGAACAATTAAGTATGGAACTGCACTGCACCAAGTCATATTTTGCATCAATTCCATTATACAAATTGATATATAGTCAAAATCTACATGAATGAAGATGCATATTATGTAACTTGTTACAATTCTAAGAAATCAACCCCGTTGGTAAACACATACTAAAAATCATTGGTGAATATAAAAGATGAGTTGTTTACACTTACCGAGAATTGTCATTCAACACATAAAATGGCTACGTTGCTAATGTAACCTGACACCCGTTGATAAGGAAGCAAAGTTATAAAGTTGTCTTGACACAACACCGATATCCATCGGTGAAAGAAACAAACTTAACAGCCATCCCGAGCATCATGTCAACATCGAGAATGTTATTTGAAAGTCTTCCCGATGAAATTTGTCTTCATGATCTAATGAGTTGTTGAGCATTAATGACAGACTTAGGACAAAAGTCTATAAATACTCGACGAGAGCACTTCACTTCTCACACGCGATTTGAGAAGAAAGGGCAGAGCAAAAATAGAGCGACAAGAGAGAATTTAGCAGAACAACCTCAACTCGATCCAATGCACTCCAAAAAGATCACTCACCAGTTACACAGATTGAAGTAAGTACTGGAAACACCGAAGAACTTTGTTCTTATTTTCAAGAAAGCCCTAAATTTGAAATACGATGGCAACCACTTCAAGAACCGTGAAGATTAAGAATGATAAGAACAATGACATCAAGTTAATAAAGAACAACACCTTTGTGGAGCCTAAGTACAAGATATACCCATAGATTGCATCGCAACCCGATGAATCTGGCGCATTTTCAAAAATTCCACCTAGGGTTTTGCTGATAGAAAATGTAAGGTCTTACATTCACTACAAGATTGTTGAGATAGGTGATCTAGAGATAGACCAAGCTTACAACAAGTTGTGTGATGTAGAAGCAAACCTAAAAGAAGAACACAAGAATCTGAAAGTAAAAGGGTTAACTAATGCCCTATATTTCCTGAGGTTTTTCAAAATTGACTGGATTAGGATAGTTCTAAGAAGAATATACGACCAGAATTTATGATTGGATGAACCTAAGAAGATCACTAAGGATGTGTTACATGTTGTAACTGGTTACCCCATAATCGACAAACCTAAGACACACAAGCATCCCTCTAGGCCAAAATTTGAAAAACTCACAAATGTTGTGTGGGATAACAAAGGTCTCAAGGTGAACACGATCACTGACAAGGAACTAAGGTTTGGTGCATGTGTGATAGGCTACAAGATCTTTGAAGAAAGCAGGCTAAATAGCATTGCATCAATAGCAGTAAGCACAGCTTACAAAATTGTCACAAAGGGAATACAAATGGATCTATGTGAGATCCTGTGGAAGCAACTTGAGGAGAATATGACAATAATCAGGTCTGCAAACACTAACACATGTAAGTTCAGTTCACTCATCATGTGTATATTCTTTTATTTTCAAGAATACTTTCCTTCAGTTGGAAAAGTAAAATGGGATACTACAAAGCTGGTCACATTGCAGATTAGTGACCTTATCAAGTCACTAGGTGATAATTTTGATTCAGTGATGATTGAATACTTCCTTGAATTCAAGGAAAAGATGATGGAAAGAGTGAGGATCCCTGAACAATTGATTGAACAACATAGGGATGAAATATGTTTTATGGTAGATACAGATTTTACTGACATTAAACCAGTTGTACCAAGGACAGCCTGGTTAGAACCTCTTGACTATGAGATTAACATAGATCAAGCAAAAAATACAATTGATGCATTGATAAATGAACCACTTGATAGAAAACAACCAAGATTTGACACTTATGAAGAGGCCAAGTCCAAGATAAAAACAAGCCTATTCATCAAGAAGACTGTCAACAAGAAGAAAAAAATGGTAAAGAATCTTGAAAAGATTTTGTCGATCAATGAGGAAGAAAAAGAACAAACAGAGGAAACTGAGGAACAGGGTAACATCGGTGCAGAGGAAGATAAGAAAGAATTAGACTTTGAGGCCACTGAATCTGATACACCTCCACCTCCTACAAAGAAACCAAGAACCACAATGGCTTAAAGGACAATGAGTCAAACAGTAAAAGCCACTACACCTCTCAAGAAAGGTCAAGTGAGGACCTACAAGAGGAAGCAGCAAATAGAGAAACAAATTGTGAAACCAACACCTACAAAAAGGAGGAAAAGACTAATAAGGATCAAAGCTGACATAGAAGATTCTAAAGAGGATGAGCCTGATGTAAATAAGAAAAGTTTTATCACTAGAATAATTGATGAAATTGCCAATTCAATTGCTACTACCGGTACAATGACTGATAGGAAAATCAAACAGTGGGATAAACTTGAGCCAGAGGACCAACATAAGATACAAGATGCAATAATCAGGGCAATGGTCAAGTTCAAATATGTACCATTAGAATTTATAGGCCAAATACCCAAAGAAATGGGTGACATAATTTCACAACAATGGTCATATGCTCTACACATAGAAAAGGAAGCAAGGGAGAGGGTACTTGTCACACTCATGCCTCCCGGATCAAAGATGGAAGAAATCAAATAAATAATGAAGAAGAACTAAAGTAAATTTGCAGCAAAGATTAGAGCTTACAAAGTGATAGAAGATAAAATTATAGAGCTGGACAGCATGACCGAGGCCAAATGGAGATAACTCCTAGATCCACCTGCAAAGTCAACAAGTTGTGAGAATCAATTACTTCTCACCGAAACACCTCATGTAGAGGAGGAGAAAGATAAGGGAATTCCTAAGCACATTTCTTTGGATAATGTAGATAATAATGAGCCCATTGACTTAGACCAAGTCATGGATGATCTTGACATTCAAGACATCACTCATTATGATTCAGATAAAGATCCACAGAAAGAAGATGATGTAATTTTCATATCTCTTAAGGATCAAAACAAGCAACAAGAATTGGAAACATAAAGGAATAGGGACATGGATGTTACTGATGAAATATGGCCAGACACTTCAATTATTGACATCACAGGTCTGGACCCTGTCAATCAACTACAAAAGGATGAAGATGTCACTGCTCAATAGGATCAAACCGATGAGCAGCGCACACTTATAGATGGAGCACAAGTAGGCACACAAAATAACATGCCAGTATTGATGAAGGCAATCAATTTGCTGGAAGGAAATGAAGAATCTAATGTAGCAGATATAAGCATACCCAAAGACAAGGGTGATTCAAAGACAAAAGAAACCACAGATGACACAAAAGATACAATTGTAGACCAAGCTGCAACTGATGATCAGAAAGACAAGTCTGTTGATCCAAATAAAGAAGAGGATAAACAAGTAGAAGAAGACAAGAAGAAGGAAAAGAGTGAATAATAAAAGATAGATGAACAATAGAAGAAAATAGAAGAGAAATCTGCAAAAACACCCAAGGTTGATGGAGAGACGTCTTCACCAAACTGACAGGTGAAACCCGACCAGAAAACACAAGAAGATTCATCTACAAAGCCTTCACCAAGCACCTTAGAGAAGAAAAATGAACTTGCAATGGTAGTTCATATATCTGCTTCTACACAAATCTCAAGGAAGAAGAAGACCAAGAATAAGAATCCAGTCACTCTGGATGAAATTATTGAGATTCCAGTATGTGATCCTAGGACACTGGATCCTACTAAATTGACAAAGTATGCAAGAATTTGTGAAAGGAAATCCATGCAAGACAAGTTGATAAAAGCCACCAAAGAAGAAAAGGTACTTGAAGTTGCATGAGGAATACTTCAATAAATTGTACCTGATATAGATGTTGATCAAACAGACCCAATGCTTGATCAATTAGTGGTTCTCACTAATGCAATCACATCTCAAAACATAGATGTTGAGAAGGATATGGAGACTAGAATTGAGAAGAAGTATGAATTCAAGTTAGCTGAAAAGATAAGCCAAGAAGTGGCACTTCAAAAGGTTAAGCTTTCTAAACTGGTTAGCACAGTAGACCCAATAATTTCATAATCTATAACCTTGATACAAAAATTATGCATGTTAGATAAACTCACCAAGGAGTATACCGACAAGATAGCACATATTGATGTTGATCTGCAAAAAAGTGCACAAAATCTCACAAATAATGAAGAGGCAATCAAATTGCACAATGAGCAGCTCAAGCAAACTTGAAAGCTGAGACAAGACATTCAGATTACAGAAAAAAAGTTCAGAGATGAGGTAAATGAGCTTCAAGCTCAACTCTTATCGACACTCTTATTACTTCAAAACCATATGATAGAGGCAAGAGCACTAATTGCCACCCCATAAATGTCTATCCTAGACAACATTTATGATATGCATGCACGAATTGAGCTAGAGCACATGGCCCTAGAACTCCTCAAAGAAAAATGGGAGAAAATGATCGAAGATATCAAGAACACCCACTCCCACATTCTTGACACATTGTAAGTTACACATTTTTGTCACATTTTTGACAACTTATAAGGTGTACATTTTTGTCATGAGTATCAAATAAAGGGGTAAATGGTATGTATAGTTAATCAGTAAAAGGGGGAAATGAAAGTAGGAAATGATATGTACAGTCAATCATTTGAAAGAGGAGAGAACAAAAAAATGGAATGTATAATATAGAGGCAAGTATACATGTACATATATACTTATAATATACCAATGCATACAGCTAGGTAGAGTCATATAATGACAAGGATATATACATGGTGTACATACTAAACACTTTAGTATTATGCACACATCAATTTTTGATACTAATGTCAAAGGGGGAGATTGAAGACATTATATTTTACCATTATTATATACAAGGAAAAACATTATAAACACCATCGGTTTATGCTACACTGACAGACAAGGCACAGCACTACCCAACGCCAAGGTTACCGATACTACCAAGTACAAAGCATCCTGATAAACACTATTTAGTGTTACCCGATGACAAAAAGGACAAGGGAACCCGACGACTAACCAACAGTGCAACCTGACAAAACAATCAAAGAGTGGAACCTGACATATGAAGGGAACCCGACAATCAATTCAATGAAGGAACACTGACAGACTTTCAGTTCACACCGACGATCAAGAACCAACAGTCAGTTACATCCCGCAAAAAGTGGATCTGATTTTCCATGTCAGATAAATCACCAAAGTTTTATATTTAGCTTCTTGATTTGTTTTAAATCCATTACATGCAGAGAAATCAATGTAATTATTATTGTTTTTATCAGTTTAACTATTTTAAAACATGCAAACTAAAAGATCAAGGTCAAGTTGTATACCTTGGATCAAGAGTTAACATTGTAATGCGTGATTCTAGAATAGGTCAAATACTTGTATAAATAGATTCTCAATCAATTATGAACATGTTGTTCGATGATGATTGTAGCCATTGAGAGCATCTAAGGATCAGTCAAGAGAATTCATGCAACAACACAAACAAAGATCAAATCAGTAGTCAAGAATAGAACACAGGCTACCGATGAGCGGGAAAAGGTATTAATCAATCACTATAGGTGATATTCATATTCTGTGAGCTTTAAAGGATCTGTAATCAGAAATTATATATTGCATACAGTTAGGTCAAACATATTGTACACATTCTAACAAGTGGGGTACACTTAAGAAATCCTTTCAAGGAAGGTGGACTTAACAGTCCTATTGTAAATCTCTTAACCAAGTGCACACTTCATT